>OY755043.1:72726347-73061347 GCA_963576565.1 Aspidapion aeneum | reverse complement strand
GACCGCTATGTGTGTACCAAATTTCATCCAAATCAGATTATGGGAAGTGTGTCAAAAACGGTACACAAGATTTGATAGATAGTTAGTTAGATGGTTAGTTAGATAGTTAGTTAGTTAATAAGTTATATAGTTAGTTAGATAGTTAGTTAGATAGTTAGTTAGATAGTTAGTTAGATAGTTATTTAGATAGTTAGTTAGATAGTTAGTTAGATAGTTAGTTAGATAGTTAGACAGAACATCTGAAGCTAAATAAAAGCTTGTAATAAAAAGTGGTACAATTTTAGTAACAATAAAAAACTTTTTTGTGCCGGGCAAAAATTTTGCATTTTTTGGGGAAAAATCCTGACTTTTACCAATATTAAGAAAGGGGGGGATTAATTACCTCCATTACCCTCCCCTCCCTTTTATTTGCCGGTGTCTCCACGAGCCTTGTGCTACCCATTAAACTGAAAGATGTCAAACTCATATACATGGGTTTTTCAACGATACCTATTTATTTTTCTTTTTCACATATTTTATTCAACTTAGGTTAAGTTATAAAGATCGGAACAAAATTGCAAATGCTAAATGATATCGAAATGTAAATTAATAGTGCGTTAATCTATTATTTTTAATCAAGGATTAAGCAAATATAATAAATTAAAAAATACTGTGAAATAATTTTAGAAAAATTTAAAAATTATTAAAAGATAATTTTTATTTGAAGAAAGTTGACGTCCTTAGAATTTACAGTGAGGAAGGGTTAGCGGGAAATAAGAACAACGTTAGAGATTTAACCCTCTTTATTTTCTGGCGACGTTTCGACGGTTGTTTTCCGTCTTTTTCAAGCTATAAAACAATCAGGGGATCTACCTTTTGATATACCTTTTTTGTTCATGTACGTCGATGATACCTTTTTGGCAGTTCCAGAAGATAAAGTTGATGATCTTTTAACCCAATTTAAGAATTTTTGCCCTCAACTTTAGTTTACAATTGAAAATGAAATAAATAAACAAATATCCTTTTTAGATGTTTTGATAACAAGAAATGATTCTGGGGCAATACTTACTGACTGGAAGAATATTAAATACAATTCATGTCACGCTACTCAACACAAAATTTCTACTATAAACAATTTATTGTTTAGATCATTTAATCTGAGTTCGGATTGTTTTACAGAAAGAAATATCAACCGTATAAAAACTATAGCCAAGAACAATAATTATCCAACCTCATTTGTAAATCGAATAATTAACAATTTTCGTCAAAAAACTAAAAATACTACCAGTTCGGATACAGAGTCTCAAAATACATCCCAATCAGAGGTACAACAAACACCTATACGCTATAGGTTCCAATTTGTTTCTGGTTTGTCAAATAAAATAAAAAACCTTTTGGATACTGAGAATATTAAAATTGTATTTTATAACACTAAAACATTAAATTCTTTGTATACGAAATTAAAGGACCTAATTCCTATCATTAAACAATCGAATTGTATTTATAGAATACCTTGCTCTTGTCAAAAATTATATATTGGTCAGACGAAACAATATATTGAATCCAGAATAAGACAACATAAATACGATTGTCAATTAAAAAATAAAAATAAAATTGAAAAAACCGCCTTAGCCGCTCATCATTTTGAAACTAGTCATGAATTTGATTTTAACAATATAAAGATTTTAAACCAAGAGAAAAAACGTGAAAAACGTAACATCTCTGAGATATTTTTTATTAATTGTTACCATGAGAGCACTGTTAATTATCGAACAGATGTTCAAAATCTAGCGGTTTTGTACAACTGTTTGATTAAAAAACAAAAAGAGAACTTAAATCCATATAAAGAAAATTAGCAAAATTGTTTTTATCTTAAAATTAAGAAATACAGATAAGTCTGACAACAATGTTTTCAACATATTAAGAATTTTTCGGTGTTGCCAATATATGGTTTTAAAAATTTTTTATAAACAATTTTAGTTATTTTTGAATGTCTGTTCCTTATTGTTATATGTAATTTAAATCTAAAACTTATTTATTTATGACAAGGTTGGCAACATAGTTATACTGTTCAAACAGGAGCCAAAAACAGACGACTGAGAAAAGTAACTAAATAATATAAATTAAAATTAATAAAAAGATATAAATAAAAATAGTAATTTAAACAAAAATTGGAAAATATATATAATAATATTAATTAATTTTTACAAAAAGTTGTTGGTCTCATAGTTATGCTGCGATTCTTGTCTTTGTGTTTAGTGTTGACCATGTACCTGACATCTTGTAATTGTCCTAAAAATTTGTGCCTATTTATTAAGATCTACGTATTAACCCATTAATTTTAAGGGTAAGTTATTAAAATTAAAATCCATACAAGTAGATCCATAAATAAAAAATAAAACCTAATTAATGTCAATATTACCTAACAACCTATTACAATCGAATTGATTTTAATGTCATGGTGCTAATAAAAAAAAAATTATAATAAGAATTTAAATAGATGAAATCTAGAAAAATAGTTATAAAATAAAATAAAAAAAATAAAAATTAAATTATAAAAAAAAATGGTAATAACAAATAAAATAGATAAAAAACTTAAAAACAACACAAGAATATATCTTATGTATTAATGTTATTTATTAATTGAATTAAAAAAAAACTATTAGCTTTATATAATTATAATATTTATGAATGTATAATAATACTGCTATATTGTCTTCTAACGTCATTCTACATTTTTATTGTGTTTGTTTTATAGCTTGAAAAAGACGGAAAACAACCGTCGAAACGTCGCCAAAAAATAAAGAGGGTTAGATCTCTAACGTTGTCCTTATTTCCCGCTAACCCTTCCTCACTGATAATTTTTATTTTAACCAGTTCAAAGTTATACTTCTTTTTTTTAGATTAAAATTGTTTAAATAAATTTTGTAGCAATATGCTTAAAAATAAGGTTTAAGTTAACTAACTAAAAAATGGTATTTCCAAGGAAAGTAGATTATTATTTATGTAACGACTTCAATCGTAATTTAATATAATTAACGCACGGTCCCCAAAAAAATAATTTGTGAGCTCACTCTATTAACGTGCACTGAAAAATTCGCAGACTAAACCTATGTAAATGCAGTGAGATTTTAAATTGCTTCGCATTTTGTTATTAATGTATGTTTATAAATAGTTTTCAATTATTTATTCGTTATTTTGATTGGAAAAATTTTGTATGTAAAAGATTTACACGAAAATGTGTTTAATGTATATTATTTTGCAGACTTTAAACAATTTGAGACTATTTTTAACGGGAATCCTATGACTGCTCGGACTAAATTTCCAAAAAATGACATTTCGTTACAAAATTTTTATGTGGTTTTTTTTTTATTTCTAAAGTTAATTTGAATTTATATGAGATGAAACTCACTGAGAAATGCTTACTATCATATTGACCTGTGAGTATTAAAAAAATAGACTTAAACCGGTATCAAGTCTATAGACTTAATACTTAAACCCGGTCTACAATGCTAAGTCTTAAGGTCTTAGTAAATACTGGTGTATATATTTTTTAAACGGTTAAACGCCTACAGGCGAAACAATATCTTATTTCAAAGAAAGGGTGAAGATATTTTGAAGCACCCTGTGAAAATAGGACACTATTATGGAAAATTGTTCAGATCAGTGTTAACTTACTAATTTTTAACCTAAATGTTATTTATGTAAATAAAAGCTCTTCGACTCGTTTTTCTGTACACAAATTAAGGGTATTTTATAGAGCTAGGTTTTGAGGTTATATACTGTCCAGAAATTTACCTTATAGAGGAGGCATTCCATCGTGTTATTGTAACCACTGCGCACGTCGCATTATTTAGGCATCGTAATTGGAATTTGAGATCACAGGTTTCGGAAAAAATCACATAAAAACTTTTGATTGTTTTGTTTATCTTTAAAATTTCGTAATTTTCTTTGACGTCCATGAACTAGATAAATAGCTGTTCTGCTGGGGCATGGCGGCGTTGCCACATCACAAATGGTTTCAATAACAGCGGGGGGACACACACGTCTATTTTGGACGTTCGATTATTTGTATTTTCGAGGATATTAGGACAATGTTTTCTCGTCCGAACCTCTTCTTCTTCACGGATTAGCTAGTTTTGTAGCACGAAAACATATTTAGGTCCACGGTTTGACCAGGAACAACCGAGGCTCCGCCCACTTTGATATCTTTATTACTTTGATAAGGAGAAGATAAAATAAATACAAGTTATGTACTTTTGTAAATTGGAGATAAACGAGGGATAAAAACTAGGACTAAAGGAATAAACAAAATCGTATTTTTATATTATATAAATTAATATATAATCATAGTTAAATAAAGTTAATATCTAGCTCAGTTAGTCGGATTGAAGGGTTATGTAGGGCTAGCTAGTGGTGAACAAACTTAACATCTGAGCACTCTTGTGCCGGGTTTAAGCAGTAGTTCAAGCGAAGGAAACTTTTGACTAAAACTATAACTAAAATACAACTAAATTCTACACTTAGTATGGCTTTACTCATATGGGAATTGGTTGAGTGTTCGAATATTCCTGGGTTTGATGCATGCTCTGATCTCCAGTAATTGATTTTACAGTTGATGGTTTCAATGCTAAGCTTCTTAAAGTCTAACTGGTTATTTTCCTCCTACTTGCTATGTTGGCAGGGGTCCGGTTGACATTTGTTTCGGTCTATACATGGCGCCTCGAAATCCTCGTTTATAAAAATGGCCATCCGTAGAAATAGATCTGACAACACCTCAATGCGCAGAGGACGCATTTTCGATATTCCCTTGCTTGTTGCTGCCCCCTATAGACCTATACCAAAGTACTAGTGTACGTCGTCATTGGCTGGTTTGAAAACGGTGAAGTTTTTTTTTAGGCTTGCAAACCCGGGGCTGGGGATTTTTTTGGTGAGAGCGTTTTTTTATAAATGGGTTTGCATCCTTATTTGAATTTAACCGGGAAAATTTGGTTGGTACTGTGCCCCACCAAATTAAAGAACTATTTCCGGCATCTTCCTTTTTCTTTTTGACAAAGTGTCATTTCTCTTTTCTAAAGAATTGGTGTTGGGTCGACAACAAGTCTCTGGGATCGCCATTGTTTTTTTGGTTACTGGTACTGCAGTGTTTGCAGGTTCTGTCCCAGAGACTGTAAGAGTGAGTCCGTCGTTGAGGCGTAATTTTAGTGACGACTCACATCCTGAGTGAGGGATCCATGGCGACCTGCGCCATTTCTACGAAAAAGGCAGTGGTAAGTTCGATTTTTTTATATTTTTTATTTGGTTCAAAATAATATTTGCCTCTCAAATTGTAACTGTTGTTCGTGTGAAATATAATTTTTCTACACAAGACGTGTGCGATTTTTGGAGTTTTTTATATTTTTTTTTAAAACCACGTTTTGGATAAAAACTATATATTGTTTTTGTCATTTGTCTACAGCCCTGTCCAATCCATCAACGGGACGGTTGTGCTGGACGCTGATGTGAAGCCAGTTGTAGCATTGAAACCCTGGGAAAGGTATGTCAGGATTATTTTAGTTCAGCTGTTGAAATCTGCTTTATTTTATTGAGTCGACATGGGGTTCTTGATTTAAGTTACTCGGTGTAGGGGAACCTCGTGCAAAACCGACGAATTCCAGGAAACTGAAATATTTAATTTTTTACAGGGTTTCACGCTCGGGCAAGATCCAACAACATTTTTTGACCATAGCGTCATGCGATACGTAATCAGCAGGGGAGGCGCGGGCAGAACGGGACAGAGACACAGGAGTAGTGGGGACAACACATCCAGGTTCACAAAATAAAACATTTTATTTAACCACAAAATAATAACCGGACCAAGGTAGGAGCAAGCTTTAGATTTAATTTTTTTTGACGTCATAACCACAATTTTGCGGCGAATTTACTACATTGATTTATTTTCCTGTCAAATTTAAAGTGCCTTGCTATTTTGGCCCGAACTTGTTTCATTTTTTTTTAGCATATTTCATGTTTTCAGTATTTCTCTCCAGTTTTACACTTAAAATAAACAAGATGAACTAAATTTTTGTGTTATTTGTACAATCCAATGAACCAACTTTGCAGAGACAAAAGAGAGATGTTATATTTTTTTAGCGGTTTGCTTAACATTGTTTTACCTCATGGGGTGGATCTCGGACTATTTGTGTCATTTTAATTCCTTTGGGAATCTATTAAAATTTAATTTTGTCAATGAGTCCATTTCTTTTGGTTTTCTTAATTACACAAATACTCTGGAAGCCTCGGAAGTAGGTAGAGTTTCATTGTTTGGCTACAACGTTTGAGTGGAACTGTATTTTTAATTAAGATCCTTTTTTGTAAAACATTGGTATTAAAACACTGTGGCGCGCTTAAAATTTTCTTATTTCGGAACCCCCCCTTCTCCACTGTATAAAAGTTACCGGGCATATCAATGTTTTACCTAGCTGGAAAATACAGTTCTGCTTCCAGATATTTGTTTACTTACTCAGTAATTTTTTTTAGTGTCACAATTGGCACCTGACGTGCTTTTATAGAGTCGCAATTTTATACGTCACAAATTGGCACCCAACGTTATTGTTCTTTTTACAGTGTCACATAGTTTAACGGATCTCTCTTTTTTCCTTTCTTTAGAATAGGTTGTTCTGCGGCAGACTTCCATGATGATGGATAGTCCTTGCCTGTAAGATAAATTGAATAATTTAGCGAAAGTTGGGGTGAGTTCGTTAGCACAATTTTTGAGTACTATCGCGGGAATGCCATCTGGACCCATTGCTTTGTTTGTATCCAACTTTTTAAGGGATTTTCGTATTTCTCTGTGACAAAAGGGTACTTCTGGCATACTGTGGGAAACCCTTTCAATGAACGGTGGAGTTTTTTCATTTGGCACTGTTAGGTTTGAGTTGTAGGAAAAGATTTTGGCCAGCATATTGGCTTTTTCCTCTGATGTTGTGGCTAAGTGAGTATTTTTATCTGTAAGTGGTGGTATGGATGACTGAAGTTTGATCCAACAGCTTTTGCAAGAGACCAAAAGGACCTAGAACTACTTGGACAATTCAGCAGCAATTCTTTGATTGTATGTTTCTTTGGCGGCGTCAATAGTAATTTTGCAACTATTTCTGGGTTCTATAAATTCTGTGTGGTTTTGAGCGGTTTGTTTCGTTTCCAAAGGTTATATGCTCTGTGTTTTTTCTGCACAGCCGTTTGACACTGGATGTTGAACCAAGGTTTTGCATTTGCTCTGCGTTTTATTGTATGTGGGATATATATATATATATATATATATATATATATATATATATATATATATATGCATTCCAGATAAGATTACTTTTGTTGTTTCATTAACGCAAATAGCGGGATCAGCTGTTTTAAAGCAAACCTCTTGCCATGGAAAATCCAGTTAAAACTGTTTAAGGTCATTCCATTTTGCCGATTTATAGTGCCACATTTTACGAGGAAGTGATTGTTGGCTTGGGTGGTATGAGCATTTCGCACTTTGTTATTATAAGTTTATGATCGGATGAACCAAGTGGGGGATCTACTTGAATTGTGTACGAGTCAGGATTTGTAGTTAGGAACAAGTCTAAAAGCGCTGCAAATTCACCCCTTTCTGAGATACGGGTAGGTTCATCGACAAGCTGCGTTAGACCACAACTTATGGCAAAAGCTTCTGCTTCCCTGCCTTCATTATCTGTTTTGTTGTGGTGTATTAGCCAGGGTATATTGTGGACGTTGAAATCGCCTAAAAAAACAATTTCCGCATGTGGATAGTTCGACTGTATACTATCACAGTTTTCGGATAATGTCGCGAAAAAGTTTTGGTACTCCGTGTTACTTGGCGGTCGGTAGAGGCACCAGATGAACTTGGTCGATGACCTTGAGGTGAATTTTAGCCATATGATATCGAGGTTCACTGGATCTAGCTTCTCCTCTCGATGACATGAAAGGTCATTTTTAATATACACACAGATCCCAAAATTATGTCGAAATCGGTGGTGTAGGTCATAGCCGGGATAAAGATAGCTCACAATAGGTGTTGCAAAACTGATTTTAGTTTCAGTGAAAACAAGGATGTCAGGTCTTTGTTCTTCAAGCTGTTGGTGAACTGAATTCATGTTGGTACTTAATCCTCTTATATTGCTTAAATCAATTTGAGTTTTTGGTCTTCTTTTAATATCTTTGCATGAAGGACCCCCAGGATCACCCGACGCCCGGAGAACCGAGTGGTCGGGTATTTTACCTCCGGAATATTTTGATCCTGGAGGCGCCACACAATGGTTTATCCCTATGAAAAAACTATGCATTTTCATATCAAGATTTAATTTTTTTATTTTTTTATAAAGAAATGACCCCTTAGTTTAAACCTATGATTGTTTTTTTCAGATTTATTTTAAATTTTGAAAAATTGGATGGTAAAGTAAAATGTTGTATTTTATTTTAATTTTTTCGTCAATCTGCAACCCGTCCTTTATTTATCTGCTAAACAAAACCCGCTTTGTCAATTTTCCTTTTTCCTTTTTACGTTCAGTGCATATATTTAGTAGTGTTTTATAAGCCTAAAAAGAAAAAAAAAGTTTTATCCATAATTTCAAAAAAAATTAAAATAATAGAAAAAACTATGTTATTTTGATGTATGCAAATTTCTGCAGACTAAAAGTTGTCTTCCCGCAGCCTCCCGCAATGAGATTTTTTTTTGGTTATAATCCACAATGTCTTATCTTTCTGACTGCTTCCAATTTCTGAATTAGGTTCCAATATCTGAATTAGGTTCCTAAAATTGTTGTTTTGTTATTTGAATATACTAGAAATACACACAATTAAAGGGTTTTAGTTGCTGTGTTAATATGGATATATTTATATATTTTGAAGTATTTATTTATTTTATTATTTATCAGTCAATTTATCGGTTTGTTATCATTTATTATATTTACAAATTATATTTTTTAAGATGTAATGTTTTAATGTAAACTTTTTTGTTATTTGGCAGAAACGGATAAATCAAAAAGTGAATTACTCACGAAATAATGAATATTTTTATTACGGTTTCACTTTTTTTTTAAAGATCACACCTTACACGCAAGATGGCCATTGGGTCCTTATTTTAATCATACACCCTGTATATTTTTAAAATTTTTGATAGATCTTTTCTTTCTTATTCACCTTTGTCTTGAGAAAGCAATGTGTTGAATAAAGAATTAACTATACTATTAGCTCACACATATACTATACTATAGTAGTGTGAGCTATGGTGATCCTAATTTTTTCGAGAAAAAAAAAGTTGCTCCGATTTCAAAAATGTTTATATATCTTTGCGTTTCAGATGATTTTAAAACTTTTTTGTTACGCCGTCTGTCTGTCTGTCTGTATGTCTGTCTGTAACGACCAACGCGCATAACTGAAAAACCGCTTGCCCGATTTTAATGAAATTTGGTACCTAGGATGAGTCTTCGGTCGAGATGGTCCCATTTAAAAATGAACAAAATCCACCACACAAGCCAAATAAAAGGGTGGGGGTAGATTTCAAAAATTGGAGTTTATGTGAAAATATGGCGTGTGTGATATCAAACGAAAGGTACGGACTCTGGAGTTAAACAAAACACATTTCAGTTTTAAAAAAAGGGTGGGGGGTAGATTAAAAAAATTATAGTTTACGTGAAAATATGGCGTGTGTGATATCAAACGAACGGTAATTGAGTCCGGAGTTAAACAAAATAACTTTTAGTTTTTGTTTTTTTAACGGTGGGGGTAGATTTCAAAAATTTGAAACGAAAGGTAATTTAGTCTGGAGTTGAATAAAATATATTTCAGTTTTTAGTTATATTAACTCACACGTACACTGTAACTAGAGTACCTACTGTGAGCTTAGGGGCCCAAATATTGGCAGAGTATTTTTTCCTTGGCTAACGCATTGCCCTTATGGCAAATTATTTTTTTATTTTACTCAAGAACCGCTTAAGAATTCAGATATGATCTATTTCAAAATTTTAAAAACATACAGGATGTTCTGCTGCAAAAAAAGGACCTTCTGGTCTGTGGAGTGTGATTAAGAAAAAAACTGAAAATGTGGCAAAAATCTATGTAGTTTCATGAGTAATTTAATTTTTGAGTTATCTTTATGTTTATGTGGAAAAAGTTTTTCCATGTGGAACTTTATAAACGGTGACCCTTTACATTGGTGGGATATTTTTAACATAAAGTTTTTTTATTCTTGTGAAAAATAAGAGTTTAAGATATAAATTTGCGGATTATTACTTCCTATTGTCAAAAATATATTGATTTGTTTACTTTTGACCACACTAAATAAATTTATTAAATATATAGGAATAAATAGGCGACAAGAAATTGCCAGATTCATTAAGGGGGAGGCGCTAAATAATAATTTAACAAAAATTATAGTACTTTATGTTTGATTCCACAATGAAATTTAAGGGACTGCGAAGGCCTTGGGGCACAGGAGCATCCGGTTCCCTCCCCTTAGTACGCCTATGTCATGACACAATGGAGGGCGGAAGTAGTTTTTTTGAAAAAACAATCATCAATCAAACTAGTAACAATGGTTACTAAGTTAGTAACCATTGCTAGGAAGGTTTTAAAATATTGACCGGTCACTCAATTAAGGACCACGTACTTCTAGTAATGTGATTGTAATGAAATTTTGTGAAGTTAATACGACCATTCGGTAAAAATTTTAGCCCCCCAAGTCCCCCCATAAGGGAGCTAGGGCAAAAAAATCGCATTGACCATAGTTTTTCTGAAGGACCAGGCACTTCTAATAATGGAGTTGTAATGAAATTTGGCATACAAGTTCGTGAAGTTAGTGCGACCATTCGGTAAAAATTTTAGCCCCCCACGGCCCCCCATAAGGGACCTAGGGCAAAAAAATCGCATTGACCATACTTTTACTGAAGGACCAGCCACTTCTAATAATGGAGTTGTAATGAAATTTGGCATACAAGTTCGCAAAGTTAATGCGACCATTTGGTGAAAATTTTAGCCCCCCACGGCCCCCCATAAGAGAGCTAGGGCGTGGTCCTTATTTTAGTTGGTCTGATTGACAACGCACTTCTAATGATGTGGTTGTAATGAAATTTTGCATGCACGTTCATAAGGTTAAAAAAACTTTTCAGTGAAAGTTTTAGCCCCCCACGGCCCCCCATAAGAGAGCTAGGGCGTGGTCCTTATTTTAGTTGCTCTGATTGACAACGCACTTCTAATAATGTGGTTGTAATGAAATTTAGCACGCACGTTCATAAGGTTAAGGAAACTATTTCGTGAAAATTTTAGCCCCCCACCTCCCTCCATGAGGGAGCTAGAGCGTGGTCCTTATTTTAGTGTCTCTGATGGACTGAGGACTTCTAATAATGTGATTGTAATGAAATTTGCCATGCACGTTGATAAGGTTAAAAAAACTATTCAAAGAAAATTTTAGCCCCCCACCACCCACCATAAGGGAGCTAGGGCGTGGTCCTTATTTTAGTTGCTCTGATTGACCACGCACTTCTAATGATGTGGTTGTAATGCTAGAGCTAGAGCGTGCTCCTTATTTTAGTGTCTCTGATTGACCGAGGACTTCTAATAATGTGATTGTAATGAAATTTAGCACGCACGTTCATAAGGTTAAAGAAACTATTCAGTAAAAGTTTTAACCCCCCCCCCCCCACCACCCACTATAAGGGAGCTAGAGCGTGGTCCTTATTTTAGTGTCTTTGATGGACCGAGGACTTCTAATAATGTGATTGTAATGAAATTTAGCATGCACGTTGATAAGGTTAAAAAAACTATTCCGTGAAAATTTTAACCCCCCATCACCCACTATAAGGGAGCTAGAACGTGGTTCTTATTTTAGTTGCTTTGATTGACAACGCACTTCTAATGATGTGGTTGTACTGAAATTTAGCATGCACGTTCATAAGGTTAAAAAAACTATTCAGTGAAAATTTTAGCCCCCCACCACTCACCGTAAGGGAGCTAGAGCGTGGTCCTTATTTTAGTTGCTATGATTGAAAACGCACTTCTAATAATGTGATTGTAATGAAATTTAGCATGCACGTTGATAAGGTTAAAAAAACTATTCAGTGAAAATTTTAGCCCCCCACCACCCACCATAAGGGAGCTAGGGCGTGGTCCTTATTTTAGTTGCTCTGGTTGACCGCGCACTTCTAATAATGTGGTTGTAATGAAATTTAGCATTCACGTTCATAAGGTTAAAAAAATTATTCAGTGAAAATTTCAGCCCCGCACCACTCACCATAAGGGAGCTAGGGCGTGGTCCTTATTTTAGTGTCTTCGATTGACCGAGCACTTCTAATAATGTGGTTGTAATGAAATTTAGCACGCACGTTCATAAGGCAAAAAAACTATTCAGTGAAAATTTTAGCCCCCCACCACTCACCATAAGGGAGCTAGGGCGTGGTCCTTATTTTAGTTGCTCTGATTGATAACGCACTTATTTATTATTTTATTATTTATTTATTTATTTATTTACGGCCAATGCCATTTTACAAATTTGATTATTAATCAAAACTACATAATACAAAGTGAATATTAATTAGGAAATAAAATTGGATATTACTTCAATCTATAAAATTACTTAAATCTATGATATCATACATATACTAGAACACAATTTACATTTTATACTTAGTTAACTAGAGTACAAGTTTTAAGTTCAAATACTCAAGTTTACGAAGTTTAAATTTAAAAAGAAAAATTTTTTTATTTAAGTTCACGTTCTAGTTTTTAGTTATTAGTTTTTCGTCTATGACCACGTATCAAGCTGATAGTAGGTAGCAAAAGTGAAGCATGGAAACACTATCCTGTCATGAAATGTTATAAGTAACTAGTTCATGTTCAGTCTGACAACAGGACCCTCAGTTGTCTTTGGAAGGTTTTTAAGTCGCAAAAGAAATCAAGGGATGGGTGTTGATTAGCTAATGATGTTGCCCTTGAAATAAAACAATTGCGTCCATAATTGGTACGATGGAATGGGACATGAAAAGTTTGAATTCGTCTAGTATTAACAGGGGGTACATGTAGACCGATTGAGGAGGTAAGAACTGGACAGTCCGCGACGGAGTTTAGGATTTTGAAGAGGGTGATGAGGTCATGATATTTGCGTCTATCCTGTAAGGTTGATAGATCTAATTGCTTACATAGCTCAGTATAACTGTAGTTACTATCAGGAAAGAATTTAAAATGAATGTGATGTAAAAACTTCTTCTGAACTCTCTCTAGTCGGTTAATATGGTAGGCATATTGAGGGTCCCATACCGATGGGGCATATTCTAAATAGCTGCGGACTAATGAACAGTAAAGAGTCTTTAGTGCCTGGATGGTCTGAAAGTCTTGGGTAGATCTTTTGATAAAACCCAACATACGCAGAGATTTACTAATGATACAATCAATGTGGGGCACCAAGGACAATCTGTCGTCCACAATTACTCCAAGATCTCGGATGTTGTCAACAGTAGAGAGTGGTGTGCCTTCAAGATGGTAGATGAAGTCTGTTTTAATTTGGCGGCGAGAGAATTTGATGACATGACATTTAGATGTATTGAGATGCATGCCGTATTTGCGGCACCATGAAGCAAACCTATCAAGGTCCCCCTGCAGTGCTGTGCAGTCTTCTGGATTCATTATAATTTTAAACGTTTTGAAGTCGTCAGCAAACTGCAGGAAGTCACTTGAATTGAAGCACGGTGCAACACTGTTTATAACAAGGTTGAATAGAAGTGGGGCAATGTGGGAGCCTTGTGGAACTCCAGAGGACACGACTATTTCTTTGGACAGGAAATTGTTCACCTTGACTATTTGTGTGCGTCCAGTTAGTAGGCTTTCAACCCAGGAAAGTAAAGAACCATCCACTCCCAGTGATTTAAGCGTAGTGATGGTTATGTTGTGTGGGAGTTTATCGAAGGCTTTGGAGAAGTCCGTATAGATGGCATGAATCTCGGCTCCCTTCTCCAAAGCTTGTAACAGGGAGTTAGTATACGTTAGAAGATTGAGCTCGGTGTTGCGGCCTGTGCAGAAACCAAATTGTTGGTCGATGATAAGAGATGAAACGCAGGAACTGAAATATTTGGCAACAATTTTTTCAAAGAGATTTGGGATGGTGCTTATGATAGAAATTGGTCTATAGTTCTTAACATTGGATTTATCACCAGACTTATGGATGGGAACGACATAACTCGATTTCCAGAATGAAGGAAAGTGGCCACTTTCGAGTGATTTGTTAAAAATTATATGGAGTGGACGGGCTAAGATGAATGAACAGTTTTTGAGGAATAAGGGATGAATGTTGTCAGGGCCTGGGCCTTTGTGGGGGTTGAGTTCGCTAAGTTCAGTGAAGATTTCAGAGATAGATGGTGAGTATTTGGTCAAATTTAGGTGATTGGATGACACCTCATTAGGGCTGTCAGGGTTGTCTGATGAGTAGACAGAGGAGAAGTAAGATGCAAATAAGTTTGCCGCTTCGGGTCCCATGTTCACGCTTTGGTTGTCTAGATGAAGAACATTTGGAATGCTAGGAGATTTCCGTTGCGAATTGACATAGTTCCAGAACTGCTTGGGATTGCTGCTAAGACTTCTCTCAGTGTTTTGTACAAAATCTATGTCGCATTCTCTGGAAAGATGCTTGCATTGAGACCTTAAATCAGAAAATATAAGATAATCTTGCTCTGATTCAGAGCTTTTGAAGTTTGCCTGAGCTATTTTTTTCTGAATCGTGAGGTTTATAAGTTCACGACTGAACCATCTTGGAAACTTCCCAGTTGGGACTTTTTTTGTTGGAACAAAGAGATCCAGGCAATCGTAGATTATTTCGTAGAACTTGTTGATCATGTCGTTTACATCTAGGTTATTGAGCAAGTCGTCCCACTGAAACGTTCCCAAGTATTCATTCACAAAAGTAAAGTCTGTCGATTTGAAATCATAGTAGAATCTTTCTGGTGTTGGATTGACTACTGTGTGATACGAAGTAGCGATAGTGAGGTTAAAATGTAAGGGAGGGTGCTGTTGGTCTAAAGGGGTTACCAGAGGGTCACATTGAGAGACTGATAGGTGTGTGTGACATAAAATTAGGTCTAGAATTACATTATTTGAATTTACAATAGAGTTAGACTGAAAGAAATTTTTAAAGGCGCAGCAATCAGATATAATCGCGATCTTCTGGATATTAAGTGAAGAGACGTAGGTGTCAGCACGTGGATGTGCACATGCGCATATATCCTCGTTGGTCCATCTAGCCTTTGGTAGGTTGAAGTCTCCCGCTATGCATAGCTCTACATTCGGGTAACAATCGGTTATGTAGTCTACTGAATCACTAAACATTTGGTAGCATTCAACTGGAGAATCAGGTGGTAAGTAGACACATCCGATGATGGATAGTATTTTGGGGGTGCGAATTGAGACAAAGATTTGTTCTAATGGGTAAGTTGTGTTCAGTTTGGCAGAAGGAATTGATCTATGTACAGCAATTAGAACACCGCCCATACTTTCTTTGTGGCTGGTTTATCGGCAGCGGTCCTTTCTAAAGATACAGTAGTTATTTAAGCCAAGTTCGTCATCTGAGATGTCATCGGAAAGATTTGTTTCTGTTAGCATTATGATGTGGTAGTCATAAACAGAAATGTTACATAGTAATTTTCGAAGTTTGGTTCGAAGACCACGAACGTTTTGGTAATACGTGCTTAAATTCTCTAATTTATTTCGACATTGGCCTCTTTTAAGTTTTCCGAACCCGGAACAATTTGGGGAGTACCTTTGGTGTACTTAACTTGTATGTTTTTCTCTCCCTTAGCCACTCGGGATTTATAATCACTCCAAACCCGTTTGTCTATTTCCTGTTGCTTCCGTGTAAGGTCTAGGCTTATGTATATATTCTTGTTTTTCAGTTTCTTGCGGTTACGAATTAGGGCTATAGTGTCATCGTGGGACTGGAGACATAGCCTTATAGAGCGAGCCCCTTTTGAATTGGGTTTGCCAACTCTGGAGGAATTTAACACTGTGGGTGGATTGTCAGTCAGGATTTTTAAAATTGTAGCAATATCTCTATCATCAGTGCCTTTTTCAGGAGCATTGAAAATCATGACGTTATTGGAGCGGGTCTGGCGGTCTTGGAGTTCGTGCCATAGCTCATTATTGTCAAGAGCTGGATTTTGTTGTATGGTCGTCGTTGTTGAGGAGTTTTGGCTTAGGTTTTGGTCCATGTTGTTGATTCGGGTTTCAAGTGTTTTGTGAGTTTTACAGAGAGAGTCAACAGTTTCTTTAAGGGTCTGCAACTGATCAGTTATTAAAGGAATTTGTGAAACATTTTGTTGCAATAAAGAAATGTCGTCTTCCATTTTGTTAACCCGTTTAACCAGGCCAAGTAGTTGTTTTGCATTGTCTAGGCAATCAGGACACAAAAACTGGATGATCCGCTTTTTAGGGATTAATGTGTTTGTAATGAAATTTAGCATGTACGTTCATAAGGTAAAAAAAACTATTCAGTGAATATTTTAGCCCCCCACCACTCACCATAAGGGAGCTAGGGCGTGGTCCTTATTTTAGTTCCTCTGATTGACAACGCACTTCTATTAATGTCTTTGTAATGAAATTTAGCATGTACGATCATAAGGTAAAAAAAACTATTCAGTGAAAATTTTAGCCCCCCACCACTCACCATAAGGGAGCTAGGGCGTGGTCCTTATTTTAGTTGCTCTGATTGAAAAGGCACTTCTAATAATGTGGTTGTAATAAAATTTAGCATGGACGTTCATAGGGTTAAAGAAACTATTCAGTGAAATTTTTCATTACAATCACATTATTAGAAGTCCTCGGTCAATCAGAGTCACTAAAATAAGGACCACGCCCTAGCTCCCTTATGGTGAGTGGTGGGGGGCTAAAATTTTCACCGAATAGTTTTTTTAACCTTATGAACGTGCATGCTAAATTTCATAACAACCACATTCTTAGAAGTGCGTTCTTAATCAGAGCAACTAAAATAAGGACCAGGCCCTAGCTCCCTTATGGTGGGTGGTGAGGGGCTAAAATATTTACGGAATAGTTTTCTTAACCTTATGAACGTGCGTGCTAAATTTCATTACAACCACATTATTAGAAGTGCTCGGTCAATCAGAGACACTAAAATAAGGACCACGCTCTAGCTCCCTCATGGTGGGTGGTGGGGGGCTAAAATTTTCACGGAATAGTTTTCTTAACCTTATGAACGTGCGTGCTAAATTTCATTACAACCACATCATTAGAAGTGCGCGGTCAATCAGAGCAACTAAAACAAGGACCACGCCCTAGCTCCCTTATGGTGGGTGGTGGGGGGCTAAAATTTTCTTTGAATAGTTTTTTAACCTTATCAACGTGCATGCTAAATTTCATTACAATCACATTATTAGAAGTCTTCGGTCCATCAGAGACACTAAAATAAGGACCACGCTCTAGCTCCCTCATGGTGGGTGGTGGGGGCTAAAATTTTCACGGAATAGTTTTCTTAACCTTATGAACGTGCGTGATAAATTTCATTACAACCACATTATTAGAAGTGCTCGGTCAATCAGAGACACTAAACTACGGACCGCGCTCTAGCTCCCTCATGGCGGATGGTGGGGCGCTAAAATTTTCACGAAACAGTTTTCTTAACCTTATGAACGTGTGTGCTAAATTTCATTACAAGCACATCATTAGAAGTGCGTGGTCAATCAGAGCAACTAAAAGAAGGACCACGCCCTAGCTCCCTTATGGTGGATGGTGGGGGGCTAAAATTTTCACTGAATAGTTTCTTTAACCCTATGAACGTCCATGCTAAATTTCATTACAATCACATTATTAGAAGTCGTCGGTCAATCAGAGACACTAAAATAAGGACCACGCTCTAGCTCCCTTATAGTGGGTGGTGGGGGGCTAAAACTTTCATTGAATAGTTTCTTTAACCCTATGAACGTCCATGCTAAATTTCATTACAACCACATTATTAGAAGTGCGTTTTCAATCAGAGCAACTAAAATAAGGACCACGCCCTAGCTCCCTTATGGTGGGCGGTGAGGGGCTAAAATTTTCACTGAATAGTTTTTTTAACCTTATTAACGTGCATGCTAAATTTTATTACAATCACATTATTAGAAGTCCTCGGTCAATCAGAGACACTAAAATAAGGACCACGCTCTAGCTCCCTCATGGTGGGTGGTGGGGGGCTAAAATTTTCACGGAATAGTTTTCTTAACCTTATGAACGTGCGTGCTAAATTTCATTACAACCACATTATTAGAAGTGCTTGGTCAATCAGAGACACTAAAATAAGGACCACGCTCTAGCTCCCTCATGGTGGGTGGTGGAGGGCTAAAATTTTCACGGAATAGTTTTCTTAACCTTATGAACGTGCGTGCTAAATTTCATTACAACCACATTATTAGAAGTGCTCGGTAAATCAGAGACACTAAAATAAGGACCACGCTCTAGCTCCCTCATGGTGGGTGGTGGGGGGCTAAAATTTTCACGGAATAGTTTTCTTAACCTTATGAACGTGCGTGCTAAATTTCATTACAACAACATTATTAGAAGTGCTCGGTCAATCAAAGACACTAAAATAAGGACCACGCTCTAGCTCCCTCATGGTGGATGGTGGGGCGCTAAAATTTTCACGGAATAGTTTTCTTAACCTTATGAACGTGTGTGCTAAATTTCATTACAACCACATCATTAGAAGTGCGCGGTCAATCAGAGCAACTAAAATAAGGACCACGCCCTAGCTCCCTTATGGTGGGTGGTGGGGGGCTAAAATTTTCAATGAATAGTTTCATTAACCTTATCAACGTGCATGCTAAATTTCATTACAATCATATTATTAGAAGTACTCGGTCCATCAGAGACACTAAAATAAGGACCAAGCTCTAGCTCCCTCATGGTGGGTGGTGGGGGGCTAAAATTTTCACGAAATAGTTTCCTTAACCTTATAAACGTGCGTGCTAAATTTCATTACAACCACATTATTAGAAGTGCTCGGTCAATCAGAGACACTAAAATAAGGACCACGCTCTAGCTCTCTTATAGTGGGTGGTGGCGGGCTAAAACTTTCACTGAATAGTTTAACCCTATGAACGTCCATGCTAAATTTCATTACAACCACATTATTAGAAGTGCGTTTTCAATCAGAGCAACTAAAATAAGGACCACGTTCTAGCTCCCTTATGGTGAGTGGTGGGGGCTAAAATTTTCACTGAATAGTTTTTTTAAACCTTATGAACGTGCATGCTAAATTTCACTACAACCACATCATTAGAAGTGCGTTGTCAATCAAAGCAACTAAAATAAGGACCACGTTCTAGCTCCCTTATAGTGGGTGGTGGGGGGCTAAAACGTTCACTGAATAGTTTCTTTAACCCTATGAACGTCCATGCTAAATTTCATTACAACCACATTATTAGAAGTGCGTTTTCAATCAGAGCAACTAAAATAAGGACCACGCTCTAGCTCCCTCATGGTGGGTGGTGGGGGGCTAAAATTTTCACGAAATAGTTTTCTTAACCTTATGAACGTGCGTGCTAAATTTCATTACAACCACATTATTAGAAGTGCTCGGTCAATCAGAGACACTAAAATAAGGACCACGCTCTAGCTCCCTCATGGTGGGTGGTGGAGGGCTAAAATTTTCACGGAATAGTTTTCTTAACCTTATGAACGTGCGTGCTAAATTTCATTACAACCACATTATTAGAAGTGCTCGGTCAATCAGAGACACTAAAATAAGGACCACGCTCTAGCTCCCTCATGGTGGACGGTGGGGCGCTAAAATTTTCACGGAATAGTTTTCTTAACCTTATGAACGTGTGTTGATATCCAAGCTTTTTTCTAAAAAGCTTGCAACTTTTTAAAAAAATTCGTGATTCTACACTTTACGGACACACTGATAAGTAGGCATAATAAAGGGTTTTGAAAAAATAGAAAGATTAAAATCGGAAAATACAAACTCTTTTGATATTTTGACAAATGATTTAAAACATAGCATCTTTGTTGCTTTAGGAAATTCATTATAAATCTTTGCCCCATGCAAAATAAACATCCTTTGTGTATGGGATAGGTTTGAATAAAACATAAAATAATACGGATTTTTTTTTGTGATCTTTAAAAATAGCCCCATAATTGGGACGTCAATGGAGTTTGCTACAATAAACTTTATTATGCATTTTCTCTAAAGTACTTAGTATTTAGAAAATTGGATAAAACCTAATAATTTCAGTTTATTTTGCTTATAATATAGAAAGAAATATATGGAGGGGATATCTTTAACATTTTGTGGTCTGTATCCTAGCAGGAATATTACACATGCAACTAATTGATACTTTTTGTAGAATATCTATCAATCTTTGTTTAATGTCATTACAATCATTCTCAAAAATGAGTCGTTTTTAAGTTAAAGGCCACCAAAAAAAGGAAATTGTGCAAATTCAAAAATGACGACAAAATGGTTGATATCATACCTCGAAAACTATTACTCGAACAAAAACACTTTTTAGCATTTTCGTATAAAATTTAGTTTCAAACTCTTTTACAAACACCAAGGGATTTTAGAAAAACAGAATTTGTGCGCCATTTTTTTAAAAAAACTTCCTTGAATATTATGGACAGTCAACCCTATAATTGTGCCAAGTTTCGGACCTTTTGCACCAAAACCGCATTTTATGTCTCTAATGATTAAACTACTTAACTAATTTTAAGTCTAAAACCCATAGCACAGGGTTAAATAGCTTTCGCAAATATTTAATGTATTACGAAAGCAATCAATCAACCGTCGAAAACTACCAGAATAATCAAAGAAATGTAGGAAGACTAACAAAATTAGTTCCGAGTTTCCAAGAATTCGATTAAACATTCCAAGGGTAAAAAGCAGGTAATATCTGAAATTACATACAACAAAGAAACCCGTCTCTAAAATCTAAACCACAAGGTTGCCAAATTTCTAAGGTCGGTGCGACGCGGTCTTAACACGCAAAATACCTTTTATACCACCGAGGTGACTTAGTAGACCGTTTAGTTGCAGTAAAAGCGCCGCTAGCGCCACCGGTAGATACGTGAACTACACGGCCAAAAAGTAGCTATATATATCATTTTGTGACCTCAGAACAAAATTTTGCACACAGTTTGCTGAGTGTGTCAGGAGTCATCCCTGAAATTTTTATTGAAAAACGTTGACACCTCAAAAAAGTGAGGTGACAACGTTATGATAAAGGGTACTTAGCCACCTCAAAAGAAAGTATATAAACTACGGTGTCACCTCATATATAACTTTTGTACCTCACTTTTTTGAGGTGACAACGTTTTTCAATAAAAATTTCAGGGACGATTCCTAACACACTCAGCAAGCTGTCTGCAAAATTTTGTTCTGAGGTCACAAAATGGTACATATAGCTACTTTTTGGCCGTGTAGTTCACGTATCTACCGTTGGCGCTAGCGTCGCTTTTACTGTAACTAAACGGTCCACTGAGTCACCTCGGTGGTATAAAACGTATTCTGCGTATTAACACCGCGTCGCAGCGGCCTCAGAAATTTGGCAACATTGCAGATTAGATTTTAGACGCTACGGGTTTCTTTGTTATATGTAATTTGTACCTGCTTTTTTTACCCTTGGAATATCTAATAGAATTCTCAAAAACGAGTGCCTGGGTCTGATATTTTAAGAGGGGCTTTGTAAAGGATTATTATTGTATTTTTTATCTTATTGAAATAATTTGACTAATTTTGCTAGTCTCCTTACATTTTTTTGCTTATTCTGGCTGGTAGTTTTTAACGGTTTTATTTAACTTTACTTGATTGATATAATAAATTTTTGCGACAGCCATTCAGACACTTTCCTATGTGCAAGACTTTAAATTAGTTAAGTAGTTTAACGATATAATATGACGTTTTGGTGCAAAAGGTCCGAAGCTGGGCACAATTATAGAGCGATGCCTGCTCTCGCGCTTTTTTAAAAAAATGGCGCACAAATTCTCTTTTTTTTAAATAACTTGGTTTTTGTACACAGTTTGAAACAAAAATTATAGCCAACAGAATTTTATACGAAAATGCTAAACTGTATTTTTTGTTAGATTAAAAACAAGGTTCGAGGTATGATATTAACCATTTTTTCATTTTGGAATTTATCCAATTTGTTTTTTGGTGGCCTTTAAATTAAAAGTTACTCATTTTTGAGAATGATTGAAATGACATGAAATAAAGATAGATAAATATTCTACAAAAATTATTAATCAGTTGCATGGGTAATATTCTTGGTAAGATACAAACCATAAAGTTTTAGGTCTATCCACATATATGTATTTCTATATTATATGCAAAATAAACTAAAATAATTAGGTTTTATCTAATTTTCTAAAAACTAAGTACCTAAGACTTCATGGACTATTTTTAAAAATCAGAAAAAAAACCTGTATTATTTTTATAGGTTTCGTTTATTAGGTTCGCGCGCCGTATACCATCTTTTCTTGAAACATTTCAGCCGATATTTGACCTATCTAAAGCTCTGCTTCGGCTTCGGAATGAGCTACGAACCTTAAACTTTGCACAGTCGTAGATCTTCCTGGAGTTAACAACCCCTCCAAGTTTCATGGGATTCCATGAAGTAGTAAAGTAGTTAAAAAATTTCAAAAAACGTCGAAATTGCCACTCACTCACTCATGTATAGATCATCAATATTCTACTGTACTTCTAGACATGCTATAAAGCTGAAATTTGGCAGACTTATAGAAATTATGACCAAACCCCTGGAAAAAATCAAAAAACCCCAAAATTCTAATTTACTCCCCTCCCCCACACATGTAAAGTTTTGTAAAAGTAACATTGCCCACTTCCAGAAATGGCAGACTGATAGAAACTATGATAAAACTATAGAAAAAAAATTAAAAACCTTAAAATTATAATTTACTTTCCTCCCCTATAAATGTAAAGTAATGTAAAAGTAACATTGCCCACTTCCGGACACGCTAGAGAGCTGAGCTTTGGAAGGCCGATAGTAACTATGATAAGACTATAGAAAAAAATTAAAACACCCCAAAATTCTAATTTACTTCCCTCCCCTATAAATGTAAATGTTTGTAACAGTAACATTGCCCACTTCCAGAAACGCTCGAGAGCTGAGCTTTGGAAGGCTGATGGGAACTATGATAAAACTATAAAAGAAAATTAAAAAACCCCAAAGTTTAATTAACTTCCTTCCCCTATAAATGTAAAGTTATGTAAATTAGCATTGTCCACTTCTAAAAAAGCTAGAGAGCTGAGCTTTAGAAGACTATAGGAAAAAATTTAAAAACACCAAAGTTTTAATTTACTTTCCTCCCCTATAAATGTAATGTTATGTAAAATTAACTTTGCCTACTTCCAGGGACACTAGAGAGCTGAGCTTTAGAAGTCTAATAGGAACTATGATAAAACCATAGGAAAATTTAAAAAACCTCAACATTTTTAATGCATTTCAAAAGTTTTGAACAATATCCCGCATATTTTACTACTTTAAAACTTCAATATTATCCAAATCCTTTAAACAAGCAGTGAGATCATAACAAAAACATTTCATGTAAAAAAAGCCAAGTACGCGAAAGTGGTATTCCCTAAAAAGAATTGAGATAAATGTAAAGCCAAGTTCTCCAATACATATTTTAAAAGAAATGGTTCTTACTAGTTTCGAAATGTTTTTCTACTTGGCTATTACGGCGGCAAATGACTCTTAGGCACAGTGCTAAATTGAATGTAAAGAAGTTTGGCTGGAATAGCAAAGTTTAAAAAAACATTTCTAAACTACTTTTATCTCAATTCTTTTTACGGAATACCTCTTTCGCGTACTTGGCTTTTTTTACATGAAATGTTTTTGTTATGATTCAGTTTTCTAAAAAATCATTTAAGAGGACAATATTGAAAACATTGTTTTTAGAAAATATTTTTTTATTTTAATCGGTATATTATATATAGTAGTGTTAAAGCTAAAGTTGATACTCCAGGGTCGTACGAAAATTAAGGATATTTTTATAATAAACCGAAATTATTAGGTTTCATATGATTTTCTCAAAAAATAAGCTTTCTACATCAAATGTCTTTAAAACTTTATTGTGGGAATTTAAATTATAATTTTAACAATCTATAACTAAAACGGCTTTAATTGACAGTTACTCTCCACCGGCGTCCTTACATTGGGAATATTTGTAATCCTAAAAAATTGTCGCCTTTTTCGGACGCCTCTGGTGTGTAATTGGAAATTTAAACATTGTCAGATATACATTAGTAAAAAATATACAGGGTGTCCCATTAAACATGGCAGCCGGAGTTATCTCAGATACTAGTACAGCTACGACTTCAGGAAAAATTTTTATATAACAAAATCGGCCGTTGTGAATTTACCTAAAATATATTTGTTCCTGTAGCTCCCGGCTAGGGGGCAGTAATAACACCTCCAACTATAAAAATTGAATTTTATGGCAAAACTCTATGATAAACATACACAAATGTTACCAAATTCGTAATCCTTGAAAAATTCTGCATAATTTGGATTTCTCACTTGTACCTCTTTCTCACTTCCCCACTTGAATAGAATGAAAATGTCACTTTTTATTTAAAAAATAATTACTTCTACGTGGTAACTAAACGGACTCATATTATTTATTTGACTTATTAAGAAAACCCTAAAAAATGCAAATATTCTTTTTTTTTTGTTTAAATTAAAAATTTTTCGAGGAAATTTTTTAATAGTACCAAACCAAAAAACTTAAATTTCTTAAAAAATTCAGATACAAACCCATTAATATTTTTACTTGAAGTTGTCAAGCGATATTCACTTAAGATATTATTGAAATCCGCAAGTCAAAATTTTACTTAGTTTTTCAGATATTTAAAAAATAGTTTTGTTTGTGTATTATGTGGTGAGACGAGACCCTATTATGTTATTTGCATGTGTCACACCTGTTATAATTTTTGGATAATTTAATGTTTGTTGACGTTTTATAATTTGTTTTGGACATAAAGAATTATGTAATCAATCAAAAAACCCGAAAATTCTAATTCACTCCTCTCCCCTATACATGTAAAGTTATGTAAAAGTAACACTGCCCACTTCCAGAGGCGCTAGAGAGCTGAGCTATGGCAAACTGATTGGAAATATGACAAAACTATAGGAAAAAACTTAAAAACCCCAAAATTTTAATTTACTTCCCTACCCTTTAAATGTAAAGTTATGTAAAAGTAACATTGCCCACTTCCAGATACGCTAAAGAGCTGAGCTTCGGAAGGCCGATAGGAACTATGATAAAACTATAAAATAAAATTAAAAAACCCCAAATTATAATTAACTTCCCTCCCCTTTAAATGTAAAGTTATGTAAAAGTAACATTCTCCTCTTCCAGACACGCTAGAGAGCTGAGCTTTGGAAGACTGATAGGAACTATGATAAAACTAAGTCTAGTAAAAAATTTAAAAATACCAAAATTTTAATTTACTTTCCTCCCCTATAAATGTAAAGTTATGTAAAATTAGCATTGCCTATTTCGAGGAATACTAGAGAGCTGAGCTTTAGCTGGCTGATAGGAACTATGATAAAACCATAGGAAAATATAAAAAAAACCTCAAAATTTTTAATAAGGCATTGCAATACTTTTGAATAATATTCCTAATATTTTACTACTTTAAAACTTAAATATTATCTAAATCCTTTAAAAAAGGAGTGAAATCATAACAAAAACATTTTATGTAAAAAAAGCCAAGTACGCGAGAGTGGTATTCCGTTAAAATAATTGAGATAAAAGTAAAGCCAAGTTCTCCAATACAAATTTTAAAATGAAAGATTCTCACTAGTTTGGAAATGTTTTTGTAAACTTGGCTATTACGGCTGCAAACGACTCTTAGTCACAGTGCTAAATTGAACATAAAGATATTATATTTTGATATGACTTACTTGGAAATTAAATAATAAAGAATGTCAAAGTTGCAAATTGACAGTTGGTCTCCTCAGTAAACACCATATTTCCTATTTCTTTTTCAGATACCGACATGATCATTTCATTTCATGGTTATGCTCGGGCTGAATGAGGCCTAATAAGGCCGAAACGCTTCCCCGAGCAACCTTTACCTCTAAGGACTTGCCCATAAAACTTTTTTGTTAAGACTTTTTACCTCGTGAAATTCCTTCAAATTTAAAAAAATCCAGGGCTTAGGCTGTCTTCTGAGAGCCGAAACGCGTCCCCAAGCTACTTTACCTCTGAGGATTCGCTCGTCAAACTTTTTTGATAAAGAATGTCATTTACAAATTCTGACATCACGTCAACATTTGAGCCTTGTGATTGCTGGTGGTTATTATTAGATTAATAATATTCGCGTTGGGCTGTGGCGTGGGCAAACACATCATTCCTGTATATAGTTATCCTGTTTTAAACGGCTTAACTAATTATCACAATTTCTTTTTTATTAAATTTATTGTTACGGATAAATAATTTTTAAAAAAATTCTGTCATATCAATCATGTCATAAACATTGCAAACCCAAAAATATATAAATTAAGATAATGTATTATTTTTTTTTGCATTCCATAGAGTGTATTTTTGACAATTTCCTTTTAATGTTTATCGGATCTATGTTTAGAATTTTTGACAGTAAGTAAACCTTTTTTCAACAAAAATTGTATTCACCTCAAGGACTTTCAAGCTATGCAACTTTTCTGAGATCACAAAACCTCAAAATGTGTTTTCCAAAAAAAAATAACAGCAAGTATTTCTATAATGAAAGTATAATTGTTCGGTTTTTTATATAGACAGTACGTTGTTACCATTAATCTTTTCTTACAAACTTTTGCAACCTTTTAAAGTTGTAATATTTCCTAAAGTGTCCCTAAATAAAAGTAAAACGTTGTTACCTTATATTTAATATTTAAATTTAGTTAGATAAAGCTATTCTTGCTTATAGACTTACGCCATACGTTATCACCTTAATAAAACCGGCAACAGTGCCTGAGGTGGCAGGAAATAGCACATATCTAAAGGTTGTATATCGGTCTGAGGTCCGAACGTATTCCACGTATTTATCAAATATTTGAAAAAAAATTATTTACCCCTCTTTTGAAATTCTGGTAAAGGAACTTCCCCTCATGTCATATATGTACCTATAGATGGTCTAACACCACTAGAAATAGGTGAGGTCAGGTCGTCATATCCTTAACGCCGAGGTGACAACGCCGAGTACATCAATATATATATATATATATATATATATATATATATATATATATATATATATATATATATATATATTGATGCACTCGGCGTTGTCACCTATATATATATATATATATATATATATATATATATATATATATATATATATATATACATGATTACACAGATACCGCTGGAAAAACTATAAAAAAATATTTACAACTAAGATTTTAGAAAGTTATACATTTTTAGCCGCTTCCTTAGATGAGCTTAGTAAAGGATTAGATATAAATATGTTTTAAGAGACACGAAAACATTTTAATGGCATGCAAGAATTTAATGAGACAAAAGGCTATGTCACCAGTCTAAGTAAATTGGACGATAAACGTCCCCCAAAAAAAATCAATTTTATGATCAACTAAAGGAAGAACAAATAAGTGATGACGAGTATGATCGGATAAAAAAGGTTTGGGGGTTATTTTATTGTGATTACTCCGATATTTATTTAAAAACAGATGTAGTTCTCCTTTGTTAAGTTAAAGACGGAGCACGATCATTAATTGGCAGGCCTAATTACAAAAACTGTACAATATTTACAGAGGATCTGGTTGCAATTCAAATGCAAAAATTAAAAATACACTACGATAAACCAATATATTTAGGTTTTTGCATTCTGAATGTTTCAAAAACAGTCATGTATGATTTTTTTTACAATTTTATTAAAAAAGAATATGGGCATAATGCTACAATGATGTACACAGATACATATTCCCAAATATTAAAGATATATACAGATGATTATAAATTCATATCAGAAATCCCCAACAAATTTGATACTTTCAACTTTAGCGAATAATCCATATAATATTTTTAAAAAATGCGTCCATCTTAGGTAGAATGAAAGATGAATTTAAGGGGGATCCAATTCAGACTTTTGTAGGAACTGGTGCCAATGCTTATTATGTAGGTTCCACTTGTAAAGAACTCAAAAAATCAAAGGGTATAAAGAAATATGTAATAGACAAGCATTTATATGTTGAGGATTATTTAAAAATTGTAAAGGAAGGTGGCATGCTATTTAGGAAAATGAAGAACTTTAAAACAACCATGCATACGGTGTATACTGAAACTATCAATAAAGTGGCTCTATCATATCATGAAGATAAAAGGTACATCATATCAGGTAGAACACATACACTACCTTGGGGGCATTCTGATATCAAACACTATGATGTTTTAAGGGATTTAAGTGCTTTACAGGAAAATGAACTTCGGCAATTAGAGATAGATATAACAAATCAAATATATTTAAGTAATTAGTGTTTAGTTTATAAGTAATTAGTGTTTAGTATTATGATGTTTATACATAATTTTTGCTAATTTTGATTAATTGCTTTTTTTAATGTATTATAATATTTCAAAATCATATGAATAAATACAACCGAACTTAGTTTTACTTGCACCAATTAATTATGCTGCGTTATGGGTATACATATCAGTATAGATTAATTTTTGTTTTTGAAATTCAATTTAAATATCCATATTATATGTGATGCAACCTTTAATATACTGTTTTAATCACAATTTGTCTTCTTTATTATTATTTCTCATTTACTATATAAGCTAAAGAAAATAAGGAAGTATCTCGTTTTTTAAATGAATTTCTTGGTTGATTTAAGGATAAAAACACCAAATTACCTTACAAACTAAATGACAAAGAAATACCAACAAAGTTTTTCTAGCTTATATAGTAAGAAAATAAATAAGGTGCAAAATGTTGCGAGGTTTTTCTAAAACTAAAAAATAGACCAACAATTTTAGCTTATTTTCAATACAATTTTATTATTCATAATTAAATTATAATTAGCATACAAGAAAAAAGAAAAGAATTATTTTATACTTATTCTAACCCTTGGTTACCGTACCATTTAAAATACTATTAGAAATTAATGAATCATGAATAAGTAAAGCATACACTTTTACATCATTTGAAAGTTAGATTTGCTTGTGTTAATTTTTACTTTAATTTCCACTGTAGAGGAAGTTATTGAATCTTGTTGATGTGAAGCATCGATAACAATTAATGGGTTTTTAATGAAACTATCTAAATCAAGCATTGGTTCGTAACATGTTTTACCATAGTAACTGTTTTGAAAATTTTGATATGCATAGTGTGACGTATAAAATTGTGACACTATAAAAGGACGTCGGGTGTCAATTTTTGACACTAAAAAAACGTTGTAATCACTCTATTAATTACTAAGTAATTAAACAAATATCTGGAAGCAGAACTGTATTTTCCAGCTAGGTAAAACATTGATATGCCCGGTAACCTTTAAACAGTGGAGAAGGGGGGGTTCAGAAATAAGAAAAATTTTAGCGCCACATGTGTTTTAATACCAATGTTTTACAAAAAGGATCTTAAATAAAATACAGTTCAACTCAAACGTTGTAGCCAAAGAAACTCTACCTACTTCCGAGGCTTCCAGATTATTTGTGTAATTAAAAAAAAATAAGAAAAAATTGACTAAAAAGATTCTGAATGAATTAAAATGACACAAACGATAACAATTTATAGGTAGACAGACATCTCCGACAGGGTACAAAGTCTATTATAGTGTACCCACATTTGAGTCAGTAGGGGGAGACTCCATTACCTACTTTAATGGTTGTAAAAAAAAACACTCCGAAATTCTTTCCATCATAGGGGAGATCTGGACCAAATATCCGCCGTCATCATTCTACGTTGGGTAGAAGTCCGAGATCTACCCCATGAGGTAAAACAGTGCCATAAAAAACTCAAAAAAATAACTCTATCTCTCTTTTGTCTCTGCAAAGTTGTCACTGGGTTGGACAAATAACGCAAATTTTAGTTCATCTTGTTTATTTTATATCCGAAGATGGAAACAATCATAGGTGCAAAAATAACAACGAAAACAAGTCAGAGCAAAATGGCAAGGCGCTTTAAATTTCACAGAAAAAATTATCTAAAATAAATGAAATGAAGGAAAACAAGTCAATGTAGTAAATACGCCGCAAAGTTGTGGTTATGACGTCATACCGTTACCTTGCGTTTACAAGTAATGTTGAAATTATACTGTGAAAATTATATATGAAAAAAAAATATGTCTAAAATATCCTTGCTCCTACCTTGGTCCTTGATTATTTTGTGGTTAAATAAAATAGTGTTTTATTTTGTAAACCTGGAAGTTTCCAAACATCTTCCCTGCAACTCCGGGTCTCGTTCTGCCTGCGCCTTCCCTGAACGTGACTTAGCACATGATGCTAGGGCAGCACATGGGTCTTAATATACTGGATTCTTGCCCGAGCGTAAAACCCTGTGGAAAATGAAATATTTTAGTTTCCTGGAATTCGTCGGTTTTGCACGAGGTTCCGAGTAACCTAAATCAAGAACCCCATGACGACTCAATAAAATAAAGCAGATTTCAACACATGAACTAAAACAACCCTAACATACCTTTCTCAGAGTTGTATCAGTGCTATTGCCGGAGATGCGAACCAGCACAATCGTCCACGTGATGTTGGAATGGACAGCACTGTAGACAAAAGAGAAAAATATATATAGTTTTTATCTAAAACGTAGTTTAAAAAATATATAAAAAAACTCCAAAAATTCCACACGTCTTTTGTAGAAAAATCACGTTTTACACGAACAATAGTTACAATTTGGGAGGCAAATATTATCTTGAAGAATCCCCAAATAAAAAAAATCGAACTTACCAATGCTTTTCCGTGGGAATGGCGCAGGTCGCCTTGAGTCCCTCAATCAGAGAATGTGAGCCGTCACTTAAAATACGCCAAAACGACGCACCCACGCTTCACAGTCTCTGGGAAAGAACCTGCATTCACTGCAGTGCCAGTAACCAAAAAAAAACAATGGCGATCCGAAAAAAACGGCGAACAACCCAGCTAATTCTTTAGGAAAGAGAGAGGACACCTGTCCGCAAAAAAAATGAAGTAGCCAAAAATCTTTCCTTAATTGGGTGAGGCACAGTACCAACCAAATTTTCCCGGTCAAATTCAAATAAGAATACAAACTCATTTATAAAAAACACTCGCAACCAAAAAATCCCCTACCGTCAGGTTTATAAGCCTGCCAAAAACCCCGCCATTTTCAAACTATCCAATTATGAAGCACACTAGTACTTCGGTACAAGTCTGTAGGGGGCAGCATCAATCAAGGGAATATTCCAAACTCGTCCTCTGCGCATTGAGGTGTTGTCGGATCTATTTCTACGGAACTCTATTTTTATAAACGAGGATTTCGAGATGCACATACACAGACCAAAACAAATGTCAAAACGGACCACTGCCAACATAGCAAGTAGGAGAAAAATAACCAGTTAGACTATAAGAAGTTTAGTATTGAAACCATCAACTGTAAAATCAATTACTGGAGATCAGAGCATGCATCAAACCCAGGAGTATTCGAACACTTAACCAATTCCCATATGAGTAAAGCCATACTAAGTGTAGAATTTAGTTGTATTTGAGTTATAGTTTTAGTCAAAAGTTTCCTTTGCTCTATATATATGTTTCCTCTGAGATTCGTATATTTTGACGCCATTTTTGTAAAACATTTTTACATTAATAAAGTTGTTTCTGAACTTGAACCTAAAAATACACATTGAACTACTGCTTAAACTCGGCACAAGAGTGCTTAGATCTTAAGTTTGCTCACCACTAGCTAGCCCTACATAACCCTTCGATCCGACTGGGATAGATAATAACTTTATTTAACTATGATTATATATTAATTTATATAATATCAAAATACGCTTTTGTTTATTCTTCCAGTCCTGGTTTTTATCCCTCGTCTATTCCTGATTTACAAAAGTGCATAGCTTGTATTTATTTTATCTTCTCCTTATCAAAGTAGTAAAGATATTAAAGTGGGCGGAGCCTCAGTTGTTCCTGGTCAAACCTTGGACAATATTTTTCAACAAAAACTTCGCAGCATCTTCCAAACACGCTGATCCGCAACAAAGTTACCCTTGTACGCAAATTATACTGAACTACGTTTTTCTCTCCCGCCACCTCTAACCTTCAGCATAGAGCTTCCGGAAACTTTCATTTTTACTTTCAGCTGCAGATTGTACACCATTCTCTTCAGATAACAAAACTGGGTTGGAGTAATCTTTTCCTGACAAACACATATTCCTACCAAAATTAACAAAGAAAGGAGACATCCTGGTTGTCTCATGGGTTGCAGTACGAATCGCACAGGCAAGTTTATGTATTTGTTCGTCCCACTTCCTGTGGTTGTCTTTCACATAACAACATAACATGGTTTTTAACGTACGATTCGTTCTTTCTGTTGGATTCGCTTTGGGGTGATAATACGGGTTATACTGAATTTTATCCTGATAACTCTCAGCAAAACGCTTAAACTCATTATTTTTGTACTAAGATCCATTATCATAAAGTAGCAAACGGGGTACTCCGAAGACCATAAATACTTACTCCTCAAGATGCTTGACAACAGCTTGAGTAGGGGCTGTTCGCATCGGAAAAGCTAAGGAAAACTTACGTAAATAGTCCGTAACGACGAGAATCCAGCAATTACCCTTTGTCGAACGAGGTAGAGGTCCTCATAAATCTGTTGAAATAATTTCCCAAGGACGAGTTGGTTTTGGGTGAGATATCATCTGATCAGATACACCTTGTGTATCACCTTTATGAGCTGCACAGACAATGCATTTCTTTACAAAAGTTGTCACGTCCTGGCGCATTTTGGGCCAGTAATATTTTTCTGCCAGTCTGTGGAAGGTTTTATACACACCCATATGTCCTGCGATAGGAGGATCGTGAGCTTCTCCAATAATTCTACGCCTATGATCTTTGGGGACTACCTCTTTCCAATATTCGTTAGATGGTGAAATTTGAGGGTATTCTTGTTTGACATATTTATACAACTTATTATCAGTGTATCTCTAGTTCATAAATTTTAACGGTGATTCTACGACCCTCTCATGGGTACTGCACAAGACAACATGTCCGGGACAACTAAATCTTCCTTTTCCGATGGATCACTTCAAAGTCATATTGCTGCAGTTTTACAGACCAACCAGCAAGTCTTCCACTCGGCTCTTTCAAGCTATGAAGCCATTTTAAGATAAAATGATCTGTTATGACTTTAAATGAGATCCCTTCAATATATGGCCGGAGCTTCTCTATCGCCCAACCCAATGCCAAACATTCTCGCTCGGTGGTCGTGTAAACACGTTCTTGCTTAGTCAAAGATCGACTCAAACAGCATATGACTTTGTCTCCCTCAGGATAAGGTTGCGTTAAACATGCTCCTATTCCATATCCTGATGCGTTTGTTTGAATGACAAATTCTTTGGTATAATCTGGACATGTAAGAATCTGTGCAGTCACTAAAAGTTCCTTAATCTTAATAAATGCTTTCCCGCAGTCTGGAGTCCAATCGAACTTTTGATTTTTCTTAGTTAGAGCTGTAATTGGAGCTATTATCGCTGAAAAATTCTCTATGAAGCGGCTATACCAGGATATTGTACCGACAACTCTAAGAACTTCTCTGACAGCAGTTTTTGGCCTATGGAGCTCTAACATGGCTTTAATTTTATTAGGGTCGACTCGGATGCCTCGACGGTCTACTACGAATTCTAAATAAGTCATTTCTGGCCTACACAGTTGACATTTCTCCCAACTTACCGTTATCTTTGCATTCTGCAATCTTCGTAGGACTTCCTCGAGAATTCTAAGATAATCAGAAAAGCTCTGTGTGACAATTACAAGGTCGTCAAGATATACGTACACGTAGGGGTCTAAATCGTTTCCTATGATGCTATTTATGAGTCTCTGCCAAGTTGCAGGTGCATTATGAAGGCCAAAAGGTAAACGTTTAAATTGGAATAGACCTCAACGACAGATGAATGCTGTTAATGGCTTTGAGGATTCCTCCATTGGTACTTGCCAGTAAGCACTCTTAATATCTAAAGTTGATAAGTATTTAGCATATTTTAACTTGTCAAGGGTCTCGGATACGAGTGGTAAAGGATAACTATCACGCACCGTCACTGAGTTTAATTTGCGGTAGTCTACGCAGAAACGATATTTCTTTGTGTTTTTCTTTTGCACCAGTACCACTGGTGAAGCCCATGAACCGCTACTTCGTTAGACCTTATATGAACGTTGTCTTGTCGGTGTTGTGCTTATGTTCTACTCTGTCTGTACATCCCAGTGAGTCACCCATAATAGTCTTATATTTATCGAGTAATTCCTCTACTCGTTCTGATTCATAAGGCGTAAGAGTGCCACTCATTAGTACTTAAGTTCGGTACTATACCCATCGAAATCCAAAAATCTAATCCCAAAACCAAAGTATGCGGGAACTCAGGAACGACGACGACCTCTATTAACCTTAATTTATCCTGAACTCGCATTTGCCACAATACAACTGGTCTTCTTCGTGATATCAAGTGAAAAACCAAACTCTCGATGATTGACCAACCATGATTCCCTAAAAAGGTACGTGAAGCTCCGGAATCCAACAAACCTAGTTACTTATTTCTGAGCACATCCACTTCTAAATAAGGCCTCTCATCTTTACGAGCATGACTTATCACAAAATCTAAGACGTACGTTAGCCTATCGGTCGATGCTTCTTCAGGCTGACTCGAAGGTCGACCGCCTACGAGCGCCTGGGACCGTTTTCCTGACGATTACAATTACGACATTCTCTGACTGTTACCCCTGCTTGTCCACACGAATAACACTGCTTATTTCTAGGTAGTGCGCACCCTATCGCCATGTGCCCTGTTTGATTGCATCTATACCAAACAACGTCCCTATTCGCCCTACCAGACCTAACACCCTGTGGTGGTTGTACATCCCTGTCATTTACGCTAGACTGACCACTAGCTGGTTGTTGTCTCTCTCTATCAGCTCTAGCAGAGGAACTGCTTGTTGGCTGTAGCCTATCTCTGTCAAATCTATTAGCAGGATGATTTGAATTCTGTTGGTTAGATGTCCCGGTACTTGATATCTGAATTGCATTGACCCCTGTTGGAAAATCGTCATTATCGCTCTCTACGTCCACGTAGGCTAAGTCAGGTTCAATTGATTGGTTTCTCCTAGGTGTAAAATTCTCTTCCTCTAAACCATATCTCTGGTCTATTATACGACACAAATTTTTTAAATGTGATAGGCTATTGACCTCAGTAGCAATCAACCCATTCTTATAGATGTCCGCGATATTTCTGAAGACGATGGCTAATTTCGCTTCTTCAGAAACAGGACAGCCAAGTCTTTGGAAATACGTATTCATGACAGCAATATAGGTCCCTATAGACTCTCCAGGGCCTTGTTTACGTTTTTAAATTTCCTTCAATAGCTTCTCACCATATGAAGAAGGAAGATACTCTGCCATGAACCTCTGTTCCAGCTGTTGCCATGTATGGACTTCTCTACGAACATCTTTATAAAAAGTATAGGCTGACTTTTCAAAAAGATCAATGCCTGAGTTCAGTAGAACCTTTTTGCTAACTCCTCTAGCCTGACTCAACTTGTCCACTCTCTCAAAAAATGCGGTGACGGAGATCGTACCCCCCTCGCCTGTAAACTTTAAGTTCCATTTATACGGAGGTACAGGTGCAACGTGATATGAAGTACCAGGATTACTTGACATTGGTACTGGCGACGAACATGAAAATGGTCGTGACTAAGCAGTCGGTGCAATGCTACTTTGGAGGGCAGCTAAACTCAATGGAACGGTAGACGGTTGTTGATAATGAAAAGCTGTTGTACCGTCATTTTGAATTAGCATTGGGGGTGGTGCCTGTATTGGTGTTTGAGTTGGGTTCGTTAGCATTTGCATTTGCACTGGAGCAATGACCGACGGTTGGTTCGTAGGCTGTTGAGCTGTTCTCTGTGTGCTCGAGTGCTGTGGTTGCGGGAAATGAGACTGGTTAGGTGTGTTGCCAACATTTGACGAGTGGTCTGAGCTTCGACTCGTTGATTGGCTTTCAGATGCTTCATCATCATCTGAGGCAACGCCAACTCTTAGCAGATCTGTTGCTTGGCTCTGCAACCTCCCAATCAAACTCAAGGTTTCCGCAACCAGTATGCCTTTTGTTTGACTTTATTCAAAGTTGGACGGATTCATGTTGTTAATCTTGGCTAGGACGTGTTCCAACCTTACAGCCACTTTCCTAAACTCTCCCCCTTTGCTCGTACCAGAGAACTTCTCTACCAGTGGTACCAGACTTTCTAGCTTCTTCATGCAGCTAAAAGCATCCTGGCCAAATATAAAGGGATACGGAGGATATCTCATACTTCGGTCAGTTTTTTCCCTTTGCTTAATCAGCATAAGCTGTTGCTTCATCTCTTCCACCGATCCAATATGTTATGTTAGTTCATAGATTAATTCGTCCTTCACTAAGTACTTTATGTCAGACAAGCGACTCACAGAAATAGCCATGGTGCCTTTTATATTAAAACTTTAAACTTTAAAACTTTTAATTATACCTCCCAATTATAAAACTAAACCAAGCAATAACAAACACAAAGTTCACTTTCAATTCACTAGTGAAAATCACTATAAATTTTCTCACAACTGTAGAAAATATAAAACTTAAATACGGGCAGACGCCAACAAAACCGAAGATCACCGGAGCAGTAAGAAAATAAAATTTATTTGCATTTAAAAATGTAATCTTATGGTCGGGCAGCAAAACACAATTTTTGGTGATTTTGATAAAACTTTGTACGTTCGTAGATCGACTCAAGGTTAGTTAAAAAAAATTTTTTTTTTCGGTCAGTACTCTACTTGTAACTGCGTATCAGTGTCCTTAAATTTCAAATTGGCACCACCCCATTTTTTTCCAATATCTCAAAATCCAAAGCAGCTAAAATATTTTTTTTGATAGTATTCGTTAGGCAAGACCCGTCTCTATAAGCCCATGTAACGCAACTTTTAATAATGTTTTTTTAATATTAAGAAAAATAATGTTAAAATCAAAACTTTGAAAATTTACAAAAGTTGTGATTTTTTTTAAACTTGATTTTTTTAATCCTGTCAAAAACTTTTTGAGGCGGATTTTATCTCACACACTTTTTTTTCTTCCTTTTGAGTCTGGCTATATCACACCTTTTAAAATTTAAAAAAATATTGCAGGGAAAATCTGTAGCAGAATGACATACCCAGCTGTTGCGTTTTTCGCAAAATTTAAAGATTTTAGACTGCTTGTGCAAAACAATTTTTAAAAATCTTATTTGACTAAAACTTAAAAGACTTTTTACCGGTTCTTATAGAGAACTAAATTCTAGATTTAATTTTTTTTTTAAGAATTAAAAATATAATCCAAAATATTAAAAAATTTACTACAAACATAAAAAAATCATTCGTTCAAAATAACGTTTTTTTACGCAAAAATTACACTTTTGGAGTTAAACGGCTGGGGATTTTTTATTCTACGTTTAATTTTGGGTCCCCCGAAAACCTTTCTTCTACTATAGACAGGATTTTAAGTGGTGTAATTTTAAAAAATATATATACTTGGTAAGTGGTAGCAAAAAAGCGTTTAAAGTTGATATTTTTCAGTTTTATTAATAGATATTCAAATCGTATACTGGTCGGGCATTAAACCGCCATTTTCGTCAATTTTTGGGGATTTTGACAACAATAGGAATGATTGTACACCGACTTAAGCAAAGTAAATACTATAAAAAAAAAGTGGTTGGCACTCCACTATAAGTTGCGTATCAGTGCCCTTAACTTTCTGTTTTGCACCTTTCTAAAATCAAAATATTTCGAAATCAAAAAAGTCAATTACTTTTTTATTGCAGTTTTGATAAGGCAAGACCTATCTCTATAGGCCTATGTACCACAAGTTCTAGAAATATATGTCGATTTCAGGAAAAATAATGTCAAATTCAAAACTTTGACAAATTTACCAAAGTAGTGATTTTTTTAAAACTTAAATTTTTGAACCCTGTCAAGAAATTTCTGAGGCGGATTTTATCTGACATACTTTTTTTTTCTTCCTTTTGAGTCTTGCTATACTAAACTTTTTAAAATATTAAAAAATATTGCAGGAAAAATCTGTAGTAGAATCACATATACCAAGCTGTCGCGTTTTTCGCAAAATTTAGAGACTTGGACTATTTATACAAATCATTTTTTTTAAACATTTGAACAAAACTCAAAAGACTATTTAGTGGTTCTAATTGAGAACTAAATGCAAAATTTACTTTCTAAAAAAAAAGATAAATATGATTCAAAATATTAAAAAATTTACCGCAAACGTGGCAAAAGCACTGGTTCAAAATAATGGGTTTTTAAATAAAAATGACATGTTTGAAGATAAACGGCTGGGGATTTCCTATTTTGCGTTTAATTTTGGGTCCCCTGAAATATTTTGTTTTAATATAGGCAAGTTTTCAAACGATGTAAAATTTTTTTCAAAATATACATGGTAAGTGGTAGCAAAAAAGCGTTTATATTTGGCTATTTTTCAGTTTTTTTTTTTAATATCCAAATTGTATACTGGTCGGTCAGTTCGCCATTTTTGTCAATTTTTGCGAGACTTTCATAAAAATTGGCAAGTTTCTACATTGACTTATTAGAAGTAAAAAAAAGTTGGTTGGTAGTCCAATCGAAGCTGCGTTTCAGTGCCCTTAACTTTACAGTTTGCACCTTCTTACTTTTATCAAAATAACTCAAAATCGAAAAGAGTCAAAATATTTTTTATTACGGTTTTAATTATGTGAGACATGTCTCTCTCGGCCGCCTAACACAACTATTAGAAATATTTTTTTATTTCAAAAAAAAAAGTTTGTTTTCCAAAGTAGTGATATTTTTCAAACTTAAATTTTTTAACTCCGTCAAGAAATTTCTTTTGAGGTTTTCATCTGACATACTTTTTTATTTCTTTTAAGTCTGCCTATAGTTTACTTTTAAAATTATTAAAAAATATTGCAGGAAAAATCTGCAGCAGGATCAAAAATACAAAGCTGGTGCGTTATCCGCAAAATTCAAAGATTTTGAACTCATACATAACCACTTTTTCAAACTTTATTTGACCACAATTTAAAAATTTTGCGTTTTTAATATAAAATTATACATAAAATTAACTTTATTAAAAAATTTACTGTAATTAGGACAGATACTCCTACAAATACAAGCAAGCCTATCGAAATACCGATGCTTAAAAGTTATAAGAAAAGAAGCATTTGGTTCTGTGTTTTCTATCCTACGAAAAAGACCGGGTTGATTTTAAATCGGAGGTAATTATTTTATAATCATAAATTTCTGTAGTATTAGTAATGGTATAATTACACCTACGTACTAAACAAGCTTAATATTTTGAAAGATATTGTGTTTCTCTATTTTTAAAAACAAAATAAATAAAATAGGTAGTTTTTTAATAAATGTTAAATTTAGCAGGATTTTTTTGTTTCTTATGGCCGTACCTGGGGTCGGATTAAGGGGAATAGCTGACCATTACAGGCAAATAATTCTGTTTTTTTTATCTTTTGTATTTATTAAGAGCTTAAAATATCACTCTTTTCGAAAATTATAAATATTTTGGAGTTTTGTTAAAAATAAAATAGAGTTAGAACCCTTACTAACGTGTTTACTCCATTTATTTCAGGCTTCTAAATTATATTAAGAACTTACACTATTTTAGTATATGACTTGGTAATTTTGTTTAAACCAATGCTTTTTCCCAGTTTGCGGTAGATTTTTTATTTTTTTATTTTTCTATTAAAAAAAATATAATTTCATATATTAGTTCTCTATCAGCAATATACTTTTAAATTTTGGCCAAAAAATGGTTTTGTATTTAAGCAGTCTAAAATTTTTGAATTTGACCGACCACTATTATATGGCTTCGATATTAGCTCACACTACTACTATACTATAATAGTAGTGTGAGCTATGGTGATCCTAATGTTTTCGAGAAAAAAAAAGTTGATCCGATTTCAAATTTTTTTATATATCTTTGCGTTTCAGATGATTTTGAAACTTTTTTGTCGCGCCGTCTGTCTGTCTGTATGTCTGTAACGACCAACCCGCATAACTCAAAAACCACCTGCCCGATTTGAATGAAATTTGGTACCTAGGCTGGGTCTTGGATCGAGATGATCCCATTTAAAAATGAACCAAATCTACTGAACGCAAGCTAAATTAAAGGGTGGGGGTAGATTTAAAAAAATTAGAGTTTATGTGAAAATATGGCGTGTGTGATATCAAACGAATGGTAATTGAGTGTGGAGTTAAACAAAATAAATTTTAGTTAAAAAAAGGGTGGGGGTAAATTATAAAAATTAGAGTAGAAATGAAAATATTGCGTGTGTGATATCAAACGAAAGGTAATTAAGTCTGGAGTTAAACAAAATACATTTTTGTTTTTTTTTTAAGAAAAAGGGTGGGGGTAGATTTTAAAAATTAGAGTTTAAGTCAAGACATGGCTTGTGTGGTATCAAAGGTAATTGGGTCTGGAGTTGAATAAAATATATTTAATATAGTTTTTAGTTATATTAGCTCACACGTACACTATAACTATAGTACCTAAAGCTTAGGTGGTCATATATTGGCAGAGTATTTTTTTTAGTGATAAAAACTCAAAAATATCCAAATTTAGACGCTTTTTTGCTCTAACTTATGAAGTATATATTTAAAAAAAATATATCATTTTAAAACTTGTCTGTAGTAAAATAAATAGTTTTGGGAACCCAAAAATAAACACAATCCAAAAAATCCCAGCGGTTTATCTCCAAACGCGTAATTTTCGCTTAGACAACCGTTATTTTGACCCAGCGATTATTTCATGTTTACGGTAAATTTTTGAACATTATGGATATTTTTTTTATGCAGGTGAATTTGATATTTATTTTTTTTATTAAAAACTTTAAATGCGCTTTTAAATTATGGTCAAATAAAGTAAAAAATTGGTTATGTATAAGTAGTCTAAAATCTTTGAATTTTGTGAATAACGCAACTGCTTGTTATTTGTGATTCTGCTACAGATTTTTCCTGCAATATTTTTTAATATCTTAGAAAGAAAATTATAGGCAGACTTAAAGGGGGGAAAAAGTACGTCAGATAAAATCCTCATTGAAAATTTTCTGACAAAGTTAAAAAAAATAGTTTTAAAAAAATCACCACTTTGTCAAATTATTTAATTTGAAATTATTTTTCTTATAAAAAAACAATGTTTCTAAAAGTTTTGTTGGTCGGGCCGATAGAGACAGGTTTTACCTAATTTCAACCGTAACAAAAAATGATTTCTCTCTTTTTGGTTTTGAGTTATTTTGATAAAAGTGAGAAGGTGCAAAAATGATAGTTAAGCGCACTGAAAAGTTAGCTTAGAGTGGAGTACCAACCAACATTTTTTTATTTTTTACTTCTCTAAGGTCAGTGTACAAACTTGTCAATTTTTATGAAAATCCCCTAAAAATTGACGAAAACGGCGGCAACTGACCGACCAGTATACGATTTGGATAGTTTTTTAAAAAACGGAAAAATATCCAACATTAAACGCTTTTTTGCTACCACTTACCACGTATATTTTGAAAAAAAAAATCACACCACTTAAAGGCCTGTCTATAGTAGAACAAAGGTTTTCGGGGGACCCAACATTAAACGCAAACTAAAAAATCCCCTGCCGTTTATCTCCAAACGTGTGATTTTTGCTTAAAAAACCGATATTTTGAGCCAGTGACTTTTCCATGTTTGCGGCAAATTTTGGAATATTTTGGATTATATTTAGAATTTTTTTTTTGAGGTGTAACTTTTCTATTTAGTTTTTTATTAGAACCAGTAAATACTCTTTTTTATGTTTTTTTCAAATAAAGTTTTAAAAAATTGATTTGTATCAGCAGTCCAAAGTCTTTGAATTTTGCGAAAAACGCGACAGCTGGGTATTTGTGGTTCTGCTACAGATTTTCCTTGCAATATTTTTTAATATTTTAAAAAGCTTAGTATAGCGAGACTCAAAAAGTATGTCAGATAAAATACGCCACAGAAATTTCTTGACAGGGTCCAAAAATTCAAGTTTTAAAAAAATCACTACTTTGGTAAATTCGTCAAAGTTTTGATTTTGACATAATTTTTTTTTATTCGATAAATATTTCTAAAATTTGAGGGACATAGGCCCATAGAGACAGGTGTTACCTAACGAAAACCGTGATAATAAAACTTTAGTTCGTTTTTGATTTTGAGATATTTTGAAAAACGTGGAAAGGTGCAAACCAGAAAATTCAGGGCACTGATACGCAGCTTAGAGAGACAAACCGACCAAAAATTTTTTAGTTTTTTACTTTTCTTGGGACGATGTATAAACGTGCCAATGTTTATCAAAATCCCCCAAAAATTGACGAAAATAGCGTTTTGCTGCCCGACCATTAGTTTATATTAAGTATTTGCACAACCAACTATGACGTCCAACCTTGCAGAGAGAAACAACTACTTAAATCCTAAATTAGAACTAACAAGTATCCATAAATAAGTTAAAAAAATAAAAGAGAGACAAGAGCTTTGGCAGTTATCTAGGTCTTATGTTGCACTCCTGCGTGAGTAAAACCAAAAAAAAAATAATTGGGCTTATCCTAGCTGAACTGGATTAATATTAAAGTTAAGTTATGTTTGTTTAATCCTCAAGCAACCGAATAGGTAAATTCATTCCTAAATGGAACGTACAAGAAACTACCTATACAAAAATCCCAAAGCTGTTGTACACAGTTAACGCTAGGGTATACTCCTGCTATTGCAGAACGGCTTCACAAATCCAAAACCCAAATCGCCGTATACAATGATTTTTCTAAAAAGAATAAGTCAAAACCCACTTTAACCTGCTTATCCATTCTGCGATTACTCGAATCTTGTATTGCTTAAGGCAACATCATCCCTTAATATATAAGTTAACGAAATAAACATCGGAACAGATGTTCATGTTATAGAAATCGTAAAATATGTTCCATTAAAAAAAAATCCGCTAGATAAAATTGTGTTGAATTAGACTAGTAAGGATGTTGTGTTTAATTAAAAATAAAAAACAATTACCGATGGTATTAAAAAAAATTATACAAATTACGTCTTGGTAGGACTGCAACTCTCTAATAATCATTAAAATGAAATTCCCAAAATTTAAACTAAATTGATGCAAACCATGGTCAAGGCCTATCAGTCAGTAAACAGTCAGTTTGTCCATGATGTTAAAATATAATAAGAACACTCTTGTTCGGACCCAAAAGGTCACGTGGCCTTACAGCCAGATTATACCAACATCAATCGGTCACAATAAGACGAAACCGTCAGACCAAAAAACTACGGTATCAAAGACCCTAGGGTCGGACCGAAAGGTGTCCAAAAAAAATAAAATAAAATTTTTTTGGTCTCAACCACAGTAGCCCAATAATAAAAAAAAATTATTAGTGGCTCACTCAAATTTTCGAAATATTACTATGCCCTTATAGGTATTTTGAAGTAGGGAGTAAAAAAAAAGTTTTTAAACAAACGATGTTAAGTTATTGAAACGAGAGGGTTCGAAATGAAACTATTAGCAAGAATTTTATTATATATTTTTTTAATTCAGTAAAAGAAATCTTAAATTAAACCGGTAAACAAATGCGGGGCACGGCACTACTGCGCACCAAAAAAAAAATTTCGAACAAGAAAATTAAATTTCATTTTTTTTTAAATATATTTAAAAAAATTCCACAAAAAATTGAAAAATGTTTAAGTAGGGTTGCAGCTCCTATTAACGATCCTCAATAAAAAAATTTAAATTAAATTAACACTAGAAAATCCTAATCAAGTTATGTTATGCAACAGTCTTTGTTCTTTCCCTTTAAAAACAGTTGCTGATTCCCTTTCCTCTATCAAAACTGTTACTGTTACTTGTTACTTGTGTTAAAGCAAAGTGAATGAGCCAGGAAAAATTTATTTATTATCCGGAAAAAATGATTGAAAATTAAATTTACTTAAAAATCACAAGGTATAAAAAATCGTAACTGCAAAAAACTAATGAGTTTAGGAAAAGTTTAAAAATATATTTATGTTCCAAAAAAAAACAAACTATGTTAGTATATTTGTTTAAAATTATATATATATATATATATATATATATATATACTCGACCGTTGTATCTTGTGACATCCAGCAAAAAGTCGGTTTTTGTGACAACCTGGTGTTATCCAAAAATAAAAATATGAAATGTAATAAAAAATATTTTATTTTTAATTCCATAAAAATATTTGTATAAACTCACAAATTTAGAAATAAAATGTTTCATATCTTTTTGGCGTCCATTGTATATACAAAAAATTTTGACGTTTTAACATCCCTAAATATTTGTGTTAACTTGTGACATCCAGCAATGTTGCCAACGTTTCATAAAAATAACGGATGTAACAAGTACCTCTATAAACATAAGAAAGATACACTGGATGTCACGAGGAAACAAATAACAAATAAAATATACAAAGACGTTAGGGATGTCACAAATGTGTGCAAATATGTAGTTATATGTATGCAAATAAGAAAAATATACACTGGATGTCACGGAGAAGAAAATAACAAATAAAATATACAAGCACGTTATTGATGTCATAATAGGCTTACAAGATGAATATACGGCAAGGACTAAAAAAATACTCTGCTAATATATGGGCACCTACGCTCACACTAGGTACTTTAATTATAGTCTACGTGTTAGCTAATATTGTCACGACTATATTTGTGACAAATGGTATCTCTACCATATATGTCACAAGGTTTGTTATTTAGTGCCCTTGTGACTGAGGGATTTAGGGAAATATGAAAATTAAGTATAAACAATCCACATTTATACATGTATTTTATATAAGAAAACAGATTAACAGGAATAGATGTTATTGCTATAAATCATTAAATAATGTAAAAAGAGGGATGCTGGCTGGAGAGAGTTGACCTAGGGGCCATAAGAAATAGACCTTATAGGCCGTAGAGAGTTAGCCTTATGGGCCATAAAGCGTAACCACCATAGTGAGGTTTTACTTAGGTATATTAAGTAGGGACAACATTATTTCAGTGGTGTACTGGGTTCGTAGGGACCACGTATTTCAGTGGTGTACTGGGTGTGTTTAGTAGGGACCACATATTTCAGTGGTATACTGGGTTGATCACTTGCTAGAGTGATGCCGGTCTATTATCCAGCATCGGCTTTTATAGACGAAATTAGTGCAAGCGCAGCAATATTGGTTATTGCTATAGTAAAATGATCCGAATTTAAACTTATTTATGACAGTATAACTAAAAACTGTAATATATTTTATTCAACTCCAGACTCAAATACCTTTCGATTGATACCACACAAGCCATGTTTTGACCTAAACTCTAATTTTTTTAATTTACCCCCACCTTTTTTTTAAACTAAAATGTATTTTGTTTAACGCCAGACTCAATTACCTTTCGTTTAATACCACACAAGCCATATTTTCATTTAAACTCTAATTTTTGACATTTACCCCCACCCTTTTTTTAAAATAAACTAAAATGTATTTTGTTTAACTGCAGACTCAATTACCTTTCGTTCGATATCACACACGCCATATTTTCAGATAAACTCCAATTTTTAAAATCTACCCCCACCCTTTTATTTGGCTTGCGTTAGGTGGATTTTGTTCGTTTTTAAATTATTAATATTAATTATTCAATCGGGCAATTTGGCGTTAAAAAAATTCGTCAGATTAAATTTTATCTGACTAGATTTAAAAATTCCTTATCTATTCAACTTAACTTTAGTTAAATTTAGTTGAAAAATAATGAGCATATTATTAAGTATTGTACCCTATATTCACAGTTTGTAGGTCAAATTAGGTAAAAGTTGTCCGTTTTTGTGTGTAACTCCCATTATCTTTTTGGACTCAGACTTCAGTTTTTATCAGTCCCAATTTTTACTTTCCTAGTTCGTGCAGCAAAAGCTAGGAAAGGTATTATGTACGACGGATTTTTTTTAAGATAACTTAGAAATATTTTGTGACATTTGTTTGTTTGTATGTATGTTTATCCGGTTCGGTTCGGTTCTTCGGACTTTTGAAAAACCTGTAGCTGAACATTAAAATCGGCTTACTATATCGAAATGGCTTTTCTGCCTTTTACCTTGAAATTTTTTAACTTACGTACAGCCATCTGAAAAACGCAGTAGTTCTGGGTGTTTAGGTCGCTTTACTTTTTTTTCAAATAAGATTTTTAATCAATTTCTGAAAACTCCGTTACCAGAATAAAAATTGTGGGGAATAACAAGTTTTAAATAATGTATGTTTGTAACTGACTCCTTTGGACTAGATTTTGACCTACTTTAAACGAACAGATTTAATTTAAACTTTGTACACTTATCAAGAACCGGTGACAATACAATAATTTTCCAGGTGCACCCTTGGGGGTACTTCGGGGATCCGCCCCCCCCCCCAAGCCTAAGAATTTTGCAAAAACAAACAAATTTAATTTAGACTTTGTATACTCAAGAACCGGTGGCAACGCCAAGATTAATAATTTCGCAGACATTTTTCATATATTTCAGGAATAAAACAATAAAATAGGTTAAAATACGGCTTAAAGAGGTCTCGCTCCCCTCCCCACAAGAAATATTCCTTATTAAGTTTTTCTCATTATCCTGATCAAGATAATTTATTTTTATTATTACTAGTATTATTGTGAAAATAAATCATCGGTATACTGGCAACATACACTAAGTCAAAAATTTAGTTTTGAGAAAATCGCATTTTAACAAGTTTTGAAATCAGGAACAACATTGGAGACATTTGATTTCATTGAGATACTCCTGAATTTTACATTATTTATGCATTGAATATTGGAGAACGTATGTAAGTACCTATGTAAAAAAAGTTATTTTTTGAAATTTTAGTAATATTTTATAGATTTTGTGAAGTCTGTGATTTAATGTATTTTTTAAATTTGGTTGTAACGGTCAGGTTTCATTATGGCTCAAAAACTAAAAAAAATGACTTTGAATGTATTTTGCCAGTATACCGACGTAATATAGTTAATTAAAAAACACGATTTCACAGCACATTAAACTAAAAAGTAAAAAATAAATATAGTTAAAAAAACTAAAAAACACGCTTCAAACTAAACAGTTAAAAATAATTCTTAATATTAGTTGAAAACAATAATGAACGAAAAATACTAGTATTATTGTGAAAAAACGTCGGGCTCTCGATATACAAAGAAAATATGGCACAAAGCTCCCCACGATTTTAGCTCACACGACTACAATACTATAGTAGTGTGAGCTTATATATCTTTGCGTTACAGATGATTTTGAAACTTTTTTGTTGCGCCGTCTGTCTGTCTGTCTTTCTGAACCTTTCATTTTGAAATTTGTATTGGAGAACTTGGCTTTACTTTTATCTTAATTCTTTTTACGGAATGCCATTTTCGCGTACTTGGCTTTTTTTTACATGAAATGTTTTTGTTATGATTTAACTTCTTTTTTAAAGGAATTGGATAATACTTAATTTTTAAAGTAGTAAAATATGCGGAATATTGTTCAAAATTTTTGCAATGCCTTACTAAAATTTTTGAGGTTTTTTAGTTTTTTTCCATGGTTTTATCGTAGTTCTCATCAGCCTTCCAAAGCTCAGCTCTCTAGCGTTTCTGAAAGTGCACAATATTACTTTTACATGTATAGGGGAGGGAAATAAATTAAAATTGTCGTGTTTTTAAATTTTGTCCTCTAGTTTTATCATAGTTCCTATCAGTCTTCCAATGCTCAGCTCTAGCGTTTCTGGAAGTGGGTAATCTTACTTTGACATAACTTTACATTTATAGTGGAGGAGAGTAAATGAGAATATTGGACTTTTTAAATTTTTTCTCATGGTTTTATCATAATTTTTATCAGCATTAGAATGCTCAGCTCTCTAGCGTTTCTGGTAGTGGGCAATGTTAGTTTAATATAAATTGACATTTATAGGAGAGGGAAGTAAATTAAAATGTTGGAGTTTTTAAATTTTTTCATATAGTTTTATCATATTGTCTTTCAGTCTTAAAAAGTTCAGCTCTCTAGCGTTTCTGGAAGTGGGCAGTGTTACTTTTACATAATTTTACATTTATAAGGAAAGGAAGTAAATTAGAATTTTGGGCTGTTTTAATTTTTTTCTATAACTTTATCATAGTTACTATCGGTCTTCCAAAGCTCAGCTCTCTAGCATGTCTGGAAGTAGGCAATATTACTTTTACTTAACTTTACATTTATAGGGGAGGGAAGCAAATTAGAATTTTGGGTTTTTCCTATAGTTTTATCATAGTTCCTATCAGTCTGCCAAAGCTCAACTCTCTAGCATTTCTGGAAGTGGGCAATGCTAATTTTACATAACTTTAAATGTATAGTGGAGGGGAGTAAATTAAAATTTTGGAGTTTTATGGTTTGGTCATAATTTCTATCAGTCTGCCGAATTTCAGCTTTGTAGCATGTCTGGAAGTACAATAGAATATTGATGATCTATACATGAGTGAGTGGCAATTTCGACGTTTTTTGAATTTTCTTAACTACTTTACTACTTTATGGAATGCCATGAAACTTGGAGGGGTTGTTAACTCCATGGAGATCTACGACTGTGCAAAGTTTGAGATGGGTAGTTCATTCCGAAGTAGAGTTTTAGGTAGGTCAGATATCGGCTTGAATGTTTTAAGAAAAGATGGTTACGGTGCGCGAACTTGGCGAGGAACTGCCGTGCCCTCAGATCTAATTACCTTTAAATTCAATAAACTTTGATTAAAAACAAAAAAACAATTTGCCGGAACAGCTTTTGCTCGATTTCTACGCGGGGTCACAAATAAAACGAAAACATAATTATGTAAGTGTGGATGTCACAGAGAGACGAATTTAAATCGAAGTATACATACTCAACTCAGCCCAGGGCTGGCCGATTGCGGACCGGCCGTTTGCAAAAATAGAATACCTACAGGGGCGCCTACTATGGGGGTAGTAAGGGGTTGGGCTAAGGTTTCTCATCGTCAAGCAAGCTTTACAGGTAGCGAAGCCTAACTCTGATTTTATATTTTTTAGTTATAATTTTCCTGGGTTTCACATTGGCGGCTCGTTGTTATTTTAAAAATGTGGTTTTAACACAGTCTAAAGATCTATTTAATAATGATACAGTTTCAACATAGTTTGCAGCATAACTTTTTAATTACATAAATATATATAGTTAGGTACCTTCATACTGTGTAAAACAACATCTTTAAAATAAAACAGAACCGCCAATACGAAACCGAGGAAAACATGTCAAAAATAATAACCAAAAAATAGAAAGCTTGACGTTAACTTCGCTTCCTATAAAGCTTGCCTTTACGATTAGTATCCTTAGCTAGGGCACCTCCAAGACGTAAACAGGGAGGTGCGAAGCACCCCCAAGCATAGTCACATAGAAACTGATTACTAATCGGCTTTGCTCGGTACACAAAAAATGGCGATATTCCAGTAAAATCTATGACTACAGTACCTAGATTTAAAAAAAAATCTAGATAATCTGGACTAGGTACTTACCTATGTTCAGCGAATTTTTGATAATTTATGTAGCTCTATACCTAGCTGGATATGTTTTATTTACTGACGCTGACGCCACATTGGCAGAATTAAGGCCCTTAATTATTATGCAAATAATATAAAATAAAAATATAACATTTTCATTATTCAGTCTAGCAATTTATTCTCATTTTCTTTTCTTTTATATCTATATTTTTTTCCAAATCGGCTAACCCATAGTTTACTTTTTTTTAGGTACCTAAATTATTCTTCTGAATTTTTCTTATATGTGCTACTCCTTGGAAATAAATAAATAAATATATTAGAGGCGCAATTAGGGGGGCGGTTCTATAAAATCGGTTAAGCAGTTTCTGAACTCGTTTCCTTGACAGGGTGGGCCAAAAAAACCTGGACATTTTTTTTATTATAACTTTTGAACTATACAATCGATATTAATGGGACACTTGCCAAAGAATTAATCGGAGTTTTGACTAATTTATCATTTTTTGGCTGCCATCTCAAAATCCAAGATGGCGGACGAAATTAAAATGTACCTTTCAAAGATGCTCGTTTACTCTTGTGTTGCGAATATGTTCTAATTATTTTTTTAAATTAGTAAGAAAGCTGCGTTCTTGCCAGGCACGACAAGGTACGATTCAGCAAAATTGGTTCAGTGGTTCTATAAAAAAATATTTTTGTTCAACCATTGTTTTGCATATTATACGATTGCTTGCCAATCATGTCTGCATTTATTTACTTATAAATTCATTACTACTGAACCGATGTTAGTGGAAATAAACAACATCCTGGTGAGAATTGATTGCTTTTTTAAGATCATGATCAAAGTTATCGCCATCATAAATTTTAAGATGGCGGATAGAATTATTCTTGATTCTTTAAAATGGCGTGTTTATTCTTAGTTTCCGAAAATGTTTCGGATTTTTTTTAATCTATGAAAAAGCACTACTTTTTCCCCACACAACGAGATAAAAATTATTAAAATCAGTGTGGTGGTTCTCAAAATATCTATTTTTGTTTCAACCATTGTTTTAGAGATTATACGATTGTATTGCCAATCCTGTCTGCATTAATTTTCTTATAAATTATACCAATTTTAGTAAAACACAAAAAATCGTGGTAAGAATTGATTGCTCTTTAAAGATTATAATCGAAATTTGCCGCCATCTTAGAATTTAAGATGTCGGACAGAAATTGCCAATGCAATCGCATAACTTGTAAAACAATTGTACAAAATCAGATTTTGTGAGAACCACTTTGCCGATTTTATTAAATTGTACTTTATTAAGCGGGAGAAAAGTAGTACTTTCCAATAAATTAATAAAAAAATCTAAAACATTTTCGAAAAATAAGAATAATAATAATAATCAATTCTCACCATCATTTTTCTTGTTTCACTAAAATCGGTTTTGTTAATAATGAGTTTATAAGGAAATGAATGCAGACAGGGTTGGCAATGCAATCGTATAATCTGTAACACAATGACGAAAACAGAAATAGGTTTTTTGAGAACCAATACACCGATTTTGCTATTTTGTACCTTGTTGTATGCGGGAAAAGTAGTGCTTTTCTATAAATTAAAAAAAAATCTAAAATATTTCCAGAAAATAAGAATAAACCCACCATTTTTAAGAATCAAGTATGATTCTGTCCGCCATCTTAAATTTTAAGATGGCGATAAATGTTGATCATGATCTTAAAAAACAATCAATTCTCACCAGGATGTTTTTTATTTCATCAAAGTCAAAGGTTCAGTAGTAATAAATTTGTAAGGAAATAAATGCAGACATGATTGGCAAGGCAATCGTATAATTTTCAAAACAATGGTTGAAACAAAAATATATTTTTTAGAACCATCAAACCGATTTTGCTGATTCATACTTTGTGCGTGTTTGCAACATAAGAATAAACCAGCATCTTTAAAGGGTACATTTTAATATTGTCCGCCATCTTGGATTTTGAGATCGCTGACAAATAATTATAATTAGTCAAAACTCTGATTAATTCTCTGCCAAGCGCAGTTTTTCCCATTAAAATCGATGGTATAGTTCAAAAGTTATAATGAAAAAAAATTGTGCGGTTTTTTTTGGCCCGCCCGGTATATATGTATTGATTGATTTATAAGAATTCTAATTTAATTCAGCAGATTTGTTTTTGTAAAAAAATCACTGAATAGAGTTAAAAATATATTATTATAAATCAGTACGTTTTGACGTAGCTAGATTAAAATTTAGCGCTCTTTTTACTCATCTGACTTTAACTACGTGGTAAAAAGGAGGACGGAGATAGCAATTCACAAATAGGATCACGTCCCTATCCAAGTCCGTTAGTTAATTCACTTTTGCTCTGAGGTACATGAAGAAATATTTATTTATATTTTATATTTATGTTCCCAATAAGCTAGCTAACATTATTTATTATGCTAACATATTTAAGTATTTTTACAAAGATGCAAGTCAAGTGAATCGCTGGACCACATAGCAACAGCCGCCCCAAAATAAAAAATAAACCAAATTTAATTAATAAAATAGGCATAATGCAAGGTTGTCGCTTTGACGGATGTTACAAGTGCGTGCAATTAAGATGAAAATATACATTGGATGTCACAGAGTGATGAATATACACGGAAATTTTGGCGTCAAAACTTTTTAAAAATTTTGCTGTATTCTTCATCAGGCTCATGGTATGCTATGACATCCATTTAATTTAGGTACACCCGGGCCCTCCCCATCAGGACTGTACCAAAAACATGGAAAAACGTTGTGACATCCGAATTTGGATGTCACGGCGTCGAAGGATGTCACAAGATGTCTAAAATTTTTACGCCTGGATGTCACAACGATCAGCGGATATATATATATATATATATATATATATATATATATATATATATATATATATTTTTATCGGTTTCACCACGTTCTACGTCTTCCGATACCCAATCTCCACTCGTTTCTGTTTGCCCATAATTCATCATCTAGGCCTCTTATTCTTATTTCACTGTCTATTCCTTCTCTCCAGCGTCTCCTTGGCCGTCCTCGTTTTCTTCGGCCAGTTGGTTTCCATTGTAGTATTTGTTTAGGTAGTCTTTCATCATTCATTCTTTGTGCATATCCGTACCACACCAGTTGCTTTGTTCTTATATCATCCACTAAAGTACGTTCCCCCACTGTCATAATTTCTCTTATTCTTTGATTTGTAACTCTTTCTCTTTTGGATTTCCCTGCTGCTCTTCTCCAATAGTCCATCTCCGTAGCGGAAAGCATTTTTTCTGTTCTATCCTTGATTGGCCATACTTCTGAGCCGTATGTAATAATACTTTTTACAATGGTGTTATATATAAGCTTTTTGTTATGTTTTGATATACTTTGGTCCCAAATTATTCCATTTAATAGAGTAATTGCTTTTCTTCCTTGTAAGTTCGATCTTTTATAGCTTTGTCTAGTGTTCCGTCAGCTGTAATTTTTAGACCTAAGTATTTATACTCATCACAGGACTGAATTCTCTGCCCAGTATTTAAGATTAGATCCTGTTTCGTTCCACCAATACACATATACTCTGTCTTATTGATATTAACCTCTAGTCCCCACTTATTGTACTCTTCTACTAGTTTTCGTGTCATATATTCGAGGTCATCATAAGCCTGAGCCACTACTATCTGATCATCGGCGAAACATAAAGGATACAAGGTGGTTTCGTCCAAGGGAATTCCCATGTTTTGGGCATTTTCTCTTCCATACTTTAAGGACTTGTTCCAAGTATATCTTGAAGAGCGTAGGCGAGATACAGCAACCTTGTTTAAGACCTCTATTTACTTGAAAGCCTTTGATTAGTTTTGCTTTTATTTTAACTTTTGCCTTACTATTGCGGTATAACTCTTTGATGGCCTTAATCAGTTGTACGCTTATGTTTGTGTTTTCCAACGCTTTCCAAAGTAGATTTAGTGATATACTATCATATGCCTTCTGCAAATCGACGTAAAGCAGATGCAGCTCTTGTCGGTATGCCATTTTCTTTTCAATAACTTGGGTTATACAAAAGAGATGATCTGAAGTCGATCTACCCGCCCTGAAACCAGCAACATGGAGGCAGAAGAACTTCTGCCTCCATGTCTTTATATTCGCTCTCCACTTTATTTCTTATTGAAAGGTATAACCCTAGAATAGAACACATAAAATAAAAACTATGATCAAAAAACCAAACCCCCATTTAAATATATAACCTTAAATTATAAAATTAAGGAAATTAAATCACAGCAAAAATTTTTTTTTTACTTGCGTCAGAATTTTTTTAGAGTTTTGCCGTAAGACTACTGTCGCAAGACAACACTCGTCCTCTCAATATATATATATATATATATATATATATATATATATATATATATATATTTATATATATTTATATATATTTATATATATATATATATATATATATATTATTATTATTTTTTTTTATTTATATTAAACAACAACCAATTATATTATTTTAAAAAATGTAATTTTTTTTTCTAGTTTTATTCAATTTGTTTACAGGTTTTTAATTATTTTTTGTAAGGCTATGTGGTCACAACGTATAAGATTGGTTTATTGTGAGTAGGTGATTCGCACATTGTTGGATGCGTTCACCATTCAAACATAAACAGTATAACCATTCGAATTTGATCAGAATGTTATAAAAGACAGAAATAAAAATTAAAACTTTGTACATTAAAAATTAAGTAAAAGACGTAAATGTATCTCACGACAGCACATTAGACAATGTCTAAAAAGAAGTTTTTGTTAAAATCTAAATAATTTTTTTTGAAATAAACACAAAATAAGAAACTTTATAAAAAGACTTTTGCATCATTAACAAATAAGAACAATAAAATTTAAAAACCAATATTACTCACAATCAGACAAACATGCTTACACACACATTAACTACATATAGGTACCTAGTCTAATTATCACAGACAATTACAATATCACTTTTGATGAAATTATCACATTCAGATAAATGCTTACTTTTTTCTAATCTTATAATTATTAAGGATATTACAATATAATGTGCTTAAACCTTTCACATCTGTTCGTAAGTTAACTGTATCATTTATTTGTATGTGAATAATTTCACTTATTAATCTTTTTGAGTAGTTTAGCTCCGTATCTAAAATCTTAGTTTCCTGAAAATTAAAACTATGACCTGTGTCAAAATGATGTCTGGTAAGGGCTGTTTTGTCAGCCTCATACCTTCTATCGTTCCGATAATCATTTTTATGTTGCTGTAATCTTCTCTCCAGATATTGCTTTGTCTGCCCAACATAACACTTTCCACACTCACAAGGTATTTGATAAATTAAGTTTGAATGTTTATTTATTGGTGTTGAATCTTTAAGCCTAGTATAAAAACACTGTGTAGTTTTTGTGTTATAAAAAGCTAGTTCTATGTTAGTGTCAGCAAAACATTGCATTATCTTCTGTGACAAACTATTAATGAAAAATATTTTTTGTCGTTATCATTTTTATTAGTGAGTGTCTGTTTAGTGTTGAATTTATTTATTGTTCTGTTGATAAAATTGGTTGGATAATTGTTATTTTTTAGCAATGTTTTAATTTTATTTATGTTGGCATTCAGAAATTCAGGGCTACTTAGTTTCGTTGTTCTATGCAAGAGACCAGTAATAATTCCTACTTTATTTGAAACTGGATGGTTTGATAAAAAATTTAGAATTCTTCCTGAGCTGGTAGGTTTTGAGTACCAATTAGTAACTAGGGTACCATCATTCTTTCTGTGAACCTCAGTATCAAGAAAATATAGTTTACCATTTTCCTCAACCTCCATTGTAAATTTTAAAGATGGATGAAAATTATTAAAAATATTCAAAAGAATATTTAACTGATCTCTTGGAGCAGCTAAGAAAGAATCATCAACATAGAGAAAGACAAAAGGTATATCAAAGGGTAAACAATGTAAAACTTGTGCAATTACAAAGTTCATTACTAGATTAGCTAGGATTGAGCTAGCTGGGTTACCCATTGCTGTTCCATCCCTCTGAATATATATCATTTCTTGAAAACTGAAAAAACTTGTTTCGAGACAAAATTCAACCAACTCGATCAGCATATCCCTTGATATATCCGTATACAGTGAAACCTCTCATAAGCGGACACTGACGGTTCCGTCGATTTTGTCCGCTTATTGGAGGTGTCCGCTTAAGAGAGGGAACTGCGAAATCTTGATATATATCTTTTAACAATTTCCGCTGCTTGAGATTTTCCGATACTAATTTTTTCGGCGATCTTTCGTGCTGATAGATGTTCCTTCTCCGAAACGTTAAGTACTTCCATTTTTCCACATAAACTAAGAAGTTTTTTTACTAGGCGCCATTTTAAAGAGATCTATTATTACCCAACTGAACAATAGACACAGCAGTCCCGCCGAATGAAATAATGTTGTAAATACGACAGAAGTATTTAGTCTCCGTATTAAAAGAGGTAATTCCCCGGCTGCAGAGTGCATTGTTGCCAACATACTACATAATATTTATGCCCATGTCATGCAGCGCTCCGTCCCGTTGTCAGAGGTTCGCGTCCGGTTAAGGGAGGTTTCAGAATTGTTTAACCAAAAAAAATTGTCCGCGTCCGGTTATTAGAGTGTCCGGTTATAGGAGGGAATTTTACATGTAAAGACATAGGAAAAAGCTTGGTTCCAACAAATTTGTCCGCCTAATGGGAGTGTCCGTTTATTAGAGGTGTCCGCAAGGAGAGGTTTCACTGTAATTGGAGATAAACCTAAATTGTTTTTTAATTTTTTCAATAACCAACTCTTTGGGAATGTTAGTAAACAAACTAACAACATCCAGGGAGACCAACATATAATTATCAGGAATAGTTATTTGTTGGATCAATTCAACAAAATGAAAAAAGTTTTTAACATCATAATGAAAAGTAGTTGTGAAAGGAGTCAGCACATTATGCAAATATTTAGCAAGGTTATAACCAGGTGAACCAATGCAGCTGACCACTGGCCTCAAATGGAAACCTGGCTTGTGAGTTTTGCGTAGACAATATAATTTTGGTGGTACAGCATTATTAATTTTCATATTTTTTTCCTCATTTTGTTTTATAAGACCTTGATTTTTTAATTTTGTAACAATACTTTTCTCTCAATACGTACATGAGGCTTTAAACAAAAAGAGTCAAGTTGATGTTATTTATACGGATTTGGAAAAGGCTTTTGACAAAGTAAGTCACAGCACTATTTTAGATGGACTAACTGGAATGGATGTTTCTCCATACCTAACTAATTTAATACAATCGTATTTGGGAACTAGCACAAGCAAAAGATATCAGTTCGTGGAATTAAAAGGTAGCAGGTCTACTATTTATATAAGTTCTTCTGGTGTGCCCCAAGGGTCAAATCTCGGACCACTTCTTTTTATTATTGCCTTCAACAAAATTATTTCTAAGGTAAAAAATGTGGAATCATTGGCATTTGCCGATGATTTTAAATTATTTGTTGAAGTTTTCTCATTGGAGGACTGTGAAACACTTCAAAGTGAATTTCAGGACACAGCTCTATATTGCGAGGAAAATGGTTTTAACTTAAATTTGGGTAAATGCTTTTGTTTGTCTTTTAGTCGTAACAAAAACTTAATTGAATTTGATTATTCAATAAATAATGAGAGCCTAGAGCGTGTATCTGAACAAAAAGACCTAGGTGTAACATTCGATGCTAATCTTTCATTCTCATCACATATTATTTCTAAAATTAGGAGTGCCCAGAAGGTTGCTGGGTTTATTTGTAGAAATACTAAAAGTTTTAACATTGACGTAAGCATATACTTATTTGACAGTCTGGTATTGCCGTTATTGGAATATGGAAGTGTTATCTGGTCCCCCCAATATGACATTTGGATTGGTATGATTGAGGGAGTTCAACGAAAATTTTTAAAAGCCATGCACTTTAGAAAGTTTGGGATTTATCCACAAAGAGGTTGTGACAACAAGATCTTATTAAAAATATTTGACAGATTATCACTAAACCAAAGAAGAACTAAAATTTTTCTAAGAACAATGTATAGAATTCTCAAAGGGTCCTGTCCTAATATAGTTGAACAACTTCCTTTTGCCATCAATCGAATCAATTCAAGGTCGAAAAATATGTTTTATTTAGGTTATCCACGAACAAATCTATTTAAAAGCTCTCCTATCTACAATTTATGCAACTTATTTAACATGTATGCATCAGATGTTGATATTGACAATGTTAGCTATAAGAAATTTAAAAAAATTATAGATCTAAAAGTGCGCAGCAGTTAATTAATAAGTAATTATGTAATTTGATTTGTTTTTTATCATGTGTAATGTAAGTGACGTATTGTATAAAATCTTTTTTTAATGTAAGAAAGTATCTGTAATTGGCTTTTTGCTGTAGATACTGTTGAAATAAATAAATAAAATAAAAATAAATAAAATACTGTTCGCCCTAGTTTGGAATTTATTGGTCGGATCCTTACGAGTCAAACTATATATGTTCTCGTCACCTAGCATTTCGAATACCTTGGTGTTGTATTCATCTCTCTCCATCAATACAGTGGAATTTCCCTTATCCGATCTACTAATGATTATTTTTGGATGTTCTTTAACAAAGTTATGTGTAGCTTTTACCATATGGAGTAAGTTATTTTGTTTATTATTATTATAGTTCCCATGATAGTGGTTAGTAATAATATTTGTTTTCTGTGCTCTTATGATATCTTTAGATTCTCCTGGAATTTCCGGACATGAGACACAATACTCCAAATCTTTCAGGATAGTAGGAATGGGAATTTCACTATTTTTTAGAGAAAGGCCAAATTTTGGGCCCAAACTCAGTATTGTTTTAACATCATGTGGTAGTTGTATGTCTGTGTAATTATATAAAAACTTTTCTTGTGTTAAATTGCAGTAATCATTTTGTGTGACTTCTAAGTTATGGACTTTTTTAAAATTAATTTCTTTTACTTTATAGAAATCCCTATTATATCTTCTATTATTCTCATTTAAACAGTGTAAAAACAGTTCTTGTGGTATGATTTTTTTAGTTTGCTTTTTGTTTCTTCAGTGTCTCTGTTAAGTTTTTTTAATATCCATACCGTAATGTCTATTTCTAGATTAAGTACTGCCTTTTTAAATTTTGCTTCAATTTTGTCCACTTGTCTAATAAATGGATGGTTATCCATTTGTAATGGATACATACCTTTTATTTGCCCATTCAAATGTTTTGGTATTAGCCCTCTTGACCTGCATTTTAACAAGAAAATTCATCTATTCTTTAAATTAGCAATTTTTGTTGTGTTCTTTGACCACTGTTTGATGATTCCAAGTGTGTTCTGTCCATAAGTATTTCGGATGGTGGTGAAAAAACCCAATTGTTCAAAACTAGTTTGCTGTTCGTATCCCTGGGTCACAATGAAAGGTATTTCGTGGGTTATGGGATAAGGCAAAGAAAAAACTCCTAGTATTCTTTGGGACGTTTCTTCTATAATCTAGACTTTTTCAACCCTAGTATAGAACACATAAAATAAAAACTATGATCAAAAAACCAAACCCCCATTTAAATATATAACCTTAAATTATAAAATTAAGGAAATTAAATCACAGTAAAAAATTTTTTTTTTACTTACGTCAGAATTTTTTTAGAGTTTTGCCATAAGACTACTGTCGCAAAACAACACACTCGTCCTCTCAACAAACATTATGTATATATATATATATATATATATATATATATATATATTATTATTATTATTTTTTTTTATTTATATTAAACAACAACCAATTATATTATTTAAAAAAATGTAAAAAAATTTTTCTAGTTTTATTCAATTTGTTTACAGGTTTATAATTATTTTTTTGTAAGGTTATGTGGTCACAACGTATAAGATTGGTTCGTTGTGAGTAGGTGATTCGCACATTGTTGGATGCGTTCACCATTCAAACATAAACAGTATAACCATTCGAATTTGATCAGAATGTTATAAAAGACAGAAATAAAAATTAAAACTTTGTACATTAAAAATAACAATAAATAATAAACATTCAAACTTAATTTATCAAATACCTTGTGAGTGTGGAAAGTGTTATGTTGGGCAGACAAAGCAATATCTGGAGAGAAGATTACAGCAACATAAAAATGATTGTCGGAACGATAGAAGGTATGAGGCTGACAAAACAGCCCTGACCAGACATCATTTTGACAAAGGTCATAATTTTAATTTTCAGGAAACTAAGATTTTAGATACGGAGCTGAACTACTCAAAAAGATTAATTAGTATAGTGAAATGTTGTATTCGTTGGCTCGTTCTAATAAAGAATTAGTAACCGCCATTTTTTAAAGGTGTTTAAATCATATGCTTGGTTTAGTCAGTCCGATGCACGAAGCATGTCTACGCCTGCACGCTCTGTTAGGAATCACTTTCCAGTATTTTAGCGGGCAAAAAGTCAGGCTTCTCGGCCAAATAAACCTATGACTATTTGAGTTATTTAATATTTTTGCAACTTGCCATTTCTAAAGCTTAACCTAGGTTACTTTTGTCAAATTGAAAGGCAACTTTACTAAGTACTCAAATCAATATGCAATAAAAAATAATATATTTCTTATTGCCCCATTACGATGTTTTTTATTACCCCACGAGAGTCAAAACGAAAGGGTAGTAACAAACATTTTCATTCTGAATTACTTGTTTATGACAAGCAAAATTTAAAACAATACATAGAAAGTCTTACATTTGACAACAAACTTAAGTATTAAAACTGAAAATAGAGAGTGTTTCCTTCAGACACAGAAAATATTATTTGAAATGGTTTGCTTGTGAAAAATATGTTTAAAAAAAAACAAAAGTACTAAAACTTTATTAACATTGTAGTAGAAACATTTCAAAGGTTGTTTTCAGATATCTCAAATGACGAAAGACAAACTGCAAGAGTAGCAAAAAAATGTGTCCTATTACCTATTACCCCATCATCCCCTATGTGAAATAAATGGGTTCCGCCAGAGACTGGTTCGGTTCCTATCACTACACGGTCCCTAGAGACCGTGCTCATAACTTTGTTGTGACCTATGCAGCCATTGCCACCAAATGGCGCGGAATTGAATAGAAGCTCGCTAAAACACAATCGCGCACGTTCTACGTATGTCAACAATCCTATGTTAACCGTCCATGAGTTCAAATGTCAACAGTGTTAAATTGCGTTAGTCGTCGGCCGCTTTTGGCACGACCAAAAACTATTTATTATCAAAGTTGACATTAACAAAAATGAGAGTACAACGAGAAAATGATAAAGAATTAAAATTGGTTAACTTATTTGTTATTAATGGTTTGCTTTTCAAGCGAGATTGTCATAAAAAAATGCTTAATTTATTATTAAGTTTAAAGATGATTTAGCAGTGGTTGATAAAATTTTAACATTTAAAGATAAAATTGTAATACCAGAACAACTCAGAAGAAAGTGCTTAATATATCTTCATTTTGGTCATTTGGCTGATGTAAATCTAGAGCAAACGAAACAATTTGGTGACCCAATGTAAATAATCATATTGAACAAAAAGTTAACAACTGTGAAATGTGTTTCAAAGGCAAAAAGCCTGGAGTTGAGCCAATACTTTTTCTTGAAATACCAGTTCTACCATGTAGTATGGTTGCTGCAGATCTACTTGAATACTAAGGCAAAAGTTATTTAGTAATTTAAGATTATTACAGCAAATGGCCAGAAGTGTTTGAGAAATTTGAAGTCCGTAACAGTTCTTATTTGTTTCAAAGAAGCATTTGCAAGATATGGAGCACGAAAAATAGTTAGATCGGATAATGGCAGACAGTTTGATAGTTTTGAGTTTAGACAGTTTTCTAAAGAATATAATTTTAGTTGGCAGAGTAGCAGTCCAAAGTATCCCCAGTCGAATGGCCAAGCTGGAAGTGCTGTTAAGGTTATAAAGAAGATTTGAAAGAAAAATAATGATTTTTGTTTGGGCATACCGAAATACTAACTTGGAATTAGGTGCATCACCTGCGCTGTTGATGGGCAGATGTCTGCAAGAAAATTTGTTGATATTAGATAAGAAATTAACTCCAAAGCTTCCAAATCATAGACAAAATATGATCGATGAAAAAGAAAAGCAGAAACATAATTAGGATAAAAAACCAGAGTTTTTATAATAACGGAAAACAGAGAAGGTCAAATATTAGAGGAAACTAAAGAACCAAGATCATACTTAATAGAAACTGAAGATAACACAATAATAAAAAGGAACAGAAGACACTTACATAAATTACCAGAAAATCCCCAATTACAAGAATTATCAGAAAGTCTCCAGTTACAAGAATTAATAAACACGTATAAGGAAAATCGTGAAAGTAGAAGAAAAATAATGATGAACTGAGAAAGGAAGAACTAGAAAAAGAAAAATTCCAAATAGATTAAAAGATTTGTGTATTATAATAAAAGACTTTAATTTATAATATTCTTTGTTTTGTTTAAATGAGTTAAGAAAGGGAGATGTAGTGCAATCCTGTATGAGAAAAGGACATGGAGTGCAATTCTGTATATACTTTAAAGTTATTCAATAAATTGATATAAATAAGAAAACATCTTTGATTCTTTACAATCTAATATAAAACTTATTACAACTACCATCTTTCCCTAGCTTCTACCACCAAAAAAACAACTACTACCACCTTCCCCAAGCTTCTACCATCAAAAAACCAACAATTACTATCACCTGCCTCTACCTTCTACCACCAAAATACCAACTACTTTTACCTTCCCTTAGCTTCTATTACCAAAAAATCAACTACTACCACCTTCCCGTAGCTTCTGCCAGAAAAAAACCAACTGTTACCACCTTCCCCAAGCTTCTACCAACAAAAAAAACCATTACTACCACCTCCTAACTTCTACCGCCAACAAACCAACTACTGCCACCTTCCCCTATCTTACACTAACAAAAACCAACTGCTACCACCTTTCCCTAGCTTCTACCAGCAAAAAACCACCTACTATACCTTCCCCTAGCTTCTACCACCAAAAAACCAACCACTATTACCTTCCCTTAGCTTCTACCACCAAAAAATCAACCACTACCAACGTCCCTTAGCTTCTACCATCAAAAAATAAACTACTACCACCTTCCTCTAGCTTCTACCATCAAAACCCAACTGCTACCACCTTTTCCTAGCTTCTACCATCAAAAGGCCAACTACTACAACCTTCCGCTGCTTCTACCATCAAAAACCTGGTATTTCTACCTTCCCCTAGCTTCTACCACCACAGAACCAACTACTACAATCATTATCAAATGAGGTAGTAGTTGGTTTTCTGGTGGTAGAAGCTAAGCGCAGGTAGTAATAGTAGGTTTTTTGGTGGTAGAAGATAGAGGAAGGTAGAAATAAAATTTCGGACTTCCATTGTCTTTATTTATTTTAAAACACGACGTTTCGGTTAGTAAGTATCTCTAACCGTTATCAAGTGTAAACTAAACAATCTAGTCTTTAGGCTACTACTTATACTACTTGGTGTGCAGTCAGGTGTGACGGTCCGCCCCCTTTTTAATTCTAAGACGCCTGTTTTCCTTAAGGAGTGGTTTCCATATGTTTGGTATGTCCGTGCTTGGTTGACTGAAAACTTCTTTATTCTGCATTATAAACGCAGCTTCAATAAACTTTCGTTTTCGCCAATGCGGCTCCTTATGTAAAACTTTAGCTTCTGACCACTGAATCCTGTGATCATTTGACCATGCATGATCTGCTAAACCGGATTTTTCAATATCCCCTAATTGGGTACTTTTTAGATGTTCATTTACTCTAACCTGAAGAGGGCGTTTCGTTTCACCTACATATGATTTACCACACTCACACGGGATTTGGTGAATACATTCCTTATTATTTGAGGGATTGTCTGGTTTTGTTTTAGTTACAAAACTTCTTATCGTATTTCCCGAAGAAAATACTGTTTTTATATTATAGTGTTTAGCTATTCGTCTTATGTTTTCTGAAATCCCTTGAACATATGGAATGTTAATAACACCTAACGGATTATTATTATTTATTTTTTTTTTATTTTGAGAATTTGGTACATTTATTTTGTTTTTAATTTTAAATATCGTTGAGTTTATTAATTTCTCGGAATAACCATTCTGTTGTAAGTCCTTCTTAATGTTGTTAATTTCTGTGGTTAATTCTTCATTATTACTACAAATATTTACGGCTCTTAAATACAAACTTCTTATAATTCCTTGTTTTGTAGCAACAGAATGATTAGACTTAAAATTTAGGTACTGTCCCGTGTGTGTAGGTTTCCTATATACAGTGGTTTGAATGTTTCTGTCTGATCGTTTGACAAGAACATCCAAAAAAGGTAAGGCCGAATCTTTTTCAATTTCCATGGTGCACTTGATTGTTGGTCGAATACCGTTTAAATGATGTAGAAAATTCTGTAGTTCGTCTTCATTTTCCGGCCATATAATAAATGTGTCATCCATGTATCGTAGCCATAGTTTTGGTTTGACTCTTGCTGTGTTGATCGCATGGTCCTCGAACCACTCCATGTAGATGTTTGCTACCACTGGCGAAAGAGATGAACCCATTGGGAGTCCATCATTTTGCGCCTAAAACTTATCTTTCACTTGAAAGTAAGAGTTACGGAGACAGAGCTCCAGGAGATCCATCACCTCCTCCACCGATAGCGTTGTTCTCTCGTGAAGTGTATCATCAGTTTGTAATTTGTTTTTGATGATACTGAGTGACTCATTTATTGGCACGTTGGTGTAGAGACTTTCTACATCAAAACTTACAAATCTATCGCCGGGATCTAATTCGATACCTTTTAAAACCTCAACAAAATGTTCCGAGTTTTTGACAAAAGATTCGGACTTACCCTGTAGTGGTTGAATTATGTCCAACAAAAACCTCGACAAAGTGCTGGTCGGTGAGTCCCTGGAGCTGGTGATTGGTCGCAATGGTATATCTTTCTTATGGATCTTTGGTAATCCATAAAAATGTGGTGCCTTACTGTGGTGTGGAGTCGGCGGGATCTAACAGCGTCCGGGATATTTTCAGCATACTTCTCCAAAGTCCTGTAGATGCGTCCTTCTATGGTGGTGGTTGGATCTTTGGGTAGTTGCTTGTAGTCTCCTTTCTCCAGAACTTCTTGGATCTTTTTGTCGTAAGTCTCGACATCTATGATCACCGTCGCGCTTCCTTTGTCGGCCGGTAGAATCTTGTCTTGTAGAATCTTGTCTACGAGTTTCAAACATAGAGGAAGGTGCTAGTAGTTTTTTTTGGTGACAGGAGCTACGGGAAGATATAGTCCTTGCCATACGCAGTTACACTTTTGTGACATTTCCAACCTCTTTATTTATCATATGCATACCGACAGCAAGAAAAAAACATCTAAAAATGGCATGTCTTTGAGTTGTTTTTATCTGTTCATTTTTTTTTTGTCAAACTACAGTCAGCATCTTTTATCCAGAGACAATGATAGCTTTACCAAAAGTGTAACTGCGTATGGTAAGGACTATAGTAGTAGTTGGTTTTTTGTTCTTAGAGCAAAGGAAAGGTGGCAGTAGTTTTTTTGGTGGTTTTGGCTAAGCGAAGGTGGTTTGGGGATAAATCTGATATCACAGCAGCTAGCGAAACGCGGTTTCCAAGTCTACATTGAGAATTATATTTTTAACAAAATCTGTCAGCGACAAAGTTTAACAGCAACAATTTAAAAAAAAAGAAAATTTTATAAATATATTATGTTTAAGATTGATAGCAACCTAGTTTTTGTCAAATATCTCGAAAACGGTAATACGAAGGACAAGTTTTTTGAGAAGCTAGTTCATATACCGTTCTCTCATTATATTACTCAATAAATATTTTGCCTTTTTTTATAAACATTTTAGAAATATCTTTTTAACCAAAATTTACTTTTTTAATTTTAAAAATTTTTGGATTATTTGGTTCTTTCCTTTCTTTTGCGTCAACCTATCATAAATAATATGCTTATATATAATATTTTTACGTAGAAATAAAAACCTAAAATTGGTAATATAGCGTTTTGCAACAAAAAAAAATTGCTCTTAACATTAAATAATTTTTTTAATCTTTCTACTAGAAAGGCTATTGAGATCGTCAAAAAAAACTTTTTTTAATGAAACTTAAATTAAGTTATTTGGGTCAAAAAGGGTCTAACTATCAAATTTTGTGATTGTGTCGGTCTGTCTGGGACAAGATAACTTAAAAACCCATAAACCGATTTTAACTAAATTTAGTGCAGAAATTTTGCAATACTCGTTGTTAAGGCCATTAAATTTTAATCGTGGGGGGAGGGGCTGCAAGGGGGTAGTAGAGAAATTCAAATATTTAAAAAAATCATAACGCGAGAACCAGAGAGCTAGCAAAATAAAGTTTTTAGAGCTAGTTTAATATTTACATTTTCAACAATATTTGTCATAACGTAAAAGTTCGTCGTAGTCACAGTTTGTGAGATATAATATTTTTTTAAAATCATATTTTAGGAACTACAGGAGTTAACTTAATGTGGTTTTTAAATTTAGATTCTGAATTACATTTTCAACAAAATTGTTCATAGCGTCAAGGTTTTCCAGTCACAATTTGTGAAAAAAAGGAAATTGTACTACTAATATGTCGGTTTAGAACGTTTTTCTCTAGGTTGTCCGACGCCTATTCTCACCTCCTTCGATCCTGACAATCATCGTCTGTCAAGTGTTTTTGCCTCATTGATCTTCGGATTGACTGTTGTCATTTTAGTTCAGGACGCCCTCTTTTTCTGCGCTCTATTGGTTGCCATTTTAGGCTCTATTAGGCCATTTTGGTTTGGTCATCTTTTGTCGTTCATTAGTTGTCAGTTGTCTTTTAGTGGTGTCATCCGATATGCTTCCCTCGATTCCTATTCTTTCTTTTATTATCTAATTTCTTATATGATTGTTCTAGATATTCTTATTGATCTTCTTATTGCATCCATTTCGACATTTTCCATTTTTGTTTTGTATTTTTCTGTTACGCAACAAGTGTCTATTCCATACAACAGTGTGCTTTTCACCATTGTTTCATATATTTTAAATCATAACAAAAACATTTCATGTAAAAAAAGCCAAGTACGTGAAAATGGCATTCCGTAAAAAGAATTGAGATAAAAGTAAAACCAAGTTCTCCAATACAAATTTTAAAATAAAAGTTTCTTACTAGTTTGGAAATGTTTTTTTAAACTTTACTATTACAGCCAAACTTCTTTATGTTTAATTTAGCACTGTGCCTAAGAGTCATTTACAGCCGTATGATATGGCAGCGCGAACTTAGCGAGGCACTGCCGTGCCCTCAGATTTTACATTCTTTTTTATCTCTCTGCTCCATAAAATACTGTTAAGACACATCCAATAACCTTTTTCTTTGTCCATGTAATTTAACACTGCATTACCTCAATGTTTTTTAACACGTTTTTACTTGAAAATGTGTTACATGGGAGACGAAAATCCTGATTTTTTTGTGTTACATAATTATTATTGCCTAATAATATCAAATAATGTCTATTTTGTAATATTGTTCATACCAGGAGCACATTTTTTTTACTTCATTATTGTTTTACTATCGGTTTCATTTAATATTTTTTTCTTAAAGTTGAATGGTCCCTTCTTGTTTGATACTTCCCGATAAATAAGCTCTATGGCGGCAGGCATAACGAAGTGTTACGACCAGCTGTTTTTTATTTATTTTATTTTATCATTTGTGTGTAGACAGTGATTTTATTCAAAGATTATAGAATATAATTTATTTAGAATCCAAAAAGACATATCTAGATAGGGTCATAGAGTACAAGTTTTTAATGATATTTTTAGTGCTTTTTTGTACAAAGTGATTTGAGAAAGACATGAAAAATTAATGACAATAAACGCAGCAGTCGATGATCCAAAAAATAACCAAAAAAGAAACAAAATTATTATCAATGATGCAGAGATGGATGAAGTTATTAATGATTACTTTTAAAACATAGGGAATATCAAGGGAAATACAAAAAAAGGAACCATTGAACTTTAAGAAACAAATATTAAATAAATCGCTAAACAATAATGAAGTTAAAAAAAATATGCTCGTGGTATGGAAAGTAGTACAAAATAGACATTATTTGTTATTATTGGGCAATAATTATAAGGTTAACTAAGGGACTATTCTTAAATATGTGCCACAAAAATTCAGGATTTTTGTCCCCCATGTAACACATTTTCAAATAAAAACGTGTTAAAAAAACATTAAGATAATGCAAGGCTAAACCCCTTCAGTGTTACATTACATGTACAAAGAAAGGTTATTGGATGTCTTAACAGTATTTTACGGAGCAGAGAGATAAAAAATAATGTAAAATTTAACATATATGAAACAATGGTAAAAAGCACACTGTTGCATGAAATAGACACTTGTCGCGTAACAGAAAAATATAAAACAAAAATGGAAACTGTCGAAATGGATGCAATAAGATCAATGAGAATATCTAGAACAGATCATATAAGAAATGAGAATCGAGGGAAGCATAACGGATGATATCCCTAAAAGACAACTGATACAGCCATGTTCAACGGATGAACGACGAAAGATTACCAAAGCAGGTCCTAGAATGGCAATTAATAGAGGGCGTCCTAAACTAAAATGACAACAGTCAATTCGAAGATCAATGAGTCAAAAAAACCTGACAGAAGATGATTGTCAGGATCGGAGGATGTGGAGAATAGGCGCCGGACAACGTAGAGAAAAACGTTCTAAACCGACATAGTAGTAGTAGTATATAATTTCCTTTTTTCACAAATTGTGACTAGAAAACTTTGACGCTATGAACAATTTTGTTACAAATGTAACTCAGAATCTAAATTTTAAAACCACATTTTGCTAGTAGTAGTAGTAGTAGTGTGGGGTAGGCTCTAGGCCTGGCGACTAGGCACATGAAGCGCCCTTTTCGCCAACCCCCGGGCATCCCCCCTACTGCGTCTTTCCTTCGATAAGGAATCTGCCCGTCTTCTGTACAAAGGCCAGAATATCGAGCCACCTCAGATTCAGAAGATTCGTCTCAAAGGCTTCTGTCTCAAAGGCTTCCTCTTCAAATACCTCTCTTCTTGTCTCCTTGTATGCTTCACATGATGAGAGGAAATGCGCCGAGGTCTCGTCCTCGACCCCACATCGCTCGCACGTCGCGTCCTCCTTCACTCTCATCTTTGCCAGGTTTCCTTGTAGGACGCAGTGTCCGGTTAGGACTCCCACTATGGCTCCCACCTCTCTTCGTGTTCTACGGAGCAGCCAGTCCCTACGGGATTTGCTGTATCCTGTCACATACTCTTTCGCCTGTCTGGCGTTTCCTGTGTTGGTCCATTCCCTTTTTATCTCTTTCTGGGTCCACTCTGTTAGGGCCGCCTTATTGCCCTCTTGTGAGCCCCAGGAAAGGCTCTGGCCCGACGCATTTCTGCCGGGATCCTCCCCTGGCGAGTCCGTCCGCTTTCTCGTTTCCGGGGACTCCCATGTGGCCTGGGACCCATACGAGCTCTACTGTATAGTAAGGCTCTCTTACGCCGGCCAACTCCTGAAGTGCATGGTTGGTTTGCACAGTGCTTTTAGCGCAGCTTGACTGTCTGAACAGATGCAGAAGCGTTTTCCTGTTTCATTCCTAATTTCTTCCTCCCATGTTACCGCCTGGCTATCGTAAACCTTCGCCTGGAAGACTGTTGCATTGGATCCCAGCGAGTAGCTTTTCCCAATGCCCTTGCTTTCCACGTACACTCCTGCACCGGTCGAATTCCGGTCTGTCAGCCTTGATCCGTCTGTATAGCAGACCGTGGCGTCGCTAAGGAATTCAACTCCGTCCTCCTTCCATGCATCCCTTGGCGGTATGGTTACACAATATCTCCTTTTCTCCCTTAACCGCTTCTCTAACATACCTGTACGTCGATAAAGGACTCTCCTTTTCCGTCACAGCTGCGATCTCCGAATGTCCTTTGTGTCCACCGTTCCTTCTCCACACGCCCGCGTCCCTTATTCTAAGGTATGCTGCCATCGCTTCCTTTATCCAGGTGGACAGCGATGAAAGACCCAGGATCGTATTCAGGGCTATGTTAGGAGTAGACCTTAAAGCTCCGGTGATGCTCAAGGTCGCCAGCCTCTGCATTCCCTCGAGCTTTTTGGCGTTAGTGGTTTTCATTGCCCCCGGCCACCAGACCACGGATCCGTATTGGATCCTCGGTCTTATGATGGCCGTGTAGATCGAGTGCATGATCCTTGGGCTGAGTCCCCACTTTCTTCCTACCACCCTTCTTACTTGCCAGAATGTTTTTGTCGTCTTTGTTGTGAGTCGGACTATATGTGGTTTCCAGCTTAGTTTACTGTCTAGCACCATCCCTAGGTACTTAACCTCTTGCGATAGTGCAAGTGGTCGTCCGTACATTTGTGGTGCTTTGAAGCCTACTATCTTCCTCTTCTTTGTAAAGAGAACCATTTCCGTCTTGCTGGCCTTGACGGAGAGGCCGTTCTCTTGGTACCAGGTCTCTATTAGTTTGCACGCCCTTTGCATCCTTTCGCAAATTACGCCTAGGTACTTTCCTGGTACTATAACCAGTCCGTCGTCGGCGTACGCTTTGCCGTCAAATCCTTGCTCTTCCAGTTTCTGAAGTAGACTGTCCATTATAAGGCACCAGAGGTGTAAAGATAGGCAGCTGCCCTGGGGGCAGCCTCCTTTTACCCTCCTCTTGACCTGGACGTCCTTCATACTTGCCTCCACTTCTCTATCCTCCAAGGCCATCTCGGTCCATGATATGAGAACCGGGTTGATGCCCTTTATCTGCATTGTTCGACTTATTAAGCTTGTTCTTGCCTTATCTGCCTAAAGCTCCTTCGACGTCAAAGAAAACTGACAGTGCATATTCCTTGTTTTTGAGAGCTTTTTCTATCCTTTGCACGGTTGTATGGAGGGCTGTATCCGTAGATCCACCCTTCCAGTATGCATGCTGTTCTTTATGGAAAGGGGATGCTTTGAGTGGTACCTCTATGAAGTACCTGTCAACTATTTTCTCCAATGCCTTCATCAAAAATGATGTCAAACTTATGGGCCGGAATGATTTTGCGGTGGTGTAATCTTTCTTGCCTTCTTTGGGTATGAATACTACCCTTGCTTTCCTCCACATTTGTGGGACATAGCCCAAAGCTATGCTTGCCTGGAATATCCCCTTCAGGTGGGGTGACAGCAACTCAAGGCCCTTTTGCAATAGAGCTGGGAAGATTTGGTCCGGCCCCGCTGCCTTAAACGGAAGGAAGCTTTGGACTGCCCAGGATACCGCTTCGTCGGTTACGATTTCGGCCGCTAGGCTCCAGTCTGGGGCGGTTATTAAGTGTTTTTCGTCCTGGGCAGCCTCTGTGGGGTCCCTCTCGCCTGGGAAATGTGTCGCCAGGAGATGTTCGAGAGACTCTTCTGCAGATTTCGTCCATGTTCCTTCCTGTGTCTTAAATACGCCTATAGCTTCCTCCTTTTCTTGACTTAGCAGTTTCAGCAGTCTGGCGGCGTCTGGAAGGCTTTCCAAGTCTTCGCAGAATTTCCACCACGACTTGTGTTTGCTTCGCCTCACCTCGTTTTTAAAGTCTTTGCGGCCTTGTGCGCATCCCAGGCTTCTTCTGTGTCCTCTCTAATTGCTCTCCTGAAGGTGTTCCTGGTGTTCCTTTTGAGCTGCTCTAGCCCATTATTCCACCATGGTAACTTTTCCTGGGGAGCTTTTTTAAGAGGACACGCCTTTTCATAGTTGCAGACTATGCTGCGCTGCACCCGCGTTAGGGCTTCCTCTAATTCTTCTTTTAAAGATACATTCCTAAATGTCCCGCTAAGACTGTTTTCTAGACCTTCCAGGTGGCCCAGTTTGTAAGTTTTGGATTTCTTCTTAGTTCTGGTGGTTGTGTCTCACCTGTGATATCGAACTCAAGCATCCTGTGATCCGAGTTCGATATCTCTGGCGAGACACGCCAGTTTATAATTTCCTTTTCTATGCCTCGCGTTGCCACTGTCTAGAACCTCAGTGCTGGTTCTTGTCACAAATGTGGGCTTGCACCCCTGATTTAGTATTTCTAAATCTGTACCGCTAAGGAATTCAAGTAGAGCTGCCCCCCTCCCGTTTATATTGGAGCTACCCCACACTGTGTGATGTGCATTTGCATCACATCCTATTACGAGTTTCAGAACATTACCTTTAGCATACCTAATAATATTTATTAATTCTTCAGATGGTGGTGGTTGTGCGCTATCATATGGGAGGTACGCACTACATAAAATAATGTGTCTTTTTCTACCACTCATCTTGTACTCAATCCGCACCGCTGTGACATCCCTGGAACCTAGTTGTGGTAACGGTATCACGTTGAGGTCCCTGGTTGCCACGATGCAGCTCCTTGGTCCTTCCGCTTCCTCTTTGCCGGTGTAGGTGTTGTATCCGTAATCCTTAGACCACTTCTTGTTCCCCTAAAAAGAAGTGGTTCTTGTATTAAGACAACCTCCCACCTTTTGCGAGCAAGTTTGCAAACCAGTTCACTGGTTGCTGCATGCTCGTGGTGGAGATTGATCTGACTTTCCCTTATTCGTTCCATGGTGGCAGTCCTCTCCATGGGGGTGTTTCGGCCTTTACTTTCCTGGTGGGGGGGGGGCGGTGGGTTCTCCGGGGGCGCGTCGGGCAGCCGAACTATAGCCGTGACCTCTGCTAACGGCAAAGGTCACGAGCTCATAGTAGAGCGTCCAACGGGCCTCCTCTAATCGGTCCACCACCTCCCTAGACACCCAGAAAGTGAGATGCCACCCCCCAGGTCCTCCTGTTGTGGCCACATGTCTCCACTCTGGAACGTCCATGGAGCGGTTCTGGAGGTGGAGGATGAGCAGCAGCCACCCTACATCCACTTCTTCCTGACTCCGTACCCAGAAGCTGATCCTCCCTGGCCAGGGTGCCTCGTCAGCTCTTATCGGCATAAACGACGCACCCTGGACAGAGAGGATCTGCTGCAGAAGCCAGTCCCTGGTGAGAGTGTCGTGGGTGGTGACCAAAAACCAGTCCGGGTCGACCACCCCCGAATTGTGGAAGCGAAGCTCCGGACCTGGTTCCCCTCCCTCGGGGCCCACCATGGTCCGGATCATCGCCTCCACAATTGCTCTCCTCAGGGGCAAGGTTTCCTCCTGCAGTACGTTACCCCTTTCCCGATCGGAGCGGAATACCACCTGGAGTGATCTGTCCTCCCTGGGTGGGGGACCTCTGCTACCAGATGGCATTCCCCCGGCCTTTTGCTCCCCAGGATTTCTGCGATCGTCCCTCAAGAGTGGGGAACGATCGAGGTCTTTTGCTGGCCGGGTTTGCCCTCCTCGGAACTCTTTGGAAGCTAGTTTTACGGGTGGCGTCTTGCTGCTATCTTCCCTGCACCTCTTGGGGGCACTGGGAAGGTCGATGCACCTCCGCAGCTTCTCTCGCCTGCGATCGTCCTTCTTCTTATCCCTGGCTTTCGTACCCCTCGTATGTTTCGGAAGGGGAGGAGCAGGCCTCCGCTGGCTTTTACTCATCTTCGGGTAAACCCGCCTCTTGCCAGCGGAGGTCTGCTCCCCCTGAGGAGCTGACCCCGGCCGCTCCACTCCGCGTTCTTCCCGAGGATTTGCCCTCGGGTGTGGTATCGCCACCTGAACATCGGAGAGGGGCGGAGGGGGGTTTTTAGATGAGGGTCCGAGGGCAGAAGCCAGCTCCTGGTTCTGGGGAACCTGGGGCTGTAACTTCTGCTCCCTTTTCCTCATCTGCTCCTCCCGCTCTCTCTGCGCTTTCCTTTGTCTTTTGGCTCTTTGCCGTATCAATTCTTTATCGCGCCTTTGCTGCTCTCTGTCAGAGTTATCCATACCTGAAACAGAAAAAGTATCAGACCTGGAAGATATACTAGACGACCTGAGCAGCTCTTCTTCTGCTAGGCAGGTCTCCTTGGTTGTGGAGGCCATGCTGGCAGTGCTGTTAGGGCTGGGACACCCTGTCTTCTTCTCTTTGTCCTCTTCATCCTTTTTTTGCGCATTAACATTGCTTCCTTTGTTGTCGCTTATGGTGCGTCCGAGACGCTGTTAAAAAGGGGGGGTTGTGTGCGGTTGGCTTACGCCGTCTTGTGTTTGTGTGTGTTTTTGCGTGGACATGTTTGCCAAAAGGTATCGGCATTTGTCTTTCCTGGTCCCAGTTAGACCCTTTTTCAGGAACAGGGGAAGGTAGGCGATCGCATAGGGAAGCATCCAAGCTCTGCAGCAGGGTCCCATCCAGGCGCCTCCTGGCACTACTACAAAGTTCAAAATTTTTCGCTACGACGATGGGGCAGCTACGTCAAACTGGCTAGGGAGTCCGCGGACCCCTCCCAGTCGTGCGGCATGGGCACCCACTTTTTCCTAGCTACCTCTCCTGACTCGGCACCTGACCTGAGGATCTCGTCGGTGCCTGTGAAAGAGTTCCTGCCTCCTCCTCTGCATGCCGTGTAAATGATGTTTTGTCTGATGTGGTGATTTATGTGTAGTGCTTGCAGGCGTCTTTAGTTAGGTGGTATGTAAGGCAAGAGAACTTGTGATACATATCGCACCCTTAAAAATAAAAAGACGCAACTCAAACATTTTGAAAATGAGTTTATGCAACAAAAATGTATTCAAATGTGCTTACAATTTTTTGGGAAATTATGGAAAACTTTTGTTTATAAGCACAAAGTTTAAATATGAGTTAAAAAGACACATGTAAGTCTTTTTATTGCAGTGATTTTTAAATTTTTGAGTTATGTCTTTTTAGTTTTAAGTGTGCGATATCACCGACATCCAGTGGTGCCACGGGGAGGCAGACGCAGCAGAAGTTGGATTATTATCCCCTGTCAGTTGCAAGTCTGCATAGGGCATAGCAATATCAACGACCCGCACCACCCACACATTTCGCTCCTGTAGTTCCTAAAATATGATTTTTTTTTTATCAAACTCCTGTAGTTCCTAAAATATGATTTAAAAAAAATATATTTACATCTCAAAAACTGTGACTACGACGAACTTTCACGTTAATATTAATATGAAAATGTGAATTTTAATCTAACTCTAAAACTTTATTTTGCTAGCTCTCTGGTTCTCGCATTATGATTTTTTTAAATATTTAAAGTTCTCTACTAGCCCCTTGCAGCTCCCCCACGATTAAAATTTAATGGCCTTAGCCACGGGTATCGCAAAATGTCTGCGCTAAATCTAGTTAAAATTGGTTTATGGGTTTTTAAGTTATCTTGTCCCAGACTTTGATAGTTAGACCCTTTTTGACCTAAATAACTTAAGTTTTATTAAAAAAGTTATTTTTGACGACTCAATAGCCTTTCTAATGGTAAGACTAAAAAAAAATTATTTAATTTAAAAAGCAATTTTTTTTAATTGCAAAACGCGATATTACCAATTTTGGGATTTTTTTGCACAGTTCTATGTAAAAATATTATATAAACCTAAGCATATTAGTTATGATAGGTTGACGCAAAAGAAAGGGAAGAACCAAAAAATCTAAAAATTTTAAAAAAATTAAAAAAGTAAATTTTGATTAAAAAGATATTTTTAAAATATTTATAAAAAAAAGTCAAAATATTTATTGAGTAATATAATGAGAGACAGATATATAAACTAGCTTCTGGGTATTTCCACAGAAATGTACCTTATTTTCACAAAACTCAATCTTGTAGTGTCTTTATAAAATCTACCCCAATAAAAAGAGGTATACTTATAATGATAGGTTCAACCAAAACTTTGCCTATATTTATGTAGTTTCTTTCAGTATTCTACTTTAATCTTTTAAAAAAGCTTTAAGGCTCATAATGCAGAAAATTTTAATTTTGTTTCAGTTCCGATTTGTTCTCGTAGCGGTCGGGTCGTTCTTATCAGGTGTTTTTTGCTGGTATTCACGCGCGAGTTTAAAATTAATTTGTGCATATAAATAATATTTTAAACAAAATAAATATTTAAAATTCGATATGGACCCGGATAGCGGGGGTGGTCAGCCTCCCGACAAGGAACCCCTATTGGAGGGATCCATAATCCAAAGTTCTACATCTCAGATACCAATCAACATGGAATTGGTCACGGATGGCCAGGATAAGTCAAGAAAAAGTAAAAATCAGTATTTCTACACAAAAAATGATTCAGGCCCCTACCACATTTATTTTGAAAATAACTCCCCCGAGTTTAAAGGTAAGTTAAATGCGATAAAAGTAAATGATATCATTTTCCAAAATCATCCAGAAATCGATCACAAAATTAAAGAAATTGATAGCATCGGTAGAAACAGAATACGTGTAGTAGTTAAGGATTTTTATGCTGCAAATATTTTGGTAAGTTCAAAAAAATTCGAGACACATAATCTGGAATGTTATGTTCCTAAATTCTTGATTGTTAGGCAAGGCGTAATTTCTGATATTGAACCGGATATGTCAGAGGACACCATAAAAAACAGAATTCAAAAATTTGATTTTCACTGCAATTTTGAAGTCGTCGCGGTAAAACGGATCACCAAAACAATTACAAATCAAAGTACCTTACAGAAAACAAAAATAAATACCAAATCGGTTATAGTAACATTTAGATGTCAATCTCTGCCTAAATATATTGCCCTTGGGCGTGTTAGGATTCCCGTTAAAGCATACGTTCAAAAAGTATTATTATGTTACCAATGCTTTCGTTATGGCCACTCAGGACAACAATGCAAAAGTAAAATGAGATGCCTTAAATGTAAACAAGAACATAAAACAGAAAGTTGCGTTTCTCAAAATGACCTAAAATGTTTTTACTGTCATTCTGACCACGCCACAAATGATTTAAAACAATGTTCAGAGTTTAAAAGACAAAAAAACATCAAAGAAGCTATGGCTACCAATAACTTTACTTTTAAAGAAGCAGAAAGACATTTTCCGAAAAAAACATACGCTTCAGTTATGGCCCAAAGTTCATCCGATGTCGACCTAACAGTATTAGACAAATATCTATATAGCAATACCCAACCCGTTACAAGGACTAATAACTTTGGAAGTCAATCTAATAATTTCACTCAATTCATTGCCCCAAAAAAAAGACCTCGGCCGTCATCACCTAACGCAAGTCAAGCTCAACATAACCAAATTCTTTCACAATTCAACTTTTCGCAAAGCTCTGGATCGGTGCTTTCTGACCCAGCTTATCAATCTGGCATCTCGCCCAACTCCAATTTAGCAAATTCTAACTCTTTTGATATCAATTCAGTGGTAGAAATTATTTTTTCTGTAATCAATGTTCTCAAACAAAAAAACACTTTTGATATAAATAAATCAGAACTTAAAAATCTAGTTAACAATAAATATGGACAAAAATTAAGTGACAAGTAAAAATGTATATTAACTTTTCTAAGGGCTTCAAATCTTTTCACTCGTTAAATTAAAAATTTATTAATAATCAAATTCACAGACTCACAAACCATTAATAATTTTAATATCTGTCAATGGAACTGCCGCTCGGCAGTCTCAAACAAATGTAATTTAGAAGCCCTTCTAGCTCAAAACGATATTCAAATTGCATTATTATCAGAAACTTGGTTTAAGTCAAGTAACTATATTTCGTTTAGAGGCTACAATATTATACGTAAAGACAGACAAGATGGCAAGGGAGGAGTGGCCATTTTGATTAAATCAAACATTAAATATTCAGAAATAATTGGTCCTATTTTCGAAGACATTCCGTATGTAGGTATAAAAATTAGATTAAAGCAAGGCGAAGAATTGAGTTTGATATCTTTATATATCAAACCCAATTCACGAATATCTCAAAACAGGTGGTTACAGTTCTTAAATTTTGTAAAAAAGCCATTTCTTATTGGTGGGGACTTTAATGCCCACAATAAAGCATGGGGATGTATTAATAATGACGTCTTAGGGAGAAATTTGTTAGGGGCACTTGACTCTAATAATATAGTTTTTCTTAATACTGGTCAGATTACTAGAATAAATTCTGCCGGAGGCCACAACTCTGCGGTGGACTTAACACTAACATCCCCATGTTTTCAACCCTATGTTGAATGGAATACTTTAGAAGACACCTACGGGTCCGACCACATACCCATTGTAATACATTGTACTATTTCTCCTAAAATAATAATATTTAAACATCAAAGAAAATGGAACTTAAAGAAAGCAAATTGGGATATGTATTTTCTAGAATGTATTCAAAAATTTTCAAATTCTGTTTGTAATAACTACAAAGAATTTGTCAATGTCCTTAACGAAATAATGATAAAATGCATCCCAGTTTTGTATGGAAAAAATAAAAAAAAAACTGGCAAATTTTGGTGGAACGAGAAATGTGACGAGGTAGTGAAAAACAGAAAAGTGTTATTTGGTGAATATAAAAACAATCCAACTATCAGTAACTTGATAAATTTTAAAAAAGCTGATGCGGTGAGTAAAAGAACTCTAAAAGAAGAAAAAAGGAAAAATTTTTATCAGTACTGTTCAACCATCAACAGATGTACTCCAATGAAAGACATTTGGCAAAAAGTAAATAACTTCAAAAACAGAAAACAGTGTAACATTAGTCCAATCACTAAGGAAGATGAGTGGGTCGAAGAATTTCACAAAAAGCTTACCCCGTTATTTGTTGCTAATGAATTCATCAATTTCGAAGATCATTCTCATGAAGATGCAAGATTTTTATGTCAACCGTTTCAGCTACAAGAACTGAAAAAAGTACTTAAAAACAAGAACAACTCTGCGCCAGGAAAAGACAAATTTCAGTACTCAATGCTCTCAAATCTTCCAGACTGTGCTTTGCGTATAACTCTTCGAATTTTTAATAGTATTTTTGATGGTTCTCAGCCGATTCCTGATGATTGGAGGGACTATATAGTAGTGCCATTACTAAAACCAAATAAACCAAGCGACAAGGCGTCATCCTACAGACCAATAGCCCTATCATCATGTTTCCTAAAAACCTATGAGAGAATGATAAAAAATCGCCTAGAATTTTGGATGGAAAAACACAATAAGTTTCCAAGTACCCAATATGGTTTTCGAAGAGGCACCTCCACTCAAGAAGCTGTAGCTAATTTAGTAACTGAAATTCAGCTAGCGTTTACTGCCAACGAAACCGCGACTGCCTTATTTTTAGATGTACAAGGTGCATACGATAACGTCAATTACGACATACTGATCTCAAAAATGACTGCCATTGGTTTCCCAAAACAATTGATTCAAAACATTTACAATCTCTATCACACAAGGAACATTTACATCCGAACGCAAGACGGGGTCACTGAACCCAGAATTGCCCGTATGGGTCTAGCCCAAGGGAGCATTTTAAGTCCGATTCTCTACGTTGTCTATACTTACGATTTGGAGTCAACAGAAAAAAACGACACGAAAATCTTTCAATTTTGTGATGATGTTTGTTATTTTACTAAAGACAAAGATCCTAGCCTCTCTATTCAAAAGTTGAAAACTCAGTTCACCACAATTGAAAATTGGTTTTTTGAAAATGGCCTTAATATATCGACAGAAAAATCAAATATTTGCATTTTTACCAGAAAAAGAATAGCGATTCCTGAGACCATAGACATACGAGATGGGCTTACAATTCCATGTAAAAGTACCACCAAATATCTTGGAATTTTTTTGGATAAAAAATTGTTATGGAAAGACCATATTAACTACACGATGAAAAGAGCCGAGAAAGGTATCAACATCCTGAGGGCCTTTAGTCATCACAAATGGGGAGCAGACCCAAATATTGCCCTTTTATTTTACAAATCCTATGTTAGGTCAATATTAGATTACGGCAGCATTTTATATGGTTCTGCAGCAGAAACTCATTTAAAAAAAATCGAAGTTATTAAAAACAGATGCCTAAGACTTTGTATGGGTCATCTTAAAAGCACACCCATTCCAGTTTTGGAGGTTGAGGCTGTGGAACCTCCTCTTGGTTTAAGAAGAGATCTATTATGTAACAAATTCTTGTTAAAACTGTACCATAAAAACAGTGCTTTGATTAGTAAGATCCATGACCTTTCAATTTTAACTCTAACGAACTCTTATTGGAGAGTTAAAAAAACGCCACCCACCGTAACAAGTTATTTATGGATATCGAACTTTAAAGACAACGTTTTTTCCTCTAAAAATTATTTGTTTAAAATGTTAGACGAGAACTTTTATTACTACATTCCACAAGTCGTAATAAACAACCAGGAAGAAGACATAATCACACAAAGAACGAGTTTTTTAGAAAGTTTAAATACTAAGTGGAAATCATACGAACATATTTATACGGACGGTTCAGTGTTAGAAAACAAAACTGGTAGTGCATTTTATCATCAAAATACTAATTACAGTGAGCAATTTAAACTGTTAAATAACACATCAATATTTTCTGCGGAGTTGTGGGCAATATGGAAAGCCCTTCTGTATTGTTTAAAATCAACAAGAAATATCTATTTTGTAATTTTTAGTGATAGCAAGAGCGCTTTAGAAGCTATCAAGAATAGTTTTGTGAATCAACCTGCCAATTACATTGTTACAAATATTTTAAAGTCGTTCAAGGAATTGGTTTTGAACCATAAACAAGTGGCTCTTGTTTGGACTAAAGCTCATATTAATATTTACGGGAATGAAAAAGCAGATAAATTGGCCAAAGCTGCCACAAGTTTCTCTTACTGCTCAGAAGACTTTCTCATTCCTTTTTCTGATTTGCTTAGAACAGCTAAAACGAAGCTTAAAAATAGTTGGCAGGAAGATTTTAATAGAAGCAACAAAGGATTTTTTTACAAAAATATTTGTAACAAAATCCAAAATCATACATGGTTCCATATGGAAACTAACAGAAATTTTATAAGAATTATTTCCCGATTAAGAAGTGGACATACTTTGTGTCCAGTACACAAAATGAAAATAGGTCTGCTACCACATGACCTTTGTAATTGCGGTCAAGTAGGTGATATAGATCACCACATATTAGGGTGTATGAGACACTCCCTATTAAAAAAAAATAAATTGCTAAATACCTTTTCAAACTTAAAAATTGTTTTTCCATTCAACATGGGTTATTTATTATCACTTAACAGTCTAAATGTATATATAGCCTTGTACGAATTTATTATTGAGGAAAAAATTGATATTTAAAAAAAAAAAAATTTTTTTTAAGATCCATCAAGAAAAAAGGAAAAAAAAAATAAAATTAACAAATCCAAAGACAAAAAAAAAACCTGGAAAAAATAGAAGAAAAAAAAATTTGGAAAATAAAAATCAAAGCTTATATTTATTTTTAAGTTTAAAAAAATGTAAACCTACATACCAAAAAAATATTATAATTCATAAATTTTACATTCTACAAAATGACCACTTTCAACTCCATTTTGTTTGTCAAATATTGGATATTTAAAAAAGAGAGATGCTGGCCAGTTGGCTCGTTCCAGGCCATAAAACTTAAATCACACACACACACACACATTTAATTTTGTTTACAATGAGTTCTAGCTTACACGTTAAGATCATATCATATCATAGTGGTTAGTGCCTAAAATATAAAAATAAAATTTCATTCATGCGAGACATTATTTAGGATCTGTAACTGTAAGAACTCGTCATTATTTATATGTCATACCCGTTACAAAAAAATACAAAAAGTGTTTCTAACTAAACACGCAAATACAAAAATTATACGAAACTATATCATTACAACAAGTATGAAATACGCTTCGACAGTATGAAAAAAAAAAATGATAGTCACGACCAGGAAATTTGAAAAAATACATTATTTAAATACCGTCGCATCCGTTACAGGTAAATTTAAAAAAAAATAAAACTGCTTGCAAGAATAAAGTAGTCATAGTAGGCTGTGTATATTCAGTGTTTGACATAATATGAAACAATTGGTAAGAGTAATTTGATTGACGTTTTGATAATTCTAAAAGTATTTCACAATTTCTTCAACAGTATTATTTGGTGTATTTTTACAAAACTTGGCTTGAAATTTTCTGAAAAGGTAAGTGATTTTTATGCGGTATGTTAACTGGACTTTGAGAGGGTTTTCAATATTTTCACGAGCATATATGGCATATAAGAAGGGTGGGGGTAGATGTTAGATTAGAGTTTAAGTAAAAATATGGCGTGTGTGATATCAAACGAAAGGTAATTGAGTCTGGAGTTAAACAAAATACATTTTAGTTTTTAAAGAAAGGGTGGGGGTAGGTTTTAAAAATTAGAGTTTACGTCGAAACATGTGGTATCAAACGAAAGGTAATTGAGTCTGGAGTTGAATAAAATATATTAAAGTTTTTAGTTATATTAGCTCACACGTACACTATAACTATAGTTCCTAGTGTGAGCTTAGGTGCCCATAGATTGGCAGAGATTTTTTTAACTAACATAACAATGTATAAAAGTAGTTTTGGTGTATTATATAGAGCATACGTCCTCAACTGCAATTGATTTTTACCATTCTTGGCCGAAAAAGTCTTTTAAAAAAATCCAGTATAAAAACGAATTTACTATATAACCTATACTATATAATGAACTTTTCTGCTATAAACTAAGATCAAAAAATATATTAGTTGCTATGCTAACTTTTATGAAAACTAAACCTAACCATATCAATGTCGAAAAAACGTAAAAAACGAAATAACACCCGTTACATGTATTCGATTCCCTAAAATACATTGTTCTGGTGATTCCTAGTGAGTTTTTTTGCATAAAGATTTTCATCTGTCAAGACAACATGAGTTAATTCGAGTTTTGTTGTAATAACTTATCAACATCAAACATAAAATTGGATGTCAAAAACATAAAACGTAACGCCCGTTACAATGGAATTACCCATCTCAAAAAAACTGTCCTGCGTATTACCGTTTTTGAGATATTTGACAAAAACTAGGTTGCTATCAATCTTAAACATAATATATTTATAAAATTTTCTTTTTTTTTTAAATTGTTGCTGTTAAACTTTGTCGCTGACAAATTTTGGCGAAAATGTAATTTTCAATGTAAATTTGAAAACCGCGTTCTAGCTGCTGTGATATGATTTAAAAAAAACATATATATATATATATATATATATATATATATATATATATATATATATATATATATATATATATATATGTATATATATATATATCTATCTCAAAAACTGTCCCTCCAAGGTTATTAAAAATAATGTTGAAAATTAAATCCTTAATCTAACTTTGGAAGCCTCGTTTTGCTAGCTACTGATTTTTAAATTATTTGAGCCTTCTCTGATATCCCTTTGCATGCAAACCAAAATGACCTAACCAAATCTAAAGTAGTTAATGTTCGATATTTGCGGTGTGTAGCGCTAGTGGTTTGCGATCGCAGTTGGGTTTTTTTTAATCCCGCGTTCGATTTGCGATCACGTATGCTAGATAGAAAAGTGCGGCCCAGGTTCCCTTAATACAGAACACTGATGGCTACGCCACTGAGACCATTTTAATAAGTTTCATACCCGTAGCTATATCAGTTTGGTAGGTTTGGTTCTCTTAAGCCAAGAAAGGCTTAGGCTTACTTTCCGTAAAAGCATATTAGTGGGTATCGGAAAAAGTAAATTGGTTTTTCTTACATCGTTCACACTAGTTTTGATCCATCTTGCTAACTTTATTCTCTTGCCAACAGGCACATTTAAAGACTGCAAAGCATTACTACAAATTTATCAAGACTTTAAAGCGTAAGTGGGATCAAAAAGAGAAGAAAGAGAGAAAAGAGCGTGAAGAAGCAGAGAGACAAGAGAAAGGAGAAAAGGCGACAGCCCAGGAAACTAAAGAAGGTAAGTCGAGTTTAATAATTGTTTATCTTAATTTTATTGTAATATTATCTAACATTCTACGGAGGTTTTTAAGTACCTACTACGAACACTTGTGTGTGAAATAGAGGCCCTAGCTCGCGGCTTTTATTTCCGCTCAGACTTCTGACATATTATATATATATATATATATATATATATATATATATATATATATATATATATATATATACATATATACATATATATATATATATATATATATATATATATATATATATATATATATATATATATATATATATCAAATATGGAACTTGGCGATGCTATATCTAAATTTTGATAACTCCAATTCATCTGCAATAACTTATCTACCACCAGCTTATAGTTTATATTTTTTCCCCTACTTTCTAATATTTTTGGTAAATTATATTCAAATTTTATGTTTTCAATATCAATATTAACAATATAGTGATCACCAATTCTAGGAACTTTTAAAATATTACTCTTGATATTATCAAAATTTGCTAAAACTAAATCTATAATAGTTCCCGTGGTTCCATTGAACCTGGTAACTTCGTTTACAATTTGGGTAAATCCGATTTCTTTTGAAAATCTTTTTAACCTTTCAATATAAGTTGTATTATGTAACCAATTTAAATTAATATATGAATATTAATATCGTGAAACAAAAAATCTCGAGGCGAATTTTCTCCATGGCGAATCGGCCGGCGGCGAATTGTCTCTGCGGCGAACCGGCCGCGGCGTTGTGTCTCCTACCCTTCACAGTTATGAACTATGCATAGTTTTGAAAAAAAGATTTTAACACTGGGTGTTTCCTTGAAAAACTCAACTTTTACCTGCTCCACATATGGTAAATAAATGTAAAAATAAATTTTATACTAAAACCAAAGAGAAAAAAATTAGCTCAAAAGCTTTTTAAATTTTTTCCTTATGATTTATGTATGATGTAAATTAATGGTCAAAAAGGATGAGAAGAAAAATAAATAATAAATAAAAATATTAAAATATAATAAAAATAAAAATAGTAAGAATTAAGAAAAATAATGCCACCTTCTGTACCTATTTACCTACGAAACCAACCACTCAGTTTGATTTTAAAATAATTTCTACGAAACATCAGAAAATTAGCAGTTTCTGTTTTTCCTACCTTGAACTTGCGGGACGGTATAAAAATGTTCAAACTAAACTTTTAGAAAAAAAGAAAAATAGGTAATTTTCATGCGTGGGAGTAACGGATACAAACACCGATTTGTGGGGGACATTACCCCCTTGCCCTTCCCTCTTATCTACGTCCTTGCTCCTTGTGGATCAGGTATTAGAAACAACGAAAAAATAATTATGTTTGACTAACTTAAATTGGCGTGAACTTTCTAGAGATCAAAATGTTGGATTAAAACAAAAAAACGTTACCTCATTTTTTCATAGGGTTTGATTTTGTAATTAAAAAAAGCATAAAAATTTTCAACAAAAAAAATATTATTTACTTATTTTTTGCAAATGTTCTGATAAACACCGCTGCATATATGTAATAATCTCTTTAAAACTTGTGAAAATAGACGGAGAGACCTTTGTTACAAATTTAATTTAATATTAATATATAATTATATTATTTCAGACAACTTTTTTCGCTAGCTAGCTATACTAGTTGTTATGATAACTGCAAATTATGAAATAAACTGAATTATACGCATTTTGTCTTTTATGGCCACTTCTCCCACTACAGGGTAAAACCATATGCGTAATATTCCAATACCCACGGTAATTTCCAATTCATGATGCAAACATTAGGAAATGACAATATCAAATGTACATAAGTGTCCTTGCAGACTTTAGTATAAAATGTCGTGATTGGTTACTTTCAAACACATGTATATTATTTTACTCGTCACCACAGGTTTAATCCGTGTCGTCACGTCGATTTATCGGCGCACAGTGGCCAAAAACCCTATCTATGTAAATGTACTACCACAACTTTAAATAACGATACAGATATTTTTTGTTAAAAAGAGTTTAATCGCAAGCAACTTCTTTTTCAAATAAGGCAATTTTATTTGTGGCGCCATTTTGGAAGGCTTCACATGCTTCACATCTTCTCCTGGATAAATAAATAATGTGACAGCTTTCACCAACGTCAAAAATGGTACGAAGGTCAATAGGCTAAAAAGGGCACTAAACTGAGAGATTCTCGTAAGACCTATTAACCTGGGGTGGCGGTTGGTAGAATTTTTACATATAGATAATATTCAAAACGTACTTACTATACATTGTGTCCCAGATAAAATTAACTACATGGGGTCTTATGAGTATTTTGGAAATGATAAGACATACAGTTCTGGTTAAATGGAAAAGATTGACGCTATTCCGAGCCCAATAAGGTGCTGTATTAAAATTTAAAATATCTACAAGGGTTTTCAAAATATCAAATAAAAGCTAAAAACTGATGTTAATAAAAAAAATTTGTTTATTTCTTGATATTTTAAAAGTCCCTGTAGATATTTTTATTTCTAAAATATACTGGGTTTGGAATAGCGCCACTTTTTACCCAATAATCCAAATTTGTGTGTATTACTGTTTTCAAAACAACAGGTAACGATAACTTGCAATGTGTGATGCAAAGTTTATAGAAAAGAAATATCGCGTGTGCACAAATCAACAAGTTCTACTTTTTTCTCTGCTAAGTAATAGTTACTCTTAGTTAAAATCTTTTAATTTTTCTTAATGAAAAGAGTTGAACTTCTGGAGAAATGGCAGGAAAGATTTAAAAAAGAAACTTTCGAGTTGCAGTGGGTGCAAAAATTAAAACAAAATTCAATTCAATGTGGAAAATATCTAAAAATAAATGGATCCATGACGGATCTGATACCTTCCTAGCAAACCTATTAGCACACTTGAAGTGAAGCCATAATATACATATATGCATTGAAAACAGTTTTTTTGTAAATAGCTAAGAAACTAAAGCTCCTACGAAGTTTTTGGTAAAAATACAAATTATTCTGCAAAATGCAGTCTACCATATTCCGAAAATCGGTTAGTAAATAAGAAAGTCCGCCATTTTGCATTTGCCATTTTGAATCTTTTATAAGTTTAAGTCAAAAATCATAATCAGCGACAATTTCTATATTTGATATTCATTCATAAATAAGAAAGTCCGCCATTTTGGATCTGCTATTTGGATTTTTTTAAGTTTGAGTAAAAAATTATATTAAATGACCTTAAGCAATGTACTATTTCAAGTTTGAGACAAATCGGTTAGTAAACAAGAAAATTTTGTATTTGCCATTTTGAATTTTTAATAAGTTTAGTCAAAATCATAATCAGCGACTTGAAACACCGCCAATTTCTATATTTGATACACATCGGTTTATAAATAAGAAGGTCCGCCATTTTGGATCGGCCATTTTGATTTTTTTAAGTTTGAGTAAAAATTTTTGTTAAATGACCTTAAGCAATGTAATATTTCAAGTTTGAGACAAATCGGGTAGTAAATAAAAAAATCCGCCATTTTGGATTCGCCATTTTGACTTTTTTATAAGTTTAAATCAAAATCATAATTAGCGACTTGAAACACCGCCAATTTCTATATTTGATACACATCGGTTCATAAATAAGAAAGTCCGCCATTTTGATTTTTTTTAAATTGAATAAAAAATTGCATTAAATGACCTTAAGCAATGAAATATTTCAAGTTTGAGACAAACTGGTTAGTACATTAGAAAATCCGCCATTTTTGATTCGCCATTTTGATTTTATTTAAGTTTGAGGAAAAACGGTATTAAGTGATCTCAGGCACTGGGAACTTTCAAGTTTAAGACAAATCGGTTTACAAATATAGAAATAAGGCATTTTGGATCCGCCATTGTTGTACACTCGACTTACTGGATTTAACAAAACCCGATTTCAAGAAAATTGCGTAAAAATTTCTTGTATAAATAATATATCTATTTTGTTTTTCATCTGCACATTTTATCGAAAAAAATTTTTTTAGTTCGGCGCCTAGTTGGCGGCGGCGGGTTGGCTCGACGTTTTGTCCCATTTTTCACTTATCCTTTATTTGAGACATGCGCAATTACCTGGTTCGAACTTTACTTTTACTTTACTTTACTAAAGGATAATGTTTGACCTTACTTACTTAGTTACTACTATTTAGAGACAGTGTTGCTGCGCATATAACGTTATGACAAATTGTAATATATAAAATATTGAGGGCTTGCCACAGGTGACAAATTTTTTGATTCCGTTCATGTACATATTTTAAAATAAAAGATGATATTATTACATATATGCACCGGTGTTAGTGAGGACATATTTAAGTAGGAAGAGATAATTTACATACATGCAGCGATGTTAGTGAGGACATTTGTAAAGCAGGGTACTGTGTACAGGGTTGGAATGGGCAAGCGCGGGCTTACAACAATGCGAATTCGTAAAGGCTTCTTCCTACTTACCTATTTACATACGAAACCAACATAACCAAAATCCAGTTTTAAATAATTTCTATAATTATTATTGCCTTAAAATAATTTTTTAGCAGTTTTAAAACAAATAGTACTTGCATGGTGTTTTTTATTTCATCAAAATCGGTTTAGTAGTATTGAATTTATAAGGAAATAAATGCAGACATGATTGGCAAAGCAATCGTATAATATGCAAAACAATGGTTGAAACAACAATATTTTTTTTAGAACCACTAAACCGATTTTGCTGACTCGTACCTTGTTGTGCGTGGCAAGAATGCAGCTTTTTCACTAGTTTAAAAAAATAATTAAAACATGTTCGCAACACAAGAATAAAAACGAGCATCTTTGAAGGGTACAATTTAATTTTGTCCGCCATCTTGGATTTTGATATGGCGGACAAAAAAATATATTTAGTCAAAACTCTGATTAATTCTCTATCAAGTGCAGTTTGTCCCATTAAAATTAATTGTATAGTTTAAAAGTTATAATGAAAAAAAATTGTCCGGTTTTCTGTGGCCCACCCGGTAATTACAATGTTTAAATTTAGCAAACATTAACGAATATTCTGAGGTGATAACACATTGCCTTTAGCTAACTAAATAATGCATTGTGGTTACAACGTATAGCACGTGAAGTTACGGTTTTTGGTCATATACGGAATATTACGTATATGTTTTTGCTCTGGGTACAAAATTTAACCTTGTAATTTCGATTCAACATAAAGGCAGCAACAATGATTGGAATATTACTAGAGATTCGGTAGCTTAGTGACGCATGGCGTTACAAAAATGGCCGAATTGGTGAAAATTGTAATATACCGTTGTGAGTTTTAATTTCCTTTGTAAGGAAAAGAAGGAGCATACAAATTTAAATACACCATAAGGTCAGGTTCAATGTTTGGTATGAAATTTGCCCTTCCTAGCCCGTGCAGCAATGGCTAGAGAAGGTATTGTTTTTGAGGAAAATTTTATTTTGAGATAACGTCGAAAATGTGTAATTTGGGTGTATTTTACCTATTTTTATATCTGTGTGTGTGTGTGTGTGTGTGTGTGTGTGTGTGTGTGTGTGTGTGTGTGTGTGTGTGTGTGTGTGTGTGTGTGTGTGTGTGTGTGTGTGTGTGTGTGTGTGTGTGTGTGTGTGTGTGTGTGTGTGTGTGTGTGTGTGTGTGTGTGTGTGTGTGTGTGTGTGTGTGTGTGTGTGTGTGTGTGTGTGTGTGTGTGTGTGTGTGTGTGTGTGTGTGTGTGTGTGTGTGTGTGTGTGTGTGTGTGTGTGTGTGTGTGTGTGTGTGTGTGTGTGTGTGTGTGTGTGTGTGTGTGTGTGTGTGTGTGTGTGTGTGTGTGTGTGTGTGTGTGTGTGTGTGTGTGTGTGTGTGTGTGTGTGTGTGTGTGTGTGTGTGTGTGTGTGTGTGTCTGTCTGTCTGTCTGTCTGTCTGTCTGTCTGTCTGTCTGTCTGTCTGTCTGTCTGTCTGTCTGTCTGTCTGTCTGTCTGTCTGTCTGTCTGTCTGTCTGTCTGTCTGTCTGTCTGTCTGTCTGTCTGTCTGTCTGTCTGTCTGTCTGTCTGTCTGTCTGTCTGTCTGTCTGTCTGTCTGTCTGTCTGTCTGTCTGTCTGTCTGTCTGTCTGTCTGTCTGTCTGTCTGTCTGTCTGTCTGTCTGTCTGTCTGTCTGTCTGTCTGTCTGTCTGTCTGTCTGTCTGTCTGTCTGTCTGTCTGTCTGTCTGTCTGTCTGTCTGTCTGTCTGTCTGTCTGTCTGTCTGTCTGTCTGTCTGTCTGTCTGTCTGTCTGTCTGTCTGTCTGTCTGTCTGTCTGTCTGTCTGTCTGTCTGTCTGTCTGTCTGTCTGTCTGTCTGTCTGTCTGTCTGTCTGTCTGTCTGTCTGTCTGTCTGTCTGTCTGTCTGTCTGTCTGTCTGTCTGTCTGTCTGTCTGTCTGTCTGTCTGTCTGTCTGTCTGTCTGTCTGTCTGTCTGTCTGTCTGTCTGTCTGTCTGTCTGTCTGTCTGTCTGTCTGTCTGTCTGTCTGTCTGTCTGTCTGTCTGTCTGTCTGTCTGTCTGTCTGTCTGTCTGTCTGTCTGTCTGTCTGTCTGTCTGTCTGTCTGTCTGTCTGTCTGTCTGTCTGTCTGTCTGTCTGTCTGTCTGTCTGTCTGTCTGTCTGTCTGTCTGTCTGTCTGTCTGTCTGTCTGTCTGTCTGTCTGTCTGTCTGTCTGTCTGTCTGTCTGTCTGTCTGTCTGTCTGTCTGTCTGTCTGTCTGTCTGTCTGTCTGTCTGTCTGTCTGTCTGTCTGTCTGTCTGTCTGTCTGTCTGTCTGTCTGTCTGTCTGTCTGTCTGTCTGTCTGTCTGTCTGTCTGTCTGTCTGTCTGTCTGTCTGTCTGTCTGTCTGTCTGTCTGTCTGTCTGTCTGTCTGTCTGTCTGTCTGTCTGTCTGTCTGTCTGTCTGTCTGTCTGTCTGTCTGTCTGTCTGTCTGTCTGTCTGTCTGTCTGTCTGTCTGTCTGTCTGTCTGTCTGTCTGTCTGTCTGTCTGTCTGTCTGTCTGTCTGTCTGTCTGTCTGTCTGTCTGTCTGTCTGTCTGTCTGTCTGTCTGTCTGTCTGTCTGTCTGTGTGTGTGTGTGTGTGTGTGTGTGTGTGTGTGTGTGTGTGTGTGTGTGTGTGTGTGTGTGTGTGTGTGTGTGTGTGTGTGTGTGTGTGTGTGTGTGTGTGTGTGTGTGTGTGTGTGTGTGTGTGTGTGTGTGTGTGTGTGTCTGTCTGGGGACTTCGAAAACCTTTCAGCGGAAGTTTGGTTTATGTATGATAAATACAATAAGTAGGTATAAGAAAAATTGAAAAGACAGGGTGTTTTTTGTATGTTAGCCACACGGTGCCCACTTATATAGCAATCTAACACAATAAACTTATTATTTAAGAATCGGAAAAATGTCATTTAGCGAATTTTAGGTTAGGGAATAGTATAAGACCAAAAATGGCCAAACTTTGAAAATTCATATTTTAAAAACTATACAGTTTTTCAAGAAAAGCACCGAGTTGCAGTATCGTGGGGTCATAGAGATGCGAAAAAGCACATCCAAAACGTTATTTAGCGAATTTCAGGGTAGCACAAGACCAAATTTTGAAAAATTCATATTTTAAAAAACTACGACAGATTTAAAGGTATGATGATGATAATGACTAATATTTTTCAAGCAGGTTAAGACTTGTTAACACTAAAAATGAGACATGTCGAGCTAAAACGTTACAAGTCAGGACTTGTCTTAACTTGTTGCGGGAGACTTGTCAACAGGAAATGAGTCATAACAAAAATTATTTTAAACTTAATGAATTTTTATTTAAATAATACTATTCATTTAGACAAGAGGCGGAGTGGGTAATGTAAGGTAAGGGGGCTTCAGAAGGTAGAAAAAAAGGGGGGTTTCAGATGTTAAGAGGCGAAGAGGGGGGGATATGTTTTTTTTGATAGGAGGTAAGAAAAATGGGGGGTTTTAGAGTGCAAGAGACTTTTGTATAGTGTCTTTTTAAATAGCAAAACAAACTTATTATCTACCAAACAATTACATGATTCTCATAAAGATCTACCTTTTTGCGCTGAACATGGTATTCATCATGGGTCAAAGCTACCCAAATTGTTGACCACCTAAATAAAAAACAAATTATGTAATTCATTACCGAAATTTAAAACATTGTAAATGTAAAACTGTTTATGGTAAAATAAAAAACCTGTATAATATTAAGAAATATTTTTATTAATACCTAGAAAACTATTCATAAAAAGTGTTAATTTTGACTAACAAACTAACTGTTGTAACGTGTCATTTTTACGTTTAAGGCAACGTTACATATTTGTTTATTTAGGTAAATAATCAAGGCTCTTCGACTCGTCTTTCTGTACATAAATTAAGGGTATTTTATAGAGCTAGGTTTTGAGGTTATATAGTGTCCAGAAAGTTACCTGAAAGTTAAAGGAGGCATTCCATCGAATTACTGTGGACATCGTATTATTTGGGAATTCTATTTGGAGTTTGAGATCACAGGTTTCGGGAAAAATCACATAAAAACTTTCGATTGTTTTGTTTATCTGTAAAATTTCGTAATTTTCTTTGACGTTCATGAACATAAACAGCTGTTCTGCTGGGGCATGGCGGCGTTGCCGCATCACAAATGGTTTCAGTAACAGGAAGAAAACATTTAGACAAACATTTCATTCGCTTATGTTTATTTTCGAGGATATTGGGACAATGACTTCTCGTCCAAAACCTCTTTTTCTTCACGAATTAGGTAGTTTTGATAGCACGAAAACATTTGGGTCCACGGGTCGACCAGGAACAACCGAGGCTCCGCCCACTTTGATATCTTTATTAATTTGATAAGGAGAAGATAAAATAAATACAAGTTATGCACTTTTGTAAATGGGAGATAAACGAGGGATAAAAACCAGGACTAAAAGAATAAACAAAATCGTATTTTTATATTATATAAATTTATATATAATCATAGTTAAATAAAGTTAATAACTAGCCCAGTTAGTCGGATTGAAGGGTTTTGTAGGGCTAGCTAGTGGTGAGCAAACTTAACATCTGAACACTCTTGTGCCGAGTTTAAGCAGTAGTTCAATGTGTATTTTTAGGTTCAAGTTCAGAAACAACTTTATTAATGTAGAAATGTTTTACAAAAATGGCGTCAAACCATATGAATCTTAGAGAAAACATATATAAAGAGCAAAGGAAACTTTTGACTAAAACTGTAACTAAAATACAACTAAATTCTACACTTAGTATAGCTTTACTCATATGGAAATTGGTTGAGTGTAATTGATTTTACAGTTGATGGTTTCAATGCTGAGCTTCTTATAGTCCGTCTGGTTATTTTCCTCCTACTTGCTATGTTGGCGGGGGTCCGGTAGGCAAATATTCGGTCTATGTATGGAGGGTGTCTCGATGTCCTTGTTATAAAAATTTCAACCGTGGAAATCGATCCGACAACACCTCATGCGCAGGGTACGGAAGTATTAGTGTATTTCCTCATTGGTTAGTTTGAAAACCGCGGGTTTTTTTCTCCAGGCTCGCAAACCGGAGATAGTGATTTTTCGGCGAGAGCGTTTTTTTTATAAATAGGTTTGCATCCTTATTTGAATTTAACCGGGAAAATTAGGTTGGTACTGTCCCAATGAACCAAATTTAGAAACGATTTCCAGCAACTTCACTTTTTTTGTGTTCTTGACAAAGTGTCTTTTCTCTTTTCCTAAAGAGTCGGCGGTGGGTCGACAACAATTTCTGGAATCGCCATTGTTTTTTTGGTTATTGGCACTGCAGCGATTGCAGGAGATATCCCAGAAACTGTAGAAGTGAGTCCGTCGTGAGGCGTATTCTAGTGGACGGCTCGTATCCTCTTTGAGAGGGACTAAAAGGCGACCTACGCCATTCCTACAGAAAGAGCAGTGGTAAGTTCGATTTTTCTTTTATTTTTTTTTGGAATTCTTCAAGACAATACTTGCCTCTCAAATTGTAATTGTTTTTCGTGTGAAATGTAATTTTACTACAGCAGACGTGTGGAATTTTTGGAGTTTTTTTTATATTTTTTTTAACCACGTTTTGGATAAAAACTATATATTGTTTTTTTCCTTTGGTTACAGCCCGTCCATTCCATCGACGGGACAGTTTTGCTGGTGGAACGAGGTTCGAGCCAGTTGTAACCCTGGGAAAGGTACGTTAGGATTATTTTAGTTCATCTGTTTAAATCTACTTAATTTTATTGAGTCGACATGGGGTTCTTGATTTAAGTTACTCGGTGTAGGGGAACTTCGTGCAAAACCGACGAATTCCAGGAAACTGAAACATTTCATTTTCCACAGGGTTTTTACGCTCGGGCAAAATCCAACAACATTTTGACCACCATGTGCTGCCCTAGCACCATGTGCTAAGCAAGCACGAGGGGAGGCGCGGCAGAACTGGGACCGATGTAGCAGCGAGGAACTATACAACACTCTAGGGAACCCATCTACCGTAACTATAAAAGAAATAATTAAAGGACCAAGGTAGGAGCAAGCAACATTTAGATATAATCTTTCATATAACTTTTTAAATATAATTTTAACACTTCTTGTGAACGCAAGATAAAGGTATGACGTCATAGCCCCAAATTTTGCGGTATATTTAAGATAATTTTTCTGTGAAATTTAAAGTGCTTTGCTATTTTGGCCCTTGTTTACATCCATTTCATTTATTTTTTTTTTTATGTTTCCGGTATTTTTTTTATCTGATTTTACCATTGAATACAAGATGAACTAAATCTTTGTGTTATTTGTACAGCCCAATTGACCAACTTTGCAGAGACAAAAGAGAGATGAGATTATATTTTTTTTAGCTTTTACTTACATTGTTTTACCTCATGGGGTAGATCTCGGACTGGGTTGCTGTCTGTCTCATTCTACCCAACGTAGAATGATGACAGCAGATATTTGGTCTAGATCTCTATGACGGAATGATTTTGGAAGTGTTTTTTTTAACAATCATTTATATAAGTGAGTCTTACACCACTGACTCAAATGTAGGTACACTGTGACCTGTTGCAAATGTGCATCTACCTATAAAGAACTTTCTATTTGGGCCATTTTGATTCATTTAGGAATCTTTTAGAATTTTACTTTGTTTATGTATGCCCGCAGTTAGAAAAACAATAACTGCAGTGGACTGTATATATTTTATTAAAGGAAAGCGCGAACAAACATAAATATATTGATACGAAATCACGAAATAATCAAAGGTCCATAGGTTAATTGCTGTTACCACACAACGGAAATCAGAAACAAAGTACTCACCAGTTTGCAGCCAATTTCTCCACGTTCCAGGGGCCCCTTTCGGATCTAATGATGGCACCACGTAGCTGAAGGGCTGAAGTTTCTAGTTCTATGCTTCAGTACACCAAAATCGAGCACTTTCAAGCCATTTTTCTCGAGGCGGTAGAAAGGATCTCTCTGATTCTTGGTGCGCATGTCAAAATGCGCGAAAAATGTACTCTGTCCTTCATCCAATTGTGTGGTTTTAAAATTAAAAACAACCGCGAAATTTAGCGGGAGCTAACATAACTGCCCTCCAAAACACACAATTTTAGAATATCAACCGGACAGATATAGATATAAGAAAAAATGATCGACCGATAAATATAAATGAATGAAAAACAGAAAAGTAGCGTAAGTTTATTTAGAGATAACGAAAACCCGAAAAAGGCAAAACAAACAAACAAAAATTCAAAAAAAAATAAAAATAAAGAAAAACCTATTGTAATACCCGGTAATAGGTAGAAAAATGAAAATTAGTTTTAATTCGGCAAGAGGCACAGTTTTACAACTGGCCGCTTGTAAACACCGGTAGCCGTTCGTACCGTCGCTACACGCACTTGACCGTCTCCGCCGGGATGCAATTCGAGAACCCGACCGACTGGCCATTTCAAAGGTGATTGGGTGTGATCACTCGATATGATAACCAAATCATTGAATTTGATATTTGGGAACGAATCAGCCCACTTGTGTCGCTGTTGTAGCGTATGCAAATACTCTACAGAATACCTTTTCCAAAAATCATTATGTAGTTTTTGGATTAGTTGCCATCTCGAGAGCCGATTTAGGGGAACCTCGGACAAATCTGACTACGGAATTTCTGAATTAAGGGGTTCAAGGGTCAAAAAATGCCCAGGGGTAAGAGGTTGAAGATCGTGTGGGTCTGAAGAGGCAGGAGATAAAGGGCGACTATTAAGTACAGCTTCTATGCGACATGTAAGGGTGGACATTTCCATGATGGACAACTTCTGGTCGCCGACAACTCGAACAAAGTGAGTTTTAAAACTTTTGACGCCAGCTTCCGCCAGGCCATTGAAATGTGGACTGAGAGGGGGTCCCAGATGCCAACGAATAGAAAGTCTGATGGACGCACTTCTTGCGTAATCAAGTAATTGGTTACGAAATCCTATAAAATTACTGCCCTGATCTGACCAGCATTGCGTCACGCTTCCACGTCTGGAAATGAATCGATGGAATGCACCTACAAACCCTTCGGTGGACAGTTCCATGGTTAATTCCAAATGCACGCAATGTGTGGCCGTACAGACAAACACACAGACATACGATTTGAAAGCTTTACAACCACGGTAACGATGAGGAATCACAAAGAAAGGTCCACAGAAGTCGATAGTTACACTCGAAAAAGGTTTAAGTTGATTGATTCGATGAGCGGGAAGTGAACTCATTATGGGCGGTCTATAGGGTTTAGGGTTGATTCTAAAACATTGCAAGCACTTGGATATGGTTCTTTGAATTGCCCGTCTGGCAGATAATATCCAAAATTGCTGTAAAAGCAGATTATGTAATGTTTTAAACCCAGGATGAAGGTATTGGATATGGTTCTTTGAATTGCCCATCTTACAGATAATATCCAAAATTGCTGTACAAGCAGATTATGTAATGTTTTAAACCCAGGATGAAGGTATTGTCGATGAGTGGACTCGATAAGAAGAGTAGATACTCGAAAGTAAGACGGGGTGTTTTGCAGAATAAGACAAAAGGTCAGATTTTTGTAATCTGCCACCGACTCTAATGATATTATTTTCATCAACAAAAGGTGAAAGTTTTCGTAAAGGTTTCGGTATTGGTTTATCCTTAGATAACGCGGAAAAAAGCTCAGAAAAACAAGAACCTTGAACGCGTTTGATAAGAACGTATAACGCACTTTGCATCTCACCGGTGGTAGGAAAAACAATATTCTCAAAAATAACTTTTTGGTCCGGCGGCTTAGTGGGTTTTTGAGAGGAATGGGTTTGAAAAAAGTTAACTATTCGAAGGACATAACAAATAATACGTTGAATTTTTGATATAGATGAATATTTGATAAGAAACTGATCTAAGAAGTTGACATCAATTATCGCATTGCAACAGACCTTTGGCTTTTCCTCCAGATTAATATCTCCGAAATCAATCGGCATTTTTGATTTATGAAAATCGGGCCATTCGTTTTCGGGAGACCACAAAAACGACGGTGCGTTCCACCACATGTCATGTGAAATGAGCTGTGAAGGGGTGGCCCCTCGTGGCGCAATATCGGCTGCATTTAAAGCAGAAGGAATGTAGCGCCATGAGTTTGAGGGAATGATTTATTGGATCCTACTGACTCGATTTCCAATAAAGGTTTGCCAGCGATTAGGAGGGGATGAAAGCCAGTGCAATACGACTTGCGAATCGCAGAAAGTAACGATATTTGTAAAAGTTAATTTTCCTTCATAGCTAGATAAAACGAAGTCAATTAATTCGCTTAAAAGAAATGCGCCTAGGAGTTCTAGCCTAGCCAAAGTTTGTGACTTTATAGGCGCGACCCTAGATTTTGCAGATATGAGAGAAACAGATATATTGTTTTCCTCTTCTACACGAAAATATACGACGCCTGCGTAGTCTCGAATTGAAGCGTCACAGAAGCCGATGATTTGACAGGTATTGGTTTTTGACAGTTTGATTTGTCGGGGTAATTGAAAATTGGAAAGAAGCGGCAATTCAGAACGAAGTTTGTTCCAAGAGTCGATGATAGAAGAATCTGGTTCTTCGTCCCAGCCTATTTTCGATATCCACAACTGTTGCAAAATAAATTTTGCTTGTAGCAACAAGGGACAAAGAAAACCTAAGGGATCGAAGATTGTGCCTATGATAGATAAAATAGAACGTTTAGTTGGGGGTTTATCCTTCATTCGGCATTGATAAGAAAAAATGTCGTTTTTTGGATGTCATTGAAGGCCTAAAACTTTGATAAAGTGTGGTTCATCCTTGTCAAAAGAGAGAGGCATTTGACGATCGGATTCTGGCAATGTTGCCAATAACTCAGGACAATAGCTTGCCCATTTTTTAAGTTCAAATCCTCCCGACTTCAACAAATCATTGAGTTCCATCTGTTGGGAAAGGGCTTTAGAAAGCGAAGGGCTAGTTCCCAAGATATCGTCGATGTAAATTGACGTTTTTAGAACACTACTAGCCATAGGAAAACGTTCCTTTTCTCTCTCTGCCAGCTCATTTAATGTACGCATGGCTAGAAAAGGTGAGTATGTCATGCCAAAAGTGACAGTAGAAAGTTCCCACACTGAAAGTGGGTCCTGTGGAGAAAACCTCCACAATATCCTTTGATAAGGACGGTGATAAGGATTGATAAGGACCTGACGGAACATCTGTTTGATATCAGCAATGTAGGCAATAGGATTAAGACGAAACGTAAGGAGTAAAGAAGCAATATCCTTTTGAAGTTTCGGTCCAGATAACAACGTGTCATTGAGACTAATATTCTTTGGGGTGACTGCCGAACAATCCCAGACTACCCTTAATTTTGTACTTAAGCTTTCCGGCTTTAGTACGCAATGATGTGCCAAAAAACATGATACGTCGACTTTTGGTTGACTAGATAAAACTAGACTCATGTGATTAGAATCGATATAGTCTTGCATGAAACTAGAATAGGCAGTGTACAGATCAGGATTTTTGAGTAATCTATTTTCTAGAAGTAAAAATCTACGATAAGCTTGCGGATAAGAATTTTCCTAGGTCAGGGTTTATTTTATCTTTAAACTGAAGATCTACCATGAATCTACCGCTCGGTTGCCGTACGACACTCGCAGTAAAAATTGATTCCGCTTGTTTTTCTTCCTTTGATAAGATTTGTTTTTTTAGGCAAATGTTCGATTTCCCAAAACCTAGGGATAATGACCTCCAAAGGAGGTGAATGACTCGTTAAAAAACAACTGGTTCGTTCCGTAAGACTACCTACTTCGTCCACTTTTCCCATGACGACCCAGCCAAAGATGGTTTCAAGGGCTGAAGGTTGCCCTATTTGTCCAAGAACCCTGCCCTGCTTGAATATCTGTGTGAATAGCTCGCAACCAATAACTAGGTCCACAGGTCTAGATTTGAAATAAGATGGGTCGGCAAGTTTAAGGTTTTCCAAGTGTTTCCACTGATTATCGTTCAAAGTGAATGTAGGCATATTGGAACATAGTTGTGGAACAACAATTGCTTCGAAATTAAGTAAAGGATTGACCTGTCCTTGTGGATTAATGTGACATTGAACGAGCCCTTTGGAAGTAAGAGAAGACATTTGATTTAATCCGAATATTTCAGTGGTGTAACTTCGCCTAGGAAGATTAAGACGATGAATACACTTTTCACTGATGAATCCTGTCTGTGATCCAGAATCAAGCAGTGCCCTTACATGTTGAAAATTTCCGCAACCGTCATAAAAGGAAGGTACCTGAAGGTCCTGAGGTATTTAATGACACATGAAGATTATTGACAGGTGGTGTGTGAATGACAGGACTAGTATCTTGGCTTCCAGACTCGTTATTAGTTTCTAAGATATGAGTTAAAGTGTGGTGCCTTTTACTATTGCAAGTCCTGCATGAATATTTTGATTTGCACGTATCTACCCCATGCGAGGGATGAAAACACGCTAGACATAATTTTTTCTGCTTGACGAAAGATAGGCGATCGATAGGTGAGAGGTCAAGAAATGTTTGACATTTCGAAAGCACGATTACACCGGAAACATTTTATTCCCGTACTTGAATTAGTTGAGGTGCCAGCCAGTCCTATAAAAGGCGAATTAGATGATTTATAGGTAGGCTTTTGCCCAAACTGATTTGGCATAGAATTTGATTTTTGATAGGTAGGCTTTTGCCCAGACTGATTTTGCATAGAATTTGATTTTTGATAGACAGGCACCTTTTTGGGTGCTGTTGATTGAGGAAGTGATTCCAAAACTTTACATCTTTTTTATAGAAATTGAAAAAGTGACTGAAAAGTGGGAATTTCGGTATTAGTATTGGCGTGACTCATTTCGAAATTTGAACGCGTCGGAATATCCAATTTTTCTAACAAAATGAAAAAAATAATAAAGTCCCAACTGTCAACGTCAAAGCTAAGTGATTTTAAAATTTCTAGGGATTCTGAAAAGGTGTCAATTAAATTACGCAATTCTTTAGCTGACTCGTTTTTTAATGTAGAGTTCATAATTGTGCTTAAAGCATCATTTGCGAGGTCTCGCTTGTTTTGATATCTATTGACTAATTTGTCGTAAGCAATTTTATAATTTTGATCAGATAAGCTAATCCCTGATATCAATTTTAAAGGCTCATCCTCGAGATATGAAAATAAATATTGAAGTTTTCGAACGTTACTTAGACTTTGATTTTGATCTATAATGTTATTAAAAAGATCGAAAAAGCTTGGTCATAATTTTTTATCACCTCGAAATATGGGAATACCTAACTCTTTGAGTTTTGGAGTTTCAGATTCATTTTGACGAACATATGTTCCCGAAAATGATGGGGCCTCAACCGGAAATATTTCAGAGTAAACCCCCTTACACGCATAAAAATATTTACGAGCTTCTGCAAGGATCGCATCCTGCGTGTTAAACTCCTCGTCGTCCGAGTCGTCTATCAGCATAATGATATCATTATGTGCCAACATGCATTTATCGAAGGTTTCATCCAAATCGGAATACCTCACTTGAAACTCGTTTCTCGCTTTTGCGTCCGTTGCCGCGGTTTGTGAAAACACATAACTCTCGGTGATCGCAGATAAAAAACCCTTGCGTTTTTGCACGGCTTTTTTGATAGACATGATTTTACCTTTGAAATGACGAAATTGTCGGTAAATATACAATTAACGCTAAATTAATGCTTCTGAAATAGAAAAATGACGAATTGTCGAAAATATGCACTAATTTATCGCAATTGATGAAAAATGTTTTAAATATCGAAATGATATGGAACAAATCTAATCACAGAAATGTTGTTTGTGTGTTTTGATTGATTCTCGATTTTTGTTTACTGAAATGACCACGCGGTAAACCCTGCGTTACCATAGCAGCGGACCGAAAACAGGTGAACTGCGCCGAAACTGAAGGTCAAACGAACTAAAATCTACGGTTCAATACGATTGGCAAAATTCAAGGCCGTGTGATCTCGGCGAAAATGTGAAAATGGCCGACTTATTAATACCGTCGTTTGGAGTAATTTAAATAATTCGGCTCGAAGGAACACTTTTTGTTAGCCCGCAGTTAGAAAAACGATAACTGCAGTGGACTGTATATATTTTATTAAAGGAAAGCGCGAACAAACATAAATATATTGATACGAAATCACGAAATAATCAAAGGTCCATAGGTTAATTGCTGTTACCACACAACGGAAATCAGAAACAAAGTACTCACCAGTTTGCAGCCAATTTCTCCACGTTCCAGGGGCCCCTTTCCGGATCTAATGATGGCACCACGTAGCTGAAGGGCTAAAGTTTCTAGTTCTATGCTTCAGTATACCAAAATCGAGCACTTTCAAGTGTAGAAATTTGTAATAGTTGGAGAAAGTAATTAACACGCCATTTTTCTCGAGGCGGTAGAAAGGATCTCTCTGATTCTTGGTGCGCATGTCAAAATGCGCGAAAAATGTACTCTGTCCTTCATCCAATTGTGTGGTTTTAAAATTAAAAACAACCGCGAAATTTAGCGGGAGCTAACAGTTTATTAGTCAATTTTTTTGGTTTTTCAATTACACAAATACTCTGGAGGCCTCGGAAGTAGAGTTTCCGATACAGTTCTGCTTCCAGATATTTGTTTAATTACTCAGTAATTTGATTTTAGTCTCACAAATTGGCACAGCGTTATTGTTCTATTTACAGTGTCACAAAATGGCGGCAACGTCTTTTAGTTTGCCACAAATGTCACCCAACGCATTTTAATTGGCCACAAATGGCGCCCTACGTGAGTTTTTTGGCTAGTTTTTTTAACATTTGATGTATTTTTTTTGTTTTTTTTTTAAATTTGAAAAAAAAGAAAAAAAATATTTAAAATTTTTGTTTTTTTAATTTTTTTTAGAGAATTTTTTTTTGTGTTACAGCCAAAGCCAGGTTAAAGACTTTAAGTGGCTGTCGGTGGTTTCGACACCCAATCACTTTTTTTAATAAAAAAACACGATTTTTCACCATCGTTGGTTTTGATAACATTATTTAAACATTTTTTTTGGTAATATTTAAGCGTTAATTTGAAATTCGTTGTTGCTCTATTGATTCTCATAGTTTTTTATTAGCTTATCTTCACAAGTTTTTTCTTGGAAAATAAAAAGATTCATTTTTATTTATTAAGGAAGAATAAGTGGATAAAGAGCATGGGAGTTTTTATTCAACAGCGTCCAAATCATGTTCTTAATTCTTTTAAAAGTTTTTTTGTAGGAAAAACATGTTTTAATTTTTTTTTAATTTTTTTAAAGAAAAATGAACACAGTAATGTAAATTTACTTCAATTTTTGTTGATTTATAGGTGGATGGACCTCCAGACATGATCTTTTTAGTTTTAAATATATGACAGAAGTAGTGTGGTTGTTTCTAACAATTTTTTTTGCAGGTTGCCTACTACTATTATTTTATTATTTCCTGCTTGTAATAAGATAGAAATGGTTTCACCGATTATTTTTAGTGCAGTAAATTTATTTAGGTCAACAAGTTATTTTTTTTGGTGATTTTTTGTGGGATATCACCACTTGGAAGTTGGAATATTTTTACAGGGTTTCACACAAATTTTTCTTGGCTGGGTTGTTTTAAAGTAAATATAGCTGAACAGCTGGTAAATTTGTTTAGTTGAAAGTATTAATTAGGAATGAAAGAAAAGGAAAATGAGTTTATTTTGGTTTGTCATTTTCTTTTCTTGTTTTTTTTGGTGGTAACTGTTGATGACAATTAAGATCTTACGTCACTCAGAAAATGACCTACGGGTATTTCTATCAATTAAAGTTTTTCTGGTTCACAATTATTTTTTCTGTATTTTTTTTTCTGCGTTCAGGTCATAGCTTGGTCCTGGCCAATGGAGGGCAAACATTTATGTTTGAGCCTTGAGAAGTTTTGCCTGCTCCGGATTGAATACAGAGAACATGAATTTGAAGCCCAACTGGATATAATACCACAAAAGAAATGTTTAACTGAGACAGATATAGATATAAGTTTTTTTTGATTTTTTTTAGTTCATTTGTAAAGTTCAGTAATTTTTTTTAAGTAATGTCATTTTGAGGCCGTAAAATTGGTCAGTGAATTTAAGAGAGACTTTCAACTAGATATAAATGCTAGGCGGTGGTAATTGGTAAAATATTTCAAAATGTTACTTTTTATTTCGCAACTTCGGTTTTCGCTAAATTAAAATACATCCAAATTTGGCCTACAGGCTGAATCTCACATCTTCCAGGACCTTGCAGATTTGCGGAGAAAGACAAATTTTGTGATCTGTTTAGTTATGATAGGAATTAAAATAGTAACATGCACATGAGGGAACTAGATATATTTAGGTTAAAAATAGTAATAACAATTTTCCATAATAGTATCCTATTTTTACAGGGTGTTTCAAAATATCTTCACCTTTCCTTTGAAATAAGATATTGTTTCGTCTCTGGGCGTTTGACCGTTTAAAAAATATATAGGGTCCAGATGGGATTGGAATGGAAATCACAAGTTTTTGGGTTCATTGACATTATGCTTAGGAAATAGGGGAAATGTCTAATAAAAAGATTTTTTTTTGTTTTAGGCCGAGTTTTGTTGATATAACAAAAAATTATTTGGGGACGGGAGATTATTATGCTCTTTTAAAATTAATGTAATAATTTTGGCTTCTTGATTTTTGTTGTCTGGTTGTTACGCAGGATTATTCCCAGCTGTTTCATTTCGAAATGTCATTTGTAGGGGTCTCATTAGCCCTTGGACATTTGGTAATTTTTGCTTTGACTAATAGTTGTGGGAAGGGCCCAACTTAATTTTATATCTCGTGAACACCAGGAATAAGGATCTGAGAATGCATTAAGCGGTAAAATTTTTTTTATTGGATGTTGTGTGTATATAAACTCGAGTAGACAAAGTTAGTTTTATAACGGTCTTATAGTTGGACCTTGGATTTGTTTTCATATTTGTTTCTCTGAAAATGCATACAAGATAATTCGTTACTGATTTAAGTGCAAAGTTTGGAACTTAGGTTCTTCACATTATAGTGGTAAAGTAAATAAGTACTCACGTTGTTTATTCCCTTCAGTAATAATTCTAAACAAATATACATCGTTTGTTTGTTTGGAACATAAATATTTGTTTTAACTTTTCCTAAACTGATTGATTTTTTTTGCAATAACGATTTTTTATACCTTATGATTCTTAAGTAAATTTTATTTTCAATACTTTTTTTTCCGTATAGTAAATTAATTTTTTCTGGCTCATTCATATTCACACAGGGAGAGGGAAGGGAATTTACAACTGTTTTTAAAGGAAAAGAACAAAAACTGTTGCCATAACTCGAATAAGATTTTTCTAGTGCTAATTTTATTTCAATTTTTTTTAAGGTTCACTAATGGGAGCTGCAACCCTACTTAAAGATTTTCTAATTTTTTTTGGAATTTTTTTTAAATATTTTTTTAAAAAGCGAAACTTGATTTTCTTGTTGCAAAAATTTTTTTTTCGGTGCATAGTAGTACCTTGCCCTACAATGGTTTTACCAGTTTATTTAAATATTTTTTTTTCTGAATTAAAATATAATTTCATTTCGAACCCTCGCGTTTTAACAACCTATCATCATTTGTTTTAATTTTTCTTCTCCCTACTCCAAACCACCTATTAGGGTAGAGTAATATTTTGAAAATTTTAGTGAGCCACTAATTAATTTTTTTTGATTATTGGGCTACTGTGGCCTTCACCAAAAATTTTTTAAAATTTTTTTTGGACACCTTTCGGTACGATCCTAGGGTCCTTTTGACCATGGTTTGCATCAATTTAGGTTAAATTTTGGGAATGTGATTTTAACGATTATTAGAGAGTTGCAGTCCTACCAAGACGTTATTTCGGTAAAAATTTTTTTATTACCATCGGTAATTTTTTTTAAATTATTTTTTTTTTATTTTTTTAATTTTACACAACATTCTTACTAGTCTAATTCGACGCAATTTTAGCGAGCGGATTTTTTTTTAATTGAGCATATTTTACGATTTCTATAACATGAACATACTGTTCACTTATGTATTAAGGGATGATGTTGCCTTAAGCAATGCATGGTTCGTGAACCTCAGGATAGGTAAGCAGGTTAAAGTGGGTTTTGATTTATTCTTGAGAAAAATCATTGTATACGGCGATTTGGGTTTTTTTTTGAGGAGTTTATTAGTGGAGCCGTTCTGCAATAGCAGGAGTATACCCTAGCGTTAACTGTGTACAACAACTTTGGGATTTTTGTTATAGGTAGTCTGTTGTACGTTCCATTTAGGGATAAATTTACCTCTTCGGTTGCTGAGGTAAACAAACACAACTTAGCTTTAATTTTAATCCAGTTCAGCTAGCTAGGATAAGCGCAATTTTTTTTTTTGGTTTTACTCACGCAGGAGTGGAACATAAGACCTAAACACTGCCAAAGCTCTTGTCTCTCTTTTATTTTTTTTAATTTTTTTTCTCTCTGCAAGGTTGGACGTCATAGTTGGTTGTACAAATTCTTAACATAAATTATGATTACATTTTTAAATGCAAATAAATTTTATTTTCTTACTGCTCCAGTGTTTTTCGGTTTTGTTCGCGTCTGCCCGTATTTAAGTTTTATATTTTCTACATTTGTGAGAAAATTTATAGTGATTTTCACTAGTGAATTTAAAGTGAACTTTGTGTTTGTTATTGCGTGGTTTAGTTTTTATAATTGGGAGGTATAATTAACAGTTTTAGTTAAAGTTTAAAGTTTGAATATAAAAGGCACCATGGCTATTTCTGTGAGTCGGTTGTCTGACATAAGGTACTTAGTCAAGGACGAGTTAATCTACGAATTAACATGGAGAGGCATAGCCATTGGATCGGTGGAAGAGATGAAACAACAGCTTATGCTGATCAAACAAAGAGAAAAGACTGATGCAAGTATGAGATACCCTCCGTATCCCTTTAAATTTGGCCAAGATGCTTTTAGCTGCATGAAGAAGCTTGATAGTCTGGTACCGCTGGTAGAGGAGTTCTCTGGTACGAGCAAAGGGGGAGAGTTTAGGAAAATCGCTGTAAGGTTGGAACACGTGTTAGCCAGGATAAATAACATGAATCCATCCAACTTTGAAGAAAGTAAGTCAAACGAAAGGCATACTGGTTGCGGAAACCTTGAGTTTGATTGGGAGGTTGCAGAGCCAAGCAACAGATTTATTGAGAGTTGGCGTTGCCTCAGATGATGATAAAGCATCTGAAACCCAATCAACGAGTCGAGGCTCAGGCCACTCAACAAGTGTTGGCAACACACATAACCAGTCTCATTTCCCGCAACCACAGCTCTCGAGTACACAGAGAACAGCTCAACAGCCTACAAACCAACCGTCGGTCATTGCTCCAGTGCAAATGCTAATGCTAACAAACCCAACTCAAACATCAGTACAAGCACCACTCCCTATGCCGATTTCAGTATCAACAACTGTCTACCGTTCCTTTGAGTTTAGCTGCCCTCCAAAGTAGCTTAGCACCGATTACTCAGTCACGACCATTTTCATGTTCGTCGCCAGTACCAATGTCAAGTGATCCTGGTACCTCATATCATGTTGCACCTGTACCTCCGCATAAGTGGAACTTAAAGTTTACAGGCGAGAGGGGTGCAATCTCCGTCACCGCATTTTTTGAGAGAGTGGACAAGTTGAGTCAGGCTAGAGGAGTTAGCAAAAAGGTTCTACTGAACTCAGGCATTGATCTTTTTGAAAAGTCAGCCTATGCTTTTTATAAAGATGTACGTAGAGAAGTCCATACATGGGAACAGCTGGAACAAAGCTTCATGGCAGAATATCTTCCTTCTTCATATGGCGAGAAGCTATTGAAGGAAATTCAAAAACGTAAACAAGGCCCTGGAGAGTCTATAGGGACCTATATTGCTGTCATGAACACGTATTTCCAAAGACTTGGCTGTCCTGTTTCTGAAGAGGCGAAATTAGCGATCGTCTTCAGAAATATAGCGGACATCTATAAGAATGGGTTGATTGCTACTGAGGTCAATAGCCTATCACATCTAAAAGATTTGTTTCGTAGAATAGACCAGAGATATGGTTTAGAGGAAGAGAATTTTACTCCTAGAAGAAACCAATCTATTGAACCTGACTTGGCCTACGTTGACGTAGAGAGTGATATTGACGATTTTCCAACAGGGGTTGATGCAATTCAAATATCAGGTGCCGGGACATCGAACCAACAGAATTTAAATCATCCTGCTAATAGATTCGACAGAAATAGGCAGCAGCCAGCAAGCAGTTTCTCTGCTAGAGCTGATAGAGAGAGACAATAACCACCTAGTGGTCAGTCTAGCGTAAGTGACAGGGTATAGTACCGAACCTAAGTACTATGAGTGGCATTTTTCCGATAATAAAAATGTGATTTGTTCGTTAGAAACATCAGACCAACAAACAACTCTTACGCCTTATGAATCAGAACGACTAGAGGAATTGGTCGATAAATATAAGACTATTATGGGTGACTCACTAGGATGTACAGACAGGGTAGAACACAAGATTACAACAGATGCAGCACCGATAAGACAACGTTCATATAAGGTCTCACCGGTCATTCAAAAACTTATTGATGACGAAATCGACGAAATGCTGAAACTTGATGTTATAGAACGTAGTAGTAGTTCATGGGCTTCACCAGTGGTAATGGTACAAAAGAAAAACACAAAGAATTATCGTTTCTGTGTAGACTGCCGCAAATTGAACTCAGTGACGGCGCGTGATAGTTATCCTTTACCACTCGTATCCGAGACTCTTGACAAGTTGAAAGATGCTAAATACTTGTCAACTTTAGATATCAAAAGCGCTTATTGGCAAGTACCAATGGAAGAATCATCGAAGCCACTAACAGCATTTATCTGTCGACGAGGTCTCTTCCAATTTAAGCGTTTACCTTTTGGATTTCATAATGCACCTGCAACTTGGCAGAGACTCATAGATAGCATCATAGGAAACGATTTAGACCCCTACGTGTACGTATATCTCGATGACCTCGTAATTGTCACACAGAGCTTTTCTGAACATCTTAGAATTCTTGAGGAAGTCCTACGAAGATTGCAGAATGCAAAGATAACGGTACGATAAGTTGGGAGAAATGCCAACTGTGTAGGCCAGAAATGACTTATTTAGGATTCGTAGTGGACCGTCGAGGTATCCGAGTTGACCCTAATAAAATTAAAGCAATGTTAGAGCTCCAGAGGCCAAGAACTCTCAGAGAAGTCCGTAGAGTTGTAGGTACAATTTCCTGGTATAGACGTTTCATAGAGAATTTTTCAGCGATAATAGCTCTAATTACAGCTCTAACTAAGAAGAATCAAAAGTTCGATTGGACTCTAGACTGCGAAAAAGCATTTATTAAGATTAAGGAACTTTTAGTGACTGCACCGATTCTTACCTGTCCAGATTATTCCAAAGAATTTGTCATTCAAACAGACGCATCAGGATATGGAATAGGAGCATGTTTAACGCAACCTTATCCTGAAGGAGACAAAGTCATATGATATTTGAGTCGATCTTTGACTAAGCAAGAACGTGTTTACACGACCACCGAGCGAGAATGTTTGGCATTGGTTTGGGCGATAGAGAAGCTCCGGCCATATATTGAGGGGATCTCATTTAAGGTCATAACAGATCATTTTAGTTTAAAACGGCTTCATAGCTTGAAAGAGCCTAGTGGAAGACTTGCTCGTTAGTCTGTAAAACTGCAGCAATATGACTTTGAAGTAATACATCGAAAAGGGAAACATTTAAATGTCCCGGACATGTTGTCTCGTGCAGTACCCATGATTGATACAATTTTGCAGCCCAGAGACGTTTCAACGGCAATTAAAGATCGATGGTACCAAAAGATGGTAAAGAGGGTCGTAGAATCACCGTTAAAATTTCGGAATTGGAGATACACTGATAATAAGTTGTATAAATATGTCAAACAAGAATACCCTCAACTTTCACCATCTAACGAATATTGGAAAGAGGTAGTCCCCAAAGATCATATGCGTAGAATTATTGGAGAAGCTCACGATCCTCCTACCGCAGGACATATGGGTGTGTATAAAACTTTCCACAGACTGGCAGAAAAATATTACTGGCCAAAAATGCGCCAGGACGTGGCAATTTTTGTAAAGAAATGCTTTGTCTGTGCAGCTCATAAAGGTGATACACAAGGTGTATCTGATCAGATGATATCTCACCCAAAACCAACTCGTCCTTGGGAAATTATTTCGACGGATTTATGTGGACCTCTACCTCGTTCGACAAAGGGTAATTGCTGGATTCTCGTCGTTACGGACTATTTGAGTAAGTTTTCCTTAGTTTTTCCAATGCGAACAGCCCCTACTCAAGCTGTTGTCAAGCATCTTGAGGAGCAAGTATTTATGGCCTTCGGAGTACCCCGTTTGATACTTTGTGATAATGGCCCTCAGTACAAAAGTAACGAGTTTAAGCGTTTTGCTGAGAGTTATCAGGTTAAAATTCAGTATAATCCGTATTATCACCCCAGAGCGAATCCAACAGAAAGGACGAATCGCACGTTAAAAACCATGTTATGTTGTTATGTGAAAGACAACCACAGGAAGTGGGACGAACAAATACATAAACTTGCCTGCGCGATTCGTACTGCAACCCATGAGACAACCAGGATGTCTCCTTTCTTTGTTAATTTTGGTAGGAATATGTGTCTGTCAGGAAAAGATTACTCCAACCCAGTTTTGTTATCTGAAGAGAATGGTGTACAAAGTGCAGCTGAAAGTAAGAACGAAGGTTTCCGGAAGCTCTATGCGGATGTTAAGAGAAGGTTAGAGGTGGCGGGAGAGAAAAACGTAGTTTAGTATAATTTGCGTACAAGGGTACCCAACTTTGTTGTGGGTCAGCGTGTTTGGAAGAAGAATTATGTGTTGTCAGATGCTGCGAAGTTTTTCTCGAAGAAGTTAGCACCGAAATTCGTTGGTCCTTATGTGATTAGGAATAAAATTTCTCCATGGATATTTGAGCTTCAGGAACCATCGGGTAAAGTACTACCAGGGAGCTGGCATGCCAAAGACCTTAAGTCGGCAGCGGATCTCTCCGATTAACCTTTTTAGGTTAATCGTCTTGAAGTTGGGGGGGGGGGGGATTATGTAACGTGTCATTTTTACGTTTAAGGCAACGTTACATATTTGTTTATTTAGGTAAATAATCAAGGCTCTTCGACTCGTCTTTCTGTACACAAATTAAGGGTATTTCATTGAGCTAGGTTTGGAGGTTATATAGTGTCCAGAAAGTTACCTGAAAGTTAAAGGAGACATTCCATCGAATTACTGTGGACACTGCGCACATCGTATTATTTGGGCATTCTATTTGGAGTTTGAGATCACAGGTTTCGGGAAAAATCACATAAAAACTTTCGATTGTTTTGTTTATCTGTAAAATTTCGTAATTTTCTTTGACGTTCATGAACATAAACAGCTGTTCTGCTGGGGCATGGCGGCGTTGCCGCATCACAAATGGTTTCAGTAACAGGAAGAAAACATTTAGACGAACATTGCATTCGCTTATGTTTATTTTCGAGGATATTGGGACAATGACTTCTCGTCCAAAACCTCTTTTTCTTCACGAATTAGGTAGTTTTGATAGCACGAAAACATATTTGGGTCCACGGGTCGACCACGAACAACCGAGGCTCCGCCCACTTTGATATCTTTATTAATTTGATAAGGAGAAGATAAAATAAATACAAGTTATGCACTTTTGTAAATGGGAGATAAACGAGGGATAAAAACCAGGGCTAAAAGTATAAACAAAATCGTATTTTTATATAATATAAATTTATATATAATCATAGTTAAATAAGGTTAATAGCTAACTCAGTCGGATTGAAGGGTTGTGTAGGGCTAGCTAGTGGTGAGCAAACTTAACATCTAAACACTCTTGTGCCGAGTTTAAGCAATAGTTCAATGTGTATTTTTAGGTTCAAGTTTAGAAACAACTTTATTAATGTAGAAATGTTTTACAAAAATGGCGTCAGACCATATGAATCTTAGAAAAAACATATATAAAGAGCAAAGGAAACTTTTGACTAAAACTTATTTTACTTTACTCATATGGGAATTGGTTGAGTGTTCGAATATTCCTGGGTTTGATGCAAGCTCTGATCTCCAGTAATTGATTTTACAGTTGATGGTTTCAATGCTGAGCTTCTTATAGTCCGTCTGGTTATTTTCCTCCTACTTGCTATGTTGGCGGGGGTCCGGTAGGCAAATATTCGGTCTATGTATGGAGGGTGTCTCGATGTCCTTGTTATAAAAATTTCAACCGTGGAAATCGATCCGACAACACCTCATGCGGAGGGTACGGAAGTATTAGTGTATTTCCTCATTGGTTAGTTTGAAAACCGCGGGTTTTTTTCTCCAGGCTCGCAAACCGGAGTTAGTGATTTTTCGGCGAGAGCGTTTTTTTTATAAATAGGTTTGCATCCTTATTTGAATTTAACCGGGAAAATTAGGTTGGTACTGTCCCAATGAACCAAATTTAGAAACGATTTCCGGCAACTTCACTTTTTTTTGTGTTCTTGACAAAGTGTCTTTTCTCTTTTCTCAAAGAGTCGGCGGTGGGTCGACAACAGTTTCTGGAATCGCCATTGTTTTTTTGGTTATTGGCACTGCAGCGATTGCAGGAGATATCCCAGAAACTGTAGAAGTGAGTCCGTCGTGAGGCGTATTCTCGTGGACGGCTCGTATCCTCTTTGAGAGGGACTAAAAGGCGACCTACGCCATTCCTACGGAAAGAGCAGTGGTAAGTTCGATTTTTCTTTTATTTTTTTTTTGAATTCTTCAAGACAATACTTGCCTCTCAAATTGTAATTGTTTTTCGTGTGAACAGTAATTTTACTACAGCAGACGTGTGGAATTTTTGGAATTTTTGGAGTTTTTTTTATATTTTTTTTAACCACGTTTTGGATAAAAACTATATATTATTTTTTTCCTTTGGTTACAGCCCGTCCATTCCATCGACGGGACAGTTTTGCTGGTGGAACGAGGTTCGAGCCAGTTGTAACCCTGGGAAAGGTACGTTAGGATTATTTTAGTTCATCTGTTTAAATCTACTTAATTTTATTGAGTCGACATGGGGTTCTTGATTTAAGTTACTCGGTGTAGGGGAACTTCGTGCAAAACCGACGAATTCCAGGAAACTGAAACATTTCATTTTCCACAGGGTTTTTACGCTCGGGCAAAATCCAACAACATTTTGACCACCATGTGCTGCCCTAGCACCATGTGCTAAGCAAGCACGAGGGGAGGCGCGGCAGAACTGGGACCGATGTAGCAGCGAGGAACTATACAACACTCTAGGGAACCCATCTACCGTAACTATAAAAGAAATAATTAAAGGACCAAGGTAGGAGCAAGCAACATTTAGATATAATCTTTCATATAACTTTTTAAATATAATTTTAACACTTCTTGTGAACGCAAGATAAAGGTATGACCTCTTAGCCCCAAATTTTGCGGTATATTTAAGATAATTTTTCTGTGAAATTTAAAGTGCTTTGCTATTTTGGCCCTTGTTTACATCCATTTCATTTATTTTTTTTTTATGTTTCCGGTATTTTTTTTATCTGATTTTACCATTGAATTATACAAGATGAACTAAATCTTTGTGTTATTTGTACAGCCCAATTGACCAACTTTGCAGAGACAAAAGAGAGATGAGATTATATTTTTTTTAGCTTTTACTTACATTGTTTTACCTCATGGGGTAGATCTCGGACTAGGTTGTTGTCTGTCTCATTCTACTCAACGTAGAATGATGACAGCAGATATTTGGTCTAGATCTCTATGACTGAATGATTTTGGAAGTGTTTTTTTTAACAATCATTTACATAAGTGAGTCTTACACCACTGACTCAAATGTAGGTACACTGTGACCTGTTGCAAATGTGCATTTACCTATAAAGAACTTTCTATTTGTGTCATTTTGATTCATTTAGGAATCTTTTAGAATTTTACTTTGTTTATTAGTCAATTTTTTTGGATTTTCAATTACACAAATACTCTGGAGGCCTCGGAAGTAGGTAGAGTTTCATTGTTTGGCTACAACGGTTGAGTCGAACTGTATTTTAATTAAGATCTTCTTTGTAAAACATTGATATTAAAACACTGTGGCGCTTAAAATTCTCTTATTTCTGAACCCCCCCTTCTCCATTGTATAAAAGTTACCGGGCATATCAATGTTTTACCTAGCTGGAAAATACAGTTCTGCTTCCAGATATTTGGTGAAGTACTCAGTAATTTGATTTTAGTGTCACAAATTGCCATAGCGTTATTGTTCCATTTACAGTGTCACAAAATGGCGGCAACGTCTTTTAGTTTACCACAAATGTCACCCAACGCATTTTAACTGGCCGCACTGTTTAACCAGACCCTTGTCAGGCCAGGGTATGCCAATTTATTCCAATTAAAAGTTCCTGTTTCAACAACACTTTTTGTGAATTCATTATTATATTCATCAATATAGTTAAAAGCTGATGTTATACCATTTAAAACACCAAGAAAAACATCATTGAGGATCATGACCTCTAGATACAATTTTTTCATAGTCAAATTCAATAAACGAATCAGAATCATAAAAAACATATTTTTTTCCTGCATTTGTTTGGAACAGTGCATTAAAATTTAAAAAGTTATTCACTTCAGGAATCAAATTCGTATTTTGAATTTGCATAGAAGGAACCGCTACAGTGTATATCCTATTTCCACTTATACCAACTAAATCGCCAGCACTATTTTGATAGACGTGTGATACGTTTGACAATCCTTATAATCCTATGCGGATACGTTTGACAATCCTTATAGTATAATCCTATAAATATTTTGCAACATTTTCTGCGTTTGGGGGTATTTTATGATCCTTTCAATTGTATTTCCAAATTAGATTGTTTCTCACTACATACATGCGATAAATTGAAAACGAAGGAGAATAGGCCAAAAATATTATATCTGGATATTCTAATTCACACACATTTTTTATTTCTTCTTGTTTTAATTTACTACTGCTACTTGTAGTGAGTGTAGGTATGGTAGTTGAAAGACCCGCTGATATTATAGTAGGTAACGACATACTAGGGCTCAATTTTGGAATCACAGCGTATTTAGTTCTAGGTCCGTACAATGCTTCTAAACCTGCATTATCATCTTCTGATAAATTCCTAACCTCAGTTTGATACCAAGGGTACATTATTGAGTTTGGATCACTGGTGTGCCCCAAACCCAAGGCATGGCCCACTTCATGTAAAAGGGTAGAAAGGAAACTAACTCAATCTCCAGTTGTATTATTTAAACTAAAATTCCAAACCTGATTTTTATTGATATTAATTTCTATGCATGCACTTTGGGGTGGGAAGTAAGAATGCGCCAATTGTCCAGGAGTAAAAACAGTTGAACAACGTTTGGTACGTTCACAGTTATAACGAAAATAATGTTGTTTTTCAACAACAGTTATTGTAATATCAGGTTTAACATTAGCAAATCTCATGTAGGTAAAATTAAATTTTGAAACTCAAACACTTTTTTGGCAACTAAAAGAGCCTCTGGTGTAGCTTGCGGAAAAAAAACCACCCTAAACTCATCTTTTCCCATGATGAAATTACTGTGTATGAATTATCCCCCTGTATACATCGACGTTTTTGTAATAATTCGATTGTTTCGTCATTCAGCTTTCCATCTACTGGTAAATTATATTTTTCTTGAAATTCTATTAGCACTGAAGTTAAATCAGTGTTTGCACTAGTGATATTACTGTTTTCAGCTATGTAGCCAAATCGTTGCAACAATGAAATAGCATTAGCATTATAATTAATACTCTCAAAAAGAATAAACAGCGTTACATAAACGTGATGCTAACGTGACGCCAACGAGAAGTTGACGTGACGCTAACATGACGTAAACGCGACGTTAACGTGATGCTAACGTGACTTTAACGTAACGTTAACGTAACGCTAACGTGAATTAACGTGACGCTAACGTGATGTTAACGTGATGCTAACGTGACTTTAACGTGACGCTAACGTGACGTTAACGTGACGCTAACGTAACGTTAACGTGACGCTAATGTGAATTAACGTGACGCTAACGTGACGCTAACGTGACGTTAACGTGACGCTAACGTATAAAATATTTTAAAAAAATACAATTTTTCTGTAAATATTATTATAATATCTTACGTTAATAAAGTATTTTCTAATACAGCTCAAAAATATTTCTTTCGTTCTAAATCATTTACATTTTTTATTTTGTAAAAATAAATATACTCTCTAAGAGCCCTACTTAACGGTTCATCAGCGGACACTTCACAAAATGTATACAACGTTTCTAACGGACCATAAAGACATTCAGTATTATAACTGCAGTGAGATGAAATCATATCTAGAACGTTGTGGTAGTAGGGGCAAAAATTTAAATTCTCCAGCATTGCTCCTTGATGTGATACGAGTCTTTTATTTAAGTCCAGGATCTGCATTATATCTTCTTCAAATAGTATAACTTTAACTCCATGTTTGCTGATCTCTAAAAATTTCTGATCGTCATATACTAGTTGAGTGAATCGCATTCACCTGGTTAACCAGTAGTGGATTTAAAAAAAAAATCAGTAATGCTGCGAAAGTTCAATAAAGTCTGCCCATTCAAAGGTACTTAGGGAAATGTTTGATTTCAACGGCTGAGACGAAATTATGGCGGGGGTAAACGACCTTGTTGGTGACATTCCAACTTTTACTTCGTAACCACCAATTGAGTATATTGTTTCCAGTAGATAATAATATTCTAATCTGGCTTCAGCCTCATATAATTCCAAAATTCTGTCAACTTCCAAATTATAATCAGGGGGTAAAGATGATTCAGAAGCACTGTCTTGACCCATTGATGATTGATATTCACTGCCAACGTTGTTGGCGACACTCTCTGGGCTCATTGTCATTTTAAGGCACAAAGTTTAAAAGTAAAACTAAAATGACTTTATTTTTTAAATTTATACCTAATCCTTCACTCCTTCTTGGTTTCCCACAATACTAAACAACGTCAGAAGCATCGATCCAGCTGTTATGTGTGCGATCCATACCATGCCATCGGACGTACATCTTTTTTTCTTTTCTTCGTAGCACTTTCTCAATGAGATAAACATCCGGATTGGCTGCTTTTTATAGTTTCTCGTCACAGAAAGCTCCCTTGATTGGAGCGCCTATCATGTCTTCAAGTATGTACGTAGCAGGATTGGTAATATTCACTTTGGTAATTTTAAATAATTCCGTTGTCCAATTAGGTGTATAACCTTTTTCAAATATATGTTTTGCCTTTGATATGCGCACCACATCATTTTTATGAAATTTTCAAGGTCCCACAATTTTTAGATGTGTATAGCATCTACGCAGAATTGCCTTCTCGTTGGATCTGTTTACCTTCGACGGTTTACATTTAGTTTTACTGTGTTTTGTATTGTTGTAAGCTTCAACGATTTCGGGTAAGGCGTTTATCCATTTGTAGGTACCATAAAGACTAAAATATTTGTAAAGCCTGCTTTTTAAAGTCCTTATGACTCTTTCAAAGATAGCAGCCTTTTTTATGGTAAATGTGCTATAGTGGTTGATATTATGTTTTTTCATTAAAGCTTGGAATTTAGAATGATAAAACTCTGTACCCTGGTCGGTTTGTAAATTTTTCGGGCAACGTTTCGAATGTTTTAAAATGGCATCAAATGCTTTAGTTATCTCATCTCCAGTCTTTGTCTTAAGCGGACTGACCCACACGTACTTTGAGAAACAATCAATGGTTACCATAATAATTTTAAAGTTTTTATTATGTTTAGCAAACTTTTGCACATCGGCCAAGTTAATTTGCCATAAGCCATCCAAACCTTTGATGATAGTGCGGCGTCTCGGGTAGTTTTTTCGACTCTGCTTATGCAGCTCATTAACAAGTTGTACTTTCTCTTTGGGTTGCATGACTTTAAATGACTCCTTCAACGCTTTAAGAAAAAAATTATTTCACATTTTCGAGGTAAGAAAGTAGATCACTTATTTGTTCTTGAAGCTTAGCATCTGCTTGCGCAAACTCTTTTCGTAAAAAAGCCTTGCAACGTACGATGCTTTCATCTACATATAATTTATTAGTCAGATGCTTGCCTGCAACTGGAGGATCTTTATTAATGATATTTCTTCTAATTTTTCATATACTTGCTTAAATTGATTTTCAAAAGTTTGCAACGATGTAACCAAGGGTGCTATTTGTAATTCAACAATCGTTTTGGCTGCTGTTTCCACGTTTTCAAGGTCCTGTTCAAACTGTTCTTGAACTCCTCAAAGACATTGTGTGTGATGTTTGCATGTCTGCATATTTCTTAGTCACAGCATCAGTGTCTAAAATTGGATCTTTTAAATTACATATTTTTAAATTACTTGTGTCCACATCACCATCAGATTTATAAGAAAAGGTTGGCCTTGGAATAGAAAACGTACGTTTTCGGCTTCCAGAATAGCGCCCGAATTTGTCAACACTCATAATGACACTGATAAAAAATAAGTTTTCCCAATATTGGCTTCTTTAAGTTCGTTTATCCCAGCATCTTTTAAAGAAATTAGTAGCTTAAGTCGATCAACAAGTTCATTGGGATCGTCCCAATAAACATATTCCGCTGGGTCTTCGTTGTATCTTATTTGATTACCGAGTCCCTTTCCCAAAGGCTTTGATATTGACGAAGTTGAACGCATTTTATTTGATCTGCTTGGTAAAAAGGATCTAGTCTTAAATAGTGGTCTTATTATCTCTTGGTACTTAAACTTTTGGCTGCCCTTTAACCGATTCAGGATATCTTTGTGAGCACCTGTTTCCGTCAGAATGACTTTATAGTTAGCTTCATCTTCAGAGGTGTATTCGTCAGGCATATCATAAAATAATAAGTTATAAAGTCCGGGTATTCCTTGAAAATGTCTGCTTATCGTTTTTATTGCACCAGTCTTTCTGTCAAAGTCAATAAATTGACTTCCCAATTTCCATTTTGAGATTTGAGCGTAATATTCAGGTCCATACATTTTATCCATTTTTTCGCGGTTATCTTTATATTCAAAAACATATTTTTGAGCTGTTAAAGGATATTGCTCCAAGTTCTTTGCTTAATTCTTTATTTAAATCATCATTGCTTGTAGTAAATACTTCATCATCATCATCATCCTCTTCTTCAAAATTATCATTATAAGTGACTTTTGTTTCGGCAACTTGTTGCAGATCTTGGAACTTTGGAAAAACTTCTACATCCTTTTCTTCCTGTTTTCTTTCCCCTTTCACTTTCAATTTACTTTCAGAAATATTTTTTGAAGAATGTGTCGTAGCAGCTACTAGTTCTTTTAATGGTTGACTTATAGGTTGAAATAACCTATGAAGAGATTCATCTTGTTCCGTTCTCCCTAGTTTTAAGGCTAAGTATTTTTTTTAATAGATCTTGCGAGTTCAGCGATTTTTTTTTTGCGAGTAGCGACGGCAACAACTTGTTCGTCCAACATCATGAATCATAGTGACGCCAAACATGTCAAATTTGTATATACATGTCAAATCCCTTAGGATACCTACCATTGTTGACATTAAAATCTTTTACTATAACAAAAGTACCATATTTTTCACTCCAATATTCTGCACAAATATCTTTGAAATCCTCAAAGCTCATATCTGGTGATACATGCTCATCAAAAGCATGTCTTAGGTTAATTGCACCCTGCATAAACAGAATTATCATGTTGCAATTGTCGCGAATTAATTGTTTTGGTATTTTGGAATACGTTTGCCTGAGATAAGCTGCATCAATATTCTTATGCCTGCACATAGAGTAGTATTCTCTAATCTTTTGTTGACTGTCACATGACACATCATCAAAAACAAATATGGAATTTTCCTTAGCTTTATTAGGATCTATGACTTCCTCATTTTTCCTAAAAGGAAAATAGCCAACTCCTGAAGCTTTGTTTAGAACCTCTTGAAGAAGCTGATACTTGGGTTGGTATAAAGATTTTGAATACACGTAAACATTTCTGAACTTGACGCCATTTAGGTGAAACAACACAATGTTTGTCTTCCCACATCCACTGCGCCTACAAATACAAGCTCTAAATGAGTTCGGTAACAATTTTCCATGTTTACTATTCTCACTATTGGTGTGAACATCAAAATCTAGGTTTATAATTGGGAGCGCTTGCTCCTGCTGAAAGACCTTTATGTTATGAACTGGACACCGTAAGTTATCTTAAATAAATTACGCCTTCAGTTGGAATGTATGTTCACGAGGGTAAGGGTCTGTTAAACAATTTAATAAACAATCTTCCATTTGAGGCTCACTTATTGGGTGGATACCGGTATTGCGGACGTAAGTTTTTAGGTTTTTATTTATGACGTAGAATTTAATTTTTTTTATTTTTAAATCATTATTAATCACTTCATTATTTTAGCTTGAACCAAATTAGAAAAGCGTCTAGCCCGCGGAGATCATGGCATTAACCCACTGGACGCGGCCTGTAAACAACACGACATCGCGTACTCTCAGCACCCATCACTGGAAAAACGTCATCAGGCTGACAAAAGTTTAGCAAAAAAAGCTTGGCAACGGGTACGAAGTAAAGATGCTAGTATTGGTGAACGTGCGAACGCTCTACTGGTCACGGGAGCCATGAAGACCAAAATAAAACTTGGTATGGGCATAAACAAGAGGCAAAAGAATAATCGCAAAGTGTCTTTTAAGAGCACGATTGTCAACAAAATAGCTATGGCTTTGAAAAAATCACCTCAACATCCGTCGCTGAAAAAGACAGCCCTAGTTGCTTTAAAGGCAGCGAAAATGGCTGTCAAGAAAGTTGGTGGAAAGAAAAATGTCAGAGTCCCCCGAATCATCCCCTTTGAATCCAAGGAGGGTGGAATTTTGCCCCTTTTGCCAATTTTTTCCGGGCTCTCGACCCTCGGATCGATTGCAGGTGGCGCGTCAGCTATTACTAAAACTATTATTGACTCAAAGAATGCTAAAATAAAACTTGAAGAAAAAAAGCGTCATAACAAGGCCATGGAGTCTGTTGGTAAAGGGTTGTATATGAGAAGAAATGCTAAAGGCGGATTCGGACTTTTTTTAAAAAAGACAAAAAACTTCCGGTTAGGTCACCCAATAGAGCTCTGTTCGACACTGAACTAATGCTAAAAGATTAAAAATTCCACATTTTCGAGGTGTTTTTATGCGTGACACTTTACCGCGCAATGGACCTCGACAGCGAGAATGTGCTATTTTCAACTTAGATGTGTCGCAAAACCAAGCAACCCATTGGGTAGCTTTTTCAAAGATAAACGACATCGTGCAGTACTTTGACTCATTTGGTAACTTGAAGCCTATGAAAGAACTTGTTAGATACTTCGGCAACAACGTTAAAATATTCTATAACAACGATCCATATCAGGCATATAATCAGTATACTTGCGGACATTTCTGTCTTAAATTCTTGTATTATGGAGCAGCTCTCTGAAGAGGCCCTAAAATGTGTTATTTCGCTTTTAATGCAAAATATAACACCCGAGGTTTGGTATTAAATACCTTGCAAAGATCACTACAATCAACATGAGTGGTGTGACATATTATGTGGTTGCTTTACGGCGCCAAAATGTGTATTTTGTAATATTAGGTTTTATAGACCAAATAAATAATTTGAGTAATATTTAAATAGAATTAAAATCAATTTTGTTATGACTCATTTCCTACAACCTGCTATACTTAAGCTTCTCCCATGCTTGAAAAACATCAGTCATTATCATCATACCGTCGTTGCTGTTAAGAGTAAACAGTTCAAATAAATACCTTTCGCCCTGAGACGTCTATCGTTTTGTACCCCAACAAAGACTATGAGCTAGCGCTGAGATCGTTTAATTCATACTATTCTATACCTAATATCGAAGACGACGAAAAATTTTATTATTATAATAGAGCAAACAGGCTAAATGTGATAGATTTTCCTGCAGGATGCTATGAAATCTCCGATATTGAGGCATTTATTAAGCAGAAAATGGAGTTGGATAATTCAGTGGTACCCAAATCAGCGTTGTCTTTAAAAGCCAATAACAACACCCTTAAATGCGAAATCTTTAGTCAGTATTACAAGATTTCTTTTATTGAACCAAGAAATATTGGCAAAATCTTGGGTTTTTCGGAAAATGAAAAATGAACCCAGGGCAAACTTATTCATCTGATTTGCCTGTAAACTTTGTAAAAGTATCTTCAATCTACTTTGACTGCAACATTACCTCAGCATCCTTTAACGGAGACACACCTGCTCACACTATATACGAGTTTGCTATTAAAGTAGATCCAGGGTACGCTCGATCAGGACGGAAAACCAATTAACTTTCGTGGAGAAACAAGCACTCTAGTGCTGGAGCTCAGATCGAGAAACCGATGGGATTAGTAATTGATAAAAAAGTTTACAAGCCACCAACATCTTCAGTATCAGAAAGACCTTCTAGGCATTGGGAGCTTACTTCATATAATAAAGCATTTCTTGGTTCTCTTGGTACTAGCGATGTCGCAATACAAAAGACGCACATTAACCACCCCGTCTGGTTAACTTCCATCCAAAAGCGACAGAAGTGACATTTCCGACGATATTGCACCACTATTCGATGTTTATCGTTCACCTGTACGTGATAAGTCTATTCGCAAAGCTAAATACAGAACCTATACACCCTTTGTAAAGGCGTTCAACTGCAGTGATATTGCAGAGTTTAACATTAATCAAGTGGAGTCTTTCTTTGCTATGAACGCTTCACTGCTTGCCATTAGAGGAAAATTGGAAATAACTGGAGGAGGTGATGTTTCTTTGGCATCCAACTATGGAGCTTTTTTGTTCGATTCTTGCAGCTATCGTGAAAGTGCGAGAGAAATCGAAACAGTACACGATCCTGGAATAGTGAGCATCATCCGAACTCTGACCTGCTACGATCTACATGATTGTCGACATTTAGCAATTGCTGGATGGAATTATCCTAAATCACCTGCTTTAAATCACGCTAATAAGTCTTTTAGTTTACTGATGCCGTTAAAACACGTTTTTAACGTATTTAATGAGTACTCGTTGATTACGTGTGGGCGTCAAACCATTCGTCTGGATCGAGCACGAAACGATCATGACTGTGATTATAACGGAAAAAACAAAAAAGTCCTACCGACGCAACTCTCACATCCACAACTGTAAAGATTGTTATTCAAAGTATAGAATTGAAAATTAAACACATCTATCCTAACGATGCAGTAAAGGAAAAGTTGCTAAAATCCATCCAGATGGATAGACCTATACTAATTTAGAAAATGGGAATTCGGCGAACTACCGGCTCTTACTTCTGGCGCTAAACGAGAAATTTGGTCGGTCAAGAACAGTACTGCTGTGGAACGACCTCGTTATGTGATTGTAGCATTTCAAACTTAAAAACGTGATGTTCCCTCAGCTGATCCCACCTTGTTTGACAATGCATCCATTGAAAGTATAAGACTTTCGCTGAACGGTGAATACTGGCCCAACGAACGAATGCAATTATATTTTTCACAAGATCATTACGCCGAAGCTCATTTCAACTACTTCGAATTCTACTCGAGTTACATGAATTGCACTCAAGAGAGCGCTTTATTGGATTATGAGACTTTTAAAACTCATGCTCTGTATATAATTGACTGCTCCAAACAGGAAGAAACGATGAAATTGTCAACTGTGGACGTACGATTGGACATCGAAGCTAGCTTGGGTTTTCCTGCCAACACCAGGGTTTACTATATCATCGTACACGATTGTTTGATGAAATGTTTCCCTCTTACCGAAGTTATAAAACGCCTTTCCTAGATCAGTCTTCTTCAATATGCGGATCGCACTAGTTGACTTACAGAAGAACCTGGAAAGAAATATTCACGGAATAAATTACACTTGTGGTGAAATTGAATATTCCGAACTCAATAGCATATTGGAAAGACATTTACTTTACTCTGCCGACTATGTCTACATAAGAAGAAATCAAAAAGCAGATTTTTAAAAGATAAGTGTGTTGAACTTAAAGCGACAACACCTTACATTTATGATGTTGTAAAATGCGATGGATGTTTTAATTCCACATGAAATTTGGAACCAACCATAACACAGTGTCCCAACCACGCATATGGAAAATATATGTGCACTAGGCAAAACGTGCAATTTCTACACCAGTGGCTGAAAACTGTGATATTACCTAACTAAAGTTATACATTTTATTACCTGTATATTGCTTGCCTTAATAAATAAACATTTTTTATTTTAAATAGCAGTAGTTTTATTTTATTTTGATACATATCTAAAGGTACTATTATTATAAGTGGGTTCTGGTACTATTCTACGCAGCGGATATTGAGCTGTCGGAAGACTTCGTTCGGTAAAGATTCTATCCACCAAACTTAAATTTGACATATTTTCCATAACCTTTTTCTTATTTTCGTAAAATTCAATATCCCTATTATCCTTATCGATTCTTCTAACAATATCTTCAACTTGACGTCTGTACTCCTCAAACGTCATTTTTAAACTAGATAATAAGTTTGTTTTGCTATTTAAAAAGACACTATACAAAAGAGACATTGCCGCCAAAGTCTCTTGCACTCTAAAACCCTCCATTTTTCTTACCTCCAAAAAAAACATATCCCCCCTCTTCGCCTCTTAATATCTGAAACCCCCCTTTTTTTTCTACCTCCTGAAGTCCCCTTACCTTACATTACCCACTCCGCCTCTTGTCTAAATGAATAGTATTATTTAAATAAAAATTCATTAAATTTAAAATAATTTTTGTTATGACTCATTTCCTGTTAACAAGTCTCCTGCAACAAGTTAAGACAAGTCCTGACTTGTAACGTTTTAGCTCGACATGTCTCATTTTAAAGTGTTAACAAGTCTTAACCTGCTTGAAAAATATTAGTCATTATCATCATCATATCTTTAAATCTGTCGTAGTCATAGTTTTTTAAAATATGAATTTTTCAAAATTTGACCATTTTGGTCTTATGGGATTTGCTACCCTGAAATTCGCTAAATAACGTTTTTTCCGAATCTTAACACAGGATGTGCTTTTTCGCATCTCTATGACCCCACGATACTGCAACTCGGGCTTTTCTTGATAAACAGTATAGTTTTTAAAATATGAATTTTTAAAGTTTAGCCATTTTTGGTGTTATTCCCTAACCTAAAATTCACTAAATGACATTTTTCCGATTCTTAAATAATAAGATTGTTTGATTGCTATATAAGTGGGCACCGTGTGGCTAACATACAAAAAACACTCTGTCTTTTTAATTTTTCTTATACCTACTTATTGAATTTATCATACATAAACCAAACTTCCGCTGGAATGTTTTCGAAGTCCCTATCAGTGCATGTGAAATAAAACAACTAAAAATATTTAATTTTTAAATAATTAATAAATATGTATTAAAAAGTAATATTCCAAACCTCTTTTAAGAAAATTCAATAGCCTATGTAAGACACCAGCAGAAAATTTCAAAAATATCTGCAGGTTGCGGTTTGTGGTTTTAAGTCTGTTCTGGAAAAATATTTTTGGTTGACAAACAGGATATTTTGTTAGTCTAAAACTCCAATTTTTTTACCTACCTACTAAAAAACGTCACATATTGCATTTGACCTGAAAGGCATTGTATCGATAATATACAAAAGACACTATTTCGATACTAGAAACTCCCCCTCCCCATTTTTTGCTACCTAATACGAAAAAACACACATCATAACCACGCCTCTTAACATCTGAAACCTCCCCTTTTTTCTACCTACCACTAAACATTTCTAACATACTAACAAAAAAACATTTCGTACAATTCGACTATGTTAAAAATAACGAAAAATTTTACAAGTCCCTTTTTTATCAATATATAATACGGTTTTTTTTATTTCTTTTTATTTGTAAACCAGTTATCTAGTAAAAGTACATTTTCCTTAGCACAATTTAAATAATTATTACTATGCATACCACAGTAAAAGTTGTAATTATGACTATTTTTTAATTTTTTAAAATTGGGACATCATATAAATCTACAACATTATTATTAACTAAGTTACATAACCACACTTTTTTATCATTTCCCTTCACAAATACAGTTTCGTTTTGAACAAACAAAGATATATTTTCCAATGGTAAATAACTGAAATCAAAAGTATCCCAATTCATACCATGAAAATTGTTTGTATTCCAGTCAGCTTGACGTTTAAAATCTTGATGCAGCCAGGTGGAATTTATAGGTTAATTAACCATATGGTGACTAACTTTATCAGTATGGGTGTTTAGAATCGCTATTTCCTTACATATAAAATCAGTGTCTTTGTACTGGAAACCTTGCACATCCAAAATAAACATTTTTTTTCTTTAAACTACCCTTACGGTACTGGTCAGAGGGTTGTATTTCACAAGTCGAACATGCAATATTAAACAGTATACTACTATGTCGGTTTAGAACGTTTTTCTACGTTGTCCGACGCCTATTCTCCACCTCCTTCGATCCTGACAGTCATCTTCCGTCAGGATTTTTTGACTCATTGATCTTTGGATTGACTGTTGCCATTTCAGTTTAGGACGCCCTCTTTTTCTGCGCCCTATTGGTCGCCATTCTAGGATCTGCTTTGGTAATCTTTCGTCGCTCATCCGTTGTACATGGCCGTACCATATCAGTTGTCTTTTAGTGATGTCATCCGTTATGCTTCCCTCGATTCCCATTCTTTCTTTTATGATCTCATTTCTTATATGATCTGTTCTGGATATTCTCATTGATCTCATTGATCTTTCCATTTTTGCTTTGTATTTTTCTGTTACGCGACAAGTCTATTCCATATAACAGCGTGCTTTTCACCATTGTTTCATATATGTTAAATTTTACATTCTTTTTTATCTCTCTGCTCCATAAAATACTGTTAAGACAACCAATAACATTTTTTGCTTTTACTATTCTTTTTTCCTGTTCTTTACAGTCTGTTCCTGTCTTATCAAATGTGACACCCAAGTATACATAATTGCATGGAGATATTGTTTGTCCATTTTCTAGTTCTAATTCACCTGATTCGTTTCCAATACATAAATACTGTGTCTTGTCCACGTTCACTGTTAACCCCAACTTTTGGTATTCTTCCATTAACTTTCTCATCATATACTCCATGTCTTCTTTATCATTAGCTACAATTACTTGGTCGTCAGCAAACTGTAGTGTGTATATGGTAAATCGGTCGTTAAGTTGTATTCCCATGCCGTGTAATTTGCGTTTCCAGTTTTTTAGAGCTACTGCGATATATATTTTAAAAAGAGTTGGAGAGATACAACATCCCTGTCTTAAGCCTTTGGTTACCAGGAATTCTTTATAAAGTCGATTTCCAATTTTAATTTTAGATTTTGACCCTTTGTATAGTTCTTTTATCGCTTTTATGTATTTATGATTGATATTAGTCTGCTCTAGCACTGTCCATAATTTTTCTACTGGAACGGTATCATATGCTTTTTGTAGGTCCATAAAGGTAACATGAGTCTCTATATTTCTGGCGCTCCTTTTCTCAATTACTTGTTTAAGATAAAAACATTATCACTACAAGATCTGCCTGCACGAAACCCACTATGCTCTTCTTCTTCTTGTTCATGAAAATCATTCTCTATTAGATCTCTAAGAATCCTACCGTAAAATCTACTTAGGGTACTGGTTACTGAAATTCCTCTGTAATTGTTGCAATCCAGCTTGTTTCGTTTTTTATGTATTGAGGATATGAATGCAATTTTCCAATCATCAGGTACTGGATGTCCGTTTATGCATTGATTGATAATATATGTGAGATTTTCGAGTAGTTTCTCTGATCCATATTTGAGCATTTCAGCATTGCTTACTGCACGTCGACCCAAGCGCACGTGTTTCACTTCACTCATCCTAAAGTATCGCATTTTTAGTGTTTTATTGGCTTGATAATTGTGATTCTCTGAGAACCATACCCTCAGATGGTCTAGCACATTGGTGAGTTGAAAAAATTACTGTAGCTGTTCCACAATACTGTAAATTGGCCCTTTAATGAAATTCCCGCCATAAAATTCCGCGATGTCATCTCGCAGCTGTGGTGTTTGCGACATGTCAACACACAAGCCATCTCTCTCTTGCGAAGGGGTTTGCAAGAGAAAATATCACGCAGATTGTTTGCGTATACCAAACGATTCAGTAGCAGTAATACAGAGTGTACCAGGGCTAACTTGGAAATGTCCCACGTGCCGTAACCTACCTGCCGAAACTTTTACAGCTAACTTGGAATTGAAGCACAACTCAACTCGGTGAAACAATCAATTGTAGAGGAATTATTTACAAAAATCGATCAAAAGCTCCAGGATGTCAGTCCTCGAACAATCAGCGAACCCAGGTATTCTGACGTTCTTAAGAATCAATTTCGTTCTAATATTATCATCAAACCGAAAGTTACAAATCAGAACAATACGCAAACAAAGAGCGATATTCTCCATAAAATCAAGCCAGACCAAAAAAAAATCCAAATCAATCGTGTAAAGCACATTTCCAACGGAGGCATCGTACTGTCCACCAACCACAATGATGCCCAACGCATGAAAGATCTTTTTAGCCAAAACTTAGCAGACGATTACGAGGTTCGGGAATCAAAATCGTATCAGTACTATTACGACACCTAAAAACTCAAAATTTTTTCTTTAATAACTCAGCAGATATAAATATTCTCTGGCCAACCAAAAATAACGCGAGCATTTTCCAGATGGTACTGCAAGTAGATATGGTCACACACAAAAAACTAACTGATAAAAAACGCCTTGTAGTTGGTCTTGATTATTGTACCGCTTATGATTCAACTTCTTTATCACGCTGTTTCAACTGCAACAACTTTGGCCACTCAAAAAAATATTGTCAAAAAGACCCCACCTGCCCTCTCTGCGCTGGGCCACACTTGGTAAACGCGTGTGACAACTTTGCCAATAAATGCTGCGTCAATTGTAAGCATCTTAAAACCAAATTCGACCTAAACATCGAAATAAATCATGCTTGCTGGAATTATAATGCATGTTACGCTTATAAACAGGCAAAACAGGGTCCACCATGTAGCAGCCAACCACGCTAACCCCCTCCTTAGCTGAGTTTACTGTTGATCCCCACAATATTTCACTACAGTCGAATGAGTCTGGTAGGCGCTGTGATATCCTTTCAATTTATTATCAAAACGTACGCGGGCTAAGGACAAACACAAAAACTATTTTTAGTTCCACACTCGCTTGTGAATTTGATATTATAGCGTTGACTGAGACTTGGTTGTACCCGGGTATTCACGATACAGAACTTTTTCATTCGGGGTATTGCATCTTTAGATCTGACAGAAACTACGATGAAGTAGAACAAAACTTGGGGGGCGGTGTTTTGTTGGCTGTAAGGGAAAATCTACAGACAACCAACCTGGAAATTGAATTGCCTGTATCAATCCATGACATAATAGACATAGCTGGAATCAAAGTATCTTTCTCGAACAAACTATCTCTTTATATTTTCCTTGTATATATTTCGCCAGGCAAAATCTCATACATATATGAACAACTTTTTGATGAATTTCCTATATAGTGCTAAAGCAGTCTTTCTCGGAGATTTTAATTACCCTGAATACGTAACCTACATGGAGAGGGATTCTCCTCCCAACAGTAGGTTAACGCACTTGCTGAATTTTATTAATTTTCTTGATGGGCATCAGATTAACACTGTCAAAAATTCTGATAATCGACTGCTTGATCTAGTATTAACATCTTCCTCAAACCTCACTTCCGTGCAGAGATGTCATGACATCCTGCTAAACGAGGACAGGTGCCATCCGTCTTTATTAATTGACTATAAAATGGCCGGTGACAAAAAGTTGAGCAAACTCAACATTAATGACATCTTTTATAATTTCAAGAGATCTGACTTGAGAAATCTATATGCGAGCTTAGCTGAGATTGACTGGCGTGTTTTGAAAACGGTTGATAACGTCAATGAGGCTGTCGAATTATTTTATTACAAATTATACTCCTGTCTAGACACCCACGTGCCAAAAACAACTAAGCGGCGTAGAAAATATCCTCCCTGGTTTACTTCCCTCATCATACGGTCGATTAAACAAAAACATAAATACTTTCAAAAACACAAAAAAAAGTCACAGCGATAATGATTTACTTAAATTTCGAGAACTTCGTAATAAAATAAAACGCGATACAGAAACATCAAACCGCGAATATTGCGCTAGACTTGAAGGGAACCTGACAACTCAACCTGGAAATTTCTGGCGCCTAATACAATCATTGCAGTCGAATAATGGTCTGCCGCAGTGCATGGCAGCGCATAGCTGATGCATTTGCTGATTACTTTCAGAGTTCATATACACCATCTCAGCAGCGTACTAAAGTACAAAATAATATTTCTTCTAACCTTAACTCAAATTTCATTTCACTTAAAAGCTTCAATGAATCTGAGGTATTGCAAGCACTAAAGACTATGAAACCCAAGGCCATTGTCGGTCCCGACAAAATTCCTGCATTTTTAGTGAAAGATTGTGCATACGTCTTTGCTTACCCCTTAACTGTTCTTTTTAACTTATCTTTAAAATTCTGCAATTTCCTGATACTTGAAAAAATTCTAAAATTATACCTGTCCATAAAAAACAAGAAAAAGATCGTATTGTAAATTATCGGCCAATTACCATAATAAACAATTTTTCAAAATGTTTTGAACGCGTTCTCCATACATCGCTTTACTTTCCCCTGAGCAGTCAAATAGATTCCTGTCAACACGGCTTCATGAAACGCAAATCTACCACAACCAATTTAATTACTGTTACACACCTAATAGCTGAATCCTTGGATGCGGGTGCTCAGATTGATGTTATTTACACCGACTTTTCTAAAGCCTTTGACAGACTAGACCATAGTATTCTTCTCCGTACACTTGTAACCTTTGGCATCTCTGATGATTTATCTAAGTTTCTTTATTCATACTTAACTGAAAGGCTTTAGTATGTAGAATGCTATGGACAAACCTCCTCTACGATCAAGGCTACTTCCGGAGTTCCTCAAGTCCTCTCTTCTTTATAGCTTTTATAAATAGCATAGTTCAGGACATAGAAGTTATTTGGCTATTGTACGCTGATGACTTAAAGCTTATCTGTAGAATAAATAACATTGCTGATTGTGAAAAACTTTAAGCTGCTCTAAATAAGGTATATACTTGGTGTCTTGATAACTCTCTCCCTCTCAATCCATCTAAATGCAATGTAGTGTCTTTCACCCTTAGAAAACAGGTAATTCAATTCAATTACTCCATTGATACAACCGAAATACCCAGGAGTCTGGAATTTAAAGATCTCGGAGTAACATTCGATAGTGCTCTATCATTTTTTCCCCACATCCAGGATGTTGTAAAGAAAAGCTACCGAATGCTTGGGTTCATAATACGGAATTCTCAGTACCTAGAAAAAATTTCTAGTATAAAATTAGTCTATTTTGCTTATGTCAGATCTAAATTGGAATACTCATGCATAGTATGGTCTCCGTATTATGATACTCACGTTAATACTATTGAAAAAATTTAACGTAAGTTTCTAAAGTACCTTGTTTTTAAGCTTGATGGTGTGTATCCCGAAATTGGTATTCTGAACCAGGTCCTTTGTGAAAGGTTCAGTATATCTTCATTGGAGGACCGGCGCAAGTTGGCAGAGTTGCAATTCATTTTCAAATTAATACATAATCAAATCGACTCCCAGAAATTATTGCATAAGATTAATTTTTTAGTACCCAGAACATCAGCACGCACTACTGTTCTGTTTTATCTTCCTTACCAGCGCACCAATATTTGCAAAAATTCTCCAATAATTCGGGCTTGTAACACGTGCAATCAGACTTGCGACAGATGTGACATATTTAATTGCAGTATCTCTACTTTAAAAAATATACGATTTTCATAATTTTTATTTCTGCTCACTCAGTGTAGATGTAGTAAATTTCTTTTATTTTGTACTTCATTTTATCCTTAGATTCTGTTATTGTTAATCACTGTATTCTTCCCCACTTTGTAATTGGGTTAACTCCTGTTAAGTGGTGTGAATAAAATAAAATAAAATAAAATATATTCCCCCAGGTCCGCTAGCTTTTCCGGATTTAAGCTTTTTAATACTATTCTTTATCATTTCTTTTTCGATGATTACTTTCTCTCCATGTACTTCTATGTCTCTCCTCGGAGAGGCTGCCAGATATTCGGGTCTCGTCTTCTGCAGCAGTCCCTTATAGTGTTCTGTCCATTGTTCTGGTTTGATGATCTGAATGTTTACTTTTTCTTTTGTTGGGTTTTTTACTGTAGAAATGCATTTCCATACTGCAGAACTCTGCCTACCTCCTACGTGTGTATTTATATCGTGGCATTTGCGCTCGAACATTTCATTTTTTTCTGTGCGTATCAAACTTCTTAGCTGTCTTCTGGTATCCCTGTAGATTTCTAGGTCTGTTTGCTCTTTAGTACTGAGCCATTTCAAGTATGTGCGTTTTTTTCTCCTTGACCGTTTCCTGTATTTCCTCTTTCCACCACATCTTATTGTTATTTCTATTATCTTGGTATCCAACAGCTTCTTGGCTTGCTTTCTTCAAGCTTTTTACTATGTTTGTATATATCTCTTCAAATGAATGCTGTGTGTTTAATAATTTTAGTGATTGTCTCATCAAGTTGGTCGAAGAACATTTGTTTTATAGCTACCGTTTCGTCATTTGATGATGTGTAGGCTGTTATTATGCTTATATTGTGTCCAAGCATCTTCATGTTCACTCGAAGTAAGTTTTTATTAATGTACTCGTAGTCTGTAATCTTATTTTTGAGATTTTTCTTTAATAATAAGGATACCCCTCTGGCTGCTCTTCTTTCTTTTGAGACTCCAGTGAATATGTGAACAAAGTTACCGATACTACTTGTACCTGTTCCTTTCTTTTTTGTCTCTGTGAGCCAATAATGTCTATCTTACTATTCTGCACTTCGGTTGCAATAATGTCCAACTTTTGGTTCACTCCCTGTACGTTCCACGTAGCTATATTCAGAGTCCTTTGTCTTTGCTTTTTTCGTCTTCGAGAATTTCCGTCCATTGCTCCGAGGCTTTGTTAAACAATATGCTATAGTTTTATCAAGTACAGCATTTTTTGTTTCAAACTCAATTCTAATATCAACTGCACCACCTTTGAGGCACGTCTTTACTTTGTCGAGAACAATCGATAACTTCCAGTGGAGCATCATTTTTATAGTTTATCGGATTGAAGCAAGGTTCGTCTTGATCGTGGTAATAATAGGATTTTTGAAACTGGGCATACATTTCGTATAGAATAGCATACTGATTGTTATCAAAATCCAAATTTAAATTATCATATAGAAAAACTTCAGAGTATAAGTAAACTTTTAAATTGGTTCATGATAAGTGATCAAAACGGCTCATATTTTTACGAAACAAGTTTTTTCTATCTGTCTGAAATCCAATAATAATGAAACGTGGTGTTTCCAGTTGATTTGAAGTTTTTACTGCCCATGTGTGATTAGTGGTGGTTTGAAGTTGTGGATACTCATGCAATTCCCAACTTCGAAAACTAATATTGAGATCCCTATTACCCTCTAAATACTTGTAAAGGTGCAATTTTCGATCATCCGACACTCCAATATGTGGAATTTTCCTGAACTGAACTGAACTTTATTTAACACCACCTTGTATTTTTCTTTTTCTCCTCAGTTTCAACTAAAGCATTTAAATCAGAATTGCTGCGAATCAACACAAGTTCTTGACGTACATTTCAAATAATCTTATGATGGTCCTCAAATACTCCCATAACGGTTTTTAGGGGTAAACATATATTGAAATTACCAAAACCATCTAATATAGGTGGATTTTCTTTGAGTGTCCAACCCCAATTTTGAAGGGTGTTGCCATCACTTTCCTTGAATGGGCAGTAACCTTTTATTGTTGATGTAATCCCACGATTTCTAACACGGTCCACAATCACCCCTCCGAACTCATAACGAATTTCATTAAATATATGTGCTAAACCATTGTTTACAAAGTGCACATTAGTGCTGGCAGTATTGTCATCTTTCAGTACTTTTCCTTCGAGATAAAGAACACTTTGATTAGGCAGGGTATAGATGTCTTGGGTTTTCATCGAAATTCGAATTTTATTATCATTGTTGTTTAAGGTGGTTGAAGCATATGGTTGATAAGTGTGTAGTTGGTAACTCACAATCAAATTATCATAGAGCACGTTTTCGCCCACTCGAAACACGTCAAACTACACCGCACTGAAAAAAATATTCTTGTTATACCACAACTGACACTGTACTTTCAAGTTGTACCAAAAATGTTTAAGTCTTTTTCCTATAATGATGAAAATAGTGATGGTAGTTATTGTGCCTTTAGTTTAAATCCCAAGGAAACTAAGAAAGCTCTATTTTCAGGTGTTAGCTCTTTGACTAGTTGTTTATTACTGAATGGTGGCACACTGTCAATCTTCTTAATAAATTTTATTACTTTCCTCTAATTCCACAATTTCTTCATAAGGAACTCCAAAAGTATTATGATTATACAAAAACACCATTTTTAAACGGATTTTTTTTAGATGTAGAATAATCGCTTCTCCACGAAAATTAATCGGTTTTCCATCGTGGTCAGTTATTTTAAGTAAAATTTCATCAATGTAGTGTGTGCTGATTGGTAGATATATCACGTTTGAAGGTCTTTCTATAATTTTATAACCTGTAGGAGAAGTGGGGTAAAACATATGTAGGATGTGCACTGCTCTTCCTTTATTGTAAGAGTTTATAAAGTTGCATTCAACACAAATAGAATTCACCTTTAATATGTCAACCAGGTTTTCAGATGTATGTTTTTTATCTGCCTCTAGGGTTTTTCCTGTGAATCCCAGTAAACTTCCAATTGAATTCTCCTTTTCAAAAAAATCTTTTTATTGCACATAACTTCACACTGTAACGTATTATTATTAGCTGTTAAACTTATTTCAAATTTTTCTTCCTTTAAATTTTCTTTTGAGTACTTATTTAGGAAATCATTTAGGTCTTTAATCTCATACGACCCCTCAGATTTTACAAATTTTTTTACAATTTTATTATTATTGAAGCAAAATATACTATTTGAACTGTCCACATTCGGCATTGAGTTATAACCCCAAATCATATTGCTTAAACTCGTTTAGCACTATCGGTGGATAGATGTTTGCTGAAAGGAGTGATGATTTTCCGGATAAGGTAAAGGTATAGGACATGTTTACTATATAGCAGTTCACCGATAAATGAAAAACCATTTAGTTTAGTAGACGTTTTTTATTAACCCTTAAAGTAATACAAAAAACTTAAACACAAGTTTCCACAATTTACAGGACTATAAGTCTGGCAGGGATTATAATTATACAGTATCTTTGAGTCACCATTAGAATTAAAGTATGTTACAGACTATAGGAGGTCGTAAATTACCAAAACTATCAAAATAGTGTACATTATTTTTAATTTTCTTATAACAAGTCCAATGACTTCCTGGTCCTCTGCTACTATCTAAATTAATTATTCCAGACTCAAATTTATGTATCTTTAAAGGTTATTCACTTCTCATAAACACACCTTTAAAATGCTTAATTTTTTTTGCATGCTTCTCCAGGTCAATATTTGTAAGAGCTCGCTGTGGCAGTGAAATCGACAAAGTTTTCTTGAAAAACTTTAGGTCTTTATTTTTGACATCCACCTTTGTGTAAAAAAAGACCCATTCCTAGTTTGTATGGTTTGAGAAATAGTCCTTTCCCCATAGCAATGGACTCCATAGTTTGGTTATGTCGTTGAGCCTCTTGCAATTGTTGACTTGCGGATTTAGCATCATTAACGGCTTTAGCTATTCCTGTGGCTTCGCCCCCTCAGGCTCCAAGGGCACTCAGAGTAGCCATAATAGCCGCTGGAGGCAAAAAACCACCTTGCGTTATTTTCCGTGTAGGTCGTATTTTGCCTTTGGCTTTTTGAGTGGTTTCTAGAGCAATTTTAATGGCTCTCGCGAATCTTTTAAGGGTTCTTTCTTTAATTTATCACGTGCCATCTTTGTTACTTGATTAAAACTGAAAGTTTTCTTATTTAATTTACGTCTCTGTTGTAGTGATTTATTTTTAAATGCTGAGTTTTCACTTGGCGATTTTTTGATTTTAGCAACAGTCATTTTTAGGCGATGTTACTTGTACTAAAAATCAAATCAGAATGAAGAAGAAATAGAAAAATTTGAAGCGTAACAACCTCGTAAAAAAACCAGGGTTTATCTGGCTTGGATGATAGCACCCTGTAAGGGTTCCTGCCTAGGATCACAGGTGAAGAAGATGTTGCCTTGTAGTACCGGCATTGGAATCGTCAAAGGCTAGGGGAAGAAAACCTCGATCAAAAATCACCTGGTCCTCCAGGGTGGGGGTTGGGGTATTAGAGTAACTCTCTGATAGCCGGAAAAAACGTACACTGTTAAAAAACCCAATCAAACGCCTCGGAAAGAAATGAAAAACCTAAGACGAACCAAGCAAAGAAACAGGAATATGATTTTTGGTGCATGGAACGTACAAGGAATGAGTCGAAAAGTGAATGAAGTAGTACATGAGTGCAGCAGAATGAAGGTAGACCTTGCTGTACTAACAGAAACGAAGACAAAAGGAAAAGGATCTGAAAACCTAGGACAGTATGACCATTTCTATAGCGGAGTGGCAAAAGAAAAACATGCTCAACAAGGAGTATCTATTTTGGTCAACAAAAGATTTAGAAAATTTATCACCAACTAGGAAGCAGTAAATGAACGGCTAATAAGAATGAATATAACCATAAAAGGAATGAGACTTACGATTTTTGGAATCTATACGTATAATGACGATGCAAATGTAGCCGTGAAAAACAACTTTTTTGAAGAAATCCACAATGAAATATCAGCGGTAAGTACATCTAGAGAAATTGTAATATTGGGAGATTGAAATAGTAGAACAGGTAACAGAGTAAATGACCTGACAGTTGGCCAATATGGAGAAGATGTTGTTAATGACAATGAAAACCGGCTAATTATAGTATGTGAGCAATTAGACCTAAAAATCCAAAACGGTTTTTTCCAACATAACGAAATACACAAATGTACCTGGACCAAACACTCACAAAACCTGAAATCCATCATTAATTATCTTATCACTAAACAAAAGACAAAACTAAAAATTCAAGATGTCAGAACAAAGCGTGGATCAACATGCGGAAGTGATCACTATTTTCTGGAGACCAAAATTCTCTTTCCTTATCAAGGCCGAAGCCTACATCAACAACATCTTGATGATACAGTGAATAAGGAAATTGATCACTGTCAATATAATCTACTAAGCCTAGAACATGACAGCGTAAAAAACTTATACAAAAAGAGACTGAACGAAAAATTTAATTCAAGTTCAGGTGAAACCCCAGATGAGGAATATGTATCACATTAAGCATCCATCAATCTACAAAAGAAGCACTAGGATTAGTGGAAGAAACTCCTAAACGAACAAAACCATACTGGTGGGATGCTGAGATTGAAAGTGAAATAGAGGAAAAAAGGAAATTATATCACACATAGATAGAAGCAGAGGTGAGAAGAATGATCAGTGATGAGATCAATCGTGGATGCAAAAGTGCCAGAAAATAGATTCTTACTTAGGAGGTAGAAGAAGTACCGAAAGCTGGAAAACTATAAGATCGATCAAAAAAGAAACATGCAGAGATATTATTTCACCAATACCAGACAAAGAATGGGATGAGCATTTTAAAAAACTTTTAACTGAAGATAGAGCAGAATTCAAGGAAGATGAAAGAGACAATATCATTAGAACGATGGGATCTCCAATACCCTTCACAATCTCTGAGGTCAAAAACGTGTGCACAACCTTATAAAGCGGTAAGTCTGCCGGACCTGGAAATACCCCAGCTGAACTTATTAAATATGGCACTGAAAAACTGTTTTGGAGATTACGGAATCTTTTCTAAAAATATTTAAATGGAGCTGTAGTACCAACTGTCATTCAAAACGTCATATATATCCACAATACACAAAAAAGGAAGGAAATATATATCTGACAATTATAGAGGTATATCTGTAACTAGTTTGCTAAGCAGGATATATGGCAAAATAATAAGAAATAAAGTGGAGATCTAATATAAAGATATGGAGGCAGAAGACCAAGCCGGTTTCAGGGCGGTTAGATCGACTTCAGATCATCTCTTTTGTATAACCCAAGTTATTGAAAAGAAAATGGCATACGGAGCTGCATCTGCTTTACGTAGATTTGCAGAAGGCATATGATAGTATACCACTAAATCTACTTTAGAAAGCGTTGGAAAAGACAAACATAAGCGTACAACTAATTAACGCCATCAAAGAGTTATACCGCAATAGTAAGGCAAAAGTTAAAATAAAAGCAAAACTAACCAAAGCCTTTCAAGTAAATAAAGGTCTTAAACAAGGTTGCTGTATCTCGCCTACGTTCTTCAAGATATATTTGGAACAAGTCCTTAAAGTCTGGAAGAGAAAATGCCAAAACATCGGAATTCCGTTGGATGAAACCACCTTGTATACTTTATGTTTCGCCGATGATCAGATAGTGGTGGCTCAGGATTATGACGACCTCGAATATATGACACGAAAACTAATAGACGAGTACAATAAGTAGGGACTACAGGTTAATATCAATAAGACAGAGTATATGTGTATTGGTGGAACGAAACAGGATCTAATCTTAAATACTGGGCAGCGAATTCAGTCCTGTGATGAGTATAAATACTTAGGTCTAAAAATTACAGCTGACGGAACACTAGACAAAGCTATAAAAGATAGAAACGTACGAGGAAAAAAAGCAATAACTTTATTAAATGGAATAATTTGGGATCAAAGTATATCAAAACATAACAAAAAGCTTATATATAACACCATTGTAAAAAGTATTATTACATACGGCTCAGAAATATGGCCAATCAAAGATAGAACAGAAAAAATGCTTTCCGCTGCGGAGATGGACTATCGGAGAAGAGCAACAGGGAAATCAAAAAGAGAAAGAGTTACAAATCAAAGAATAAGAGAAATTATGACAGTGGGTGAACGTACTTTAGTGGATGATATAAGAACAAAACAACTGGTGTGGTACGGACATGTACAAAGAATGGATGATGGAAGACTACCTAAACAAATATTACAATGGAAACCAACTGGCCGAAGAAAACGAGGAAGGCCGAGGAGAAGCTGGAGACTTCTCTCCTTCGAATAGACAGTGAAATAAGAATAAGAGCCCTAGATGATGAATTATGGGCAAACAGAAACGAGTGGAGATTGGGCATCGGAAGACGTAGAACGTTGTGAAACCGATATATATATATATATATATATATATATATATATATATATATATATATATATATATATATATATATATATATATATATATATATATAATTTGAAGCGTTATTAAATATTTTAAATTATTTTAATTTTTTATCAAATGTGTCACTTTCCTTATAACTATTATCATCACCATCATAATTTAACTTTCTTTTTAATAATTTTGTATTTAATGGGATGGATTCTGATGATTATATTAAGTCGACAAATTCGATTCAGCCAATTTTTTACGCAAAAAACAACAAGGCAAAATATTTAAATATCAGTCAATAGGTGGCACTACATATTAGAGTCCTAGGGACACCTATTCGGTTTCTAAATTGTGGGCCTTACTAAAATTTTAGGGATGACAAAAAAACAACACATTTTGAGTTTGACACTGACGTTAATTTTTGCCTAAAAACACAAGTGGGTGGCTAGTTTTCCAATAGCAACAGAAAAAATAAAAGAATAGAGTAAATAACAAAGCCTATTTTTTTTGTCAAAAACCAGGGGATGACATTTCACATCATAAATAAAAATAGAAAAAAAGTGTTTATTTTACTGTGATAGAAAATACCGATAATCCCGAAGAAGACTTAGCCACAATAGGATGGAACACATAATGTTATTATGAGCCTGCCTCCAAATACATCCAGAGCAAAATATATTTAAAGACCTTCCGATATCATTGATCCAGAATATGAAAACGAAAATCTCCTGATCCACAGATGCTGCACAGGATAAGAAGTAAAGTTTTCGGCAATCATTGTAAATTAAATATAATAAATGAGTTGTTTTTATTGTAGTACTTTATTTTTCTTTCCACAACCTCGTAGAAAAAATATTGTACCTACATACTTAACGAATGTGTTTAGTGCGTCTTCCGCACTGGTTAGGTAAATTACTATTTCCTGCGACCACATATAAAAATGTTGGATTTTACACGATTTGCATCCTCAGAAAACATTAAATTTCATCCGTGTGCAGACATTTTTTCGCACATGCGTGACTAGTACTTTCAGTACTTCGGCACATGTATGGAAAGTGTTTAACTGTCACAATAATTTTTCGCACATGTGTTACAAACTACTTTCCTACACATGTGCGGAAAAGCAGTTTTATTTGATTTACGCAAAATTAAACACCAATTTTTACAAAAATTAGTATAGTTCAACAGTGTTCGTAGGAAAAATAGCGTCCATAACTCGACAGAAAGTAACTTTCTCACGCTCGTGTAAAATTTGTCACTTTCTTCTCTTGCTATGTAATAAATAAATAAATAATTAAATGAAAAGGGCTTTATTTTCAACTCAGCAAAGTTAAGCACAAGCTTCTGTTAACTGAGCGATATACTAATTATCAAAAACTATCTTATAAATTGGTTCGTAATCCCGTGATTTTGTTTGTTACGCTATGGCCAGCCCTTAAAAAAACGTTTTGTAAATAGAAAAAATTGTATGTCTTTAAATACCTACTTATAATCATTTAACGACATTTTATTTATTCAAAATATCTGAAAATAATGTGAAAATCCGGGTCACGTGATCTTAGTTAAATTTTGTCAATCGAATTGACTTGCCCCTGGTATATGGGGGTGGCGCTTCAGTCAGGAGATTGATGGCTCTTGTCTGATTTGGTGTCCTGCAGTAAATATAAAATTGAGCACGCTTTTGTAAATCCTAATAGATCTCTTCTATAAAAAACTAATTGAAACATTTTTTCTGTTTCATATGTAAGATTTTTTAAAATCTTCAAACGTTGTCTTGTTAGATTTTTAATTTTCTTTTGTTCATTTCCAAAAAATACAAAAATCGAAACAATTTCGCTTCAGTTTTCTATACCACAACTAGGCTACTGAAATGCCAAACATTGTTTTGAAATATTTGTTGTGTTTTAGCCATAACTTTTTTGTTTTTTTGAATAAAATGATTTTGCGAAAAACTGCTAAGATACGTTTGTTAAAAATGCTTTAAAAAACTACCCCTCAAAATTTCGACGCGTTCCGTTGCTTTAAAAAACTACCCCTCAAAATTTCGACGCGTTCCGCTTTCTCCTTTTCTATTTCTATTAGAACAAAGATTTGGCCAAAAAATGCGATATCAGATGGTAAGTTTTCGGGCGAAGTTTGCCCCCTTAATGATATATTGTTAAATTTCGGTATTTTTGTAGGTTGGATATCTCCATTTAACTCCTTTTTCGGTTTACTTTAAAAAATTTTCTTTCTAAAGATGGTCCATTCTGATCAGGATGTTTCATATTTACGTCTTTTAAAAGTTGTCTTGCTAATATCTTGTTTTTACAAGCTTTTATTTAACTTCAGATGTTCTGTCTAACTAACTAATTATCAAATCTTGTGAAGCGTTTTTGACACACTTCCCATTATCCGATCTGGATAAAATTTGGTATACACATATATCCTCCCACCCCTACACCCCCTTCCATAGAAAAATCTGTTTTTGATACACATCCCGTTATCCGATTTGGATGAAATTTGGTATACATATAGCGATCCGATGACAATACAATATTAAGAAAAAAATATCCTCCCACCCCTACCCCTACCCCCTTTCATAGAAAAATGAGTTTTTGACACACTTCCGATTATCCGATTTGGATGAAATTTGGTATTCACATAGTGGTTCGATGACAATACAACATTAAAAAAAATATATCCTCCCACACCTACCCCCACCCCTTCCATAGAAAATGCATTTTTGACAACCTTCCCGTTATCCGATTTGGATGAAATTTGGTATACATATAGTGGTCCGATGACAATACAACATTGAAAAAAAAATCCTACCACTCCTACCCCCACCCACATCTATAGAAAAATGTGTTTTTGACACACTTCCTATTATCCGATTTGGATGAAATTTGGTATGCATATAGTGGTCCGATGACAATACAACAATAATGAAAAAATTTCCTCCCACCCCTACCCCCCACCCCCTTCCATAAAAAATGCGTTTTTGGCACACTTCACTTCAAATGACTTTATAAAATTTGGTATTTACATAAAATTCCGATGGCAATACAGCCAAAACAAAAAATATATTTCTACCTCTACCCCCACCCTCTCCTACCCCCGATAGAAAAATGAGTTTCCAAACAACTCACGATCAGCGATTTCATTATAATCTAGAATAAACTCTTCTGTTCTGTTACTGAACAAATATTTTCATTTAATAGAGTAGATAGCTGAGACCAAAAAGTAGAAAATAAATTGGTAAAAAAAAATTTAAGTCACAAGCTTTTATAAAATGCACTAAAAATTAAAAAATAATTTTCTAACATTCTAATATTGTAGCATTTTTATTTTCCTCGTAATAAAATGCTACAGGTCTTCTTCTTTTTATTTGAAAAATAATCAATTTCTTTCGAATTAGAATTCGATTAAATTTTATTTTGGTTCAAAGCATAAAATCGCAGTGGTATTTCTTACAGTGACCAATATAACTTGTTCTAGCTCATTCACCAAATATCGAAATTTTGATGCATATTTTTGGGAATCTTCATAAATCCTAAAAAGGTTCTGCTAAAGGGAAACTGCGAATACCGCGCGCTAAGGCGCATCGCTTCAGCTGGTTTTCACTTTCTCTCAAGCAGCCACCGAGTAATCACACGACAGTGATGAAAAGGGGTCTCTGCAAAATTTCTTCTGAAAAGTTTTTGTAGTGTTTTCCCCATCTGTGTTTTTCATTATTTTGCTGTGATGAACTCATGTAAGTACTAATTTTCTATAAAAATGATTATCTTTTTTGTCCAAGTTGTACACGTGTTTCGATGCAGACATTTTCTATTTTCTTATGGTGGTTTCCATTTTTTCAGCTCCGTCATTTTCTTACTGTTCTGCAGAGAAAGTCAACTGTGCAATGGTGCTGTTTTGCTGCTAGTTTTACCCTTTCTCTATTAGGGGTAAGTTACATTTTATTGGACAATAACTCTATTTTTTTTGTACTTGAAAGGGTTTCGTCATAACTTCCCATTTTTCTCAGATTGTTAAAAACAATCTCTTCTTGTTACAGGGCCAATCACCAGCCAATCTCCAGCCAATCACCTACTTGCTATCCACCCACCTGCCAATCCTCTGCTAGAGAAACTCCTCTGCTAGAGAATATCATTCTTTTAATAATGAAGATCCTCAAAACGACAGATGTCTGTTAACTCCAAATCCGCATGTAAATATTATGGGCTGATCCAATTTTAACATCCACCTCTTCTACTAGTTAAATTGGAACCGAACCTACTTGATGAACCCAGATTTTTCAGTTTTCTACATCCCTATTTGATCGCCAGTTTTTTGTGAAATTTGCCATAAAATATGATTATTCATTTATACAAAATCAGGTTTGATTAGGTTAAGAACACTGCGATATGACGTTTTTTTTTACAGGCTACTTTTTATATTTTTCCCTTAATTTTTGATTTAGTATTTTAACCCTTAACTTGGTTATTTACAGTCGATTTATTGTAAAAACCACCAGAAAAATTCTAGAATTTTCCCCAAGTGTTTTTAGCTTGAATTGGTTTAATTATTATTTATAATTAATAATTAACCATTGACATTTTTTATAGATATTTTTCTATTACTTTTTGATTTCCCATTGTTGCGCATATTTTTAGATAACCAATCTAAAAATGTTTACCGGTACTTTTTGTACAACGTTTTCTGTATATTTTTTTACCACGTGAGAAAGTAGAATATAATATTCCTTTTTTTTTGAAACTCAGTTTTTTATTATTGAAACCTTTCCAAAAATAAAACTAGGTTTATCTTAATTAAGTTTCTAAATTTCCTTAATTAAAAATTTCAACATTTTATGATCTTAATTAATTTAACTAATTAATTATTGCATTTCAAAAATTTAGTGGCGTCCAAAAACAATGTAAAAATCAGTGTTATATTTTTCTCCTTCCCCACCCCCAGTGCCCCGACTAAAAGAGCTGCCGTGCTGTATGTTTGCAATTGTTTATCCCCTCCAGGATAAAGAATTGCTGCAATATTATCATAATAATAAAAGCGATGGCCGCAAATCAAAGCATAAGTTAATCTAAAGTTGTGATCTAAACACTTAAGCAATATTCAACATAGCAGGTCATCAAAGATATGTTTGATGTGCCGCAATGTTATGACATTGCCATACCTATGTCAGAGAAATGCTGGGGTATCTTAAGTCGGGTTGGGTGGGTTTGGTACCTCTGCATTTTTCTGCTAGATTGATTCTTGCAAATAGTGATATTTAATTGATACGGATATCTTATCGTGCTAACATCGTCAAAATTTTCATCAGTCGGCCATCGCTTTTATTATTATGATAATATTAGAATGTTAGAAAATTAATTTTTAATTTTTAGTGCATTTTATAAAAGCTTGTGACTTAAAAAATTTTTTTTACCAATTTATTTAGTCTTATCATCATCATTATCAACAGGTTCAGTATTTTGTGATTTCGTTCTTAACGAAAGCCTTAATAGGTTTATAAGGAGCTGTTCTAAAATGATTTAACTGAAAGTTATGTTTCCGGGTTTTTCTAAGGTGATTTTTCTTTGAAATGTATTACGAGGGCGAGCCGGGGGGTTAAGAATTGCTACTTTTTATCCGATCGCGCAAATAAAAAAGAAAGTTATGCGAGTTTGGTTTTTACCTTATTCATATGGCTTGGTGTATAATGTATGTGGCTATGTAAAGTTCCCGCTGAGATAAAAATTATCATGTGCGCACCCAGGGGGGGTTAGGTTAGTGAAACGATCCCCCCGCCCGGGCCTAAGAACTTTTTAGATATTTTCCTAGGTGCGCCACTAAAGCTATACCCACCTAAATTTGACAATTAATATCTAATTTCGTTCATTAGGCAACATATAGGCTGCGTTTAAAAAAAAATCCATATAGGGGTGAGTGGGGCATAGTGGCCGTCAGGGCAAAGTGTTTTATTGTGCAAGTTTTGCGACACCAAAAGTTTCCATTTTTAGTGTTTCTTAACTATAACCTATTTATGGTAATTTTGCTCGGCTTAGTACAAAGATATGGCATTTTTTCAAATTTTTGGTGCTTAGATCTAAGGTAAGTTTTTTTATTAAATAAATTTATTATTTCTTTTTGGTTAACATAGGTAGTGACGAAGATTCTCTTGAACAAGGAACTATTAGAGAAGATAAAGAGCATTAGGTTTAAATTTGAAAACTTTTTTTAGAATGCTTTGTAGGGCAAAGTGGTCACAACCTGATTGCTTTGCCCCAGAGCAGGTAATATTACTTTTCCTAGAGGTTTGCTGTTTAATTTACTTGCTTAGGAAATGTATGTAGGTACCTTTTCAAACTTTATCATATTCTTCCTTATATTCTATCTATCCGTCTACAAAATCTTAAAAATAATATATTTATATTGAGAGAGTTATAACCAGCGGCGTAGCGTGGGGGGGGGGGGCGGTGGGTTCGTCGCCCCCCCCGCCCCGAGGGTAGTGGCGCCCCATAGGTGGCCGAAGCGCCCTCATCTTTATTAAGTCGGGCCGGAACGGCCAATTGAGTGGGTGCCAAAGGAAACTAACGACATGAAGACCTTTGTTTTTTTTTTGGTCGCAAGGTGCGTGAGAGGCGCCCTTGTTTGAGACTTATCGGCCGCCCCCTCACACATGATTACCTTTTTTTTTGGTCGCAAGATTTGTGAGAGGCGCCCTTTTGACCTTTTTGTTTTTGTTTTTTTTTGTCACAAGATTTTTCATCAGTTTTCAGAGGCGCCCTTTTTAGCTGTCGCCCCCCCCCCCCCCCCCCGCCCTTTCGGGCACGCTACGACGCTGGTTATAACACTCTCCTAGTGATCATGACAAGTGAAATATGTTAATCACTCAAATGTATATTTGTAATTGGTATCCATTTTTTAGGACTTTTTATGTGTTAGGTTTTGCCATTTTTACCAAAAATCATACAGAAAAACGCTTTTTTTTAGCTTTACATGACGACAAAAAGGCACTATATGTATTTGTAAAGTTTTTAAATGCACGACATCATGGCAGCTCGTGACAGAAAGTGAGGCCCACGCAAGGATGAGTCAACAGGCACTAGGGCACCAACCCTGATGTTTTTTTTTTAAATATTATATTTTTGTCAAACTCTTAGAGTAAACTTTTAGAGTACCATTTAGCATAGGGCTGTAGTGTGCAGTTTAAACAGAGAAATAAATAAATATAATATAAATCTGTATATTATACAGTTTTGTAGTTGCTCTTCTTTTGGGCGATACTATATGTGGTGTTTACAGGGGCGTGCTGTGCAAAACAAGGTAGGCAAAAATTGGTATTGTTTTGCTACTTACACGCTTATTGCATACACATGCAAAAAACCAAAATTGACTTTTTTGGTACCAATTAATCTTAAATTATTTTATATTTTTTGCCTAAATTCAAATTCAACAAAGCAGTAATTTACTTTATTTATTCTAAATATTCTACAAAATATTTACTACTTTCTGAAAACGCACCTTTCTCTGGTAGGCAGAAGTTAATTTAAGCATGCATGGGACACAGGAATATTCGTGTCAGGTGACAGGACAATCACGACAGGCGAACAAACCACATGATGTCTCTTTCTTCTGTCTTTCTCATTCTAACACCTGATTCGCACCTACAACTTTCTCGTGGGTGCCCGCTCACGCGTCACATGATCTCAATATGAAGTCATGAAATCACCGGGCTTTAGAGAATCCAAAAGGCGCAGCCTTTAAAATCCCATTAGCGATAATAGAAACTAAATCATATGCAGCCTTCACGAGAATCTTATGGAGCGCCTATTAGGAAAATATTAGATGAGAAATGCGCTATAATGCAGTATATGCAATTAACGGAAATATGTCTTTGCAATCTGTAAAATAAAAATTATTTAAAAAATGCTTCTTATGCATATTTTTGTTTGATATATGTCTTGGGTAGGGTAACTAAAATGTCATAAAATGAAAAAAAAAAACACATTTTTGGATTTCTATAAGGGTAGGCAACGTCTTTCTGCCTACATTATATGCACGCTACTGGGAGCTTACGAAGTAGGTAATTCATATTTTTACTATTTGAATTTGCAAGAGAGAGAGAGGTGCGAAAATATTCTGATTAAGTGCTTTTTACCGCATGGCAACTTGTCATATGAGTTTTTTTCATAGTAGGTAAAACATATCTTGTTGATATCATAAAGTTTTATTAAGCCTTTTAACTGGGTTTTTAAAAACTTTAAGAAAACTTATAAAGATATCTTGAAAATGTATTTTATCGTTTTAAGTAGGATTTTAAGTTGTCTCTTATATATATAAATTGTATGTTTTTTTCAAAAAAAACCTGTAAAAAATATCAATAAAATGAATCGAAAAGAAGTTAAAATTTTTTTAATATATATGTACCGGGTGGGCCAAAAAAACCGGACAATTTTTTTTTATTATAATTTTTTGCAGAGAATTAATCAGAGTTTTAACTAAATTAATTTTTTTGTCCGCCATCTCAAAATCCAAGATGGCGGACAAAATTAAAATGTACCCTTCAAACATGCTCGTTTATTCTTGTGTTGCGAACATGTTTTAATTATGTTTTTAAATTAGTAAAAAGCTACATTCTTGCCACGCACAACAAGGTAAAAATTAGCAAAATCGGTTCGGTGGTTTTAAACAAAAATATTTTTGTTCCAACCAATGTTTTGCATATTATACGATTGCCTTGCCAATCATGAACCGATTTTGATGAAATAAAAAACATCCTGGCTAGAATTGATTTCTCTTTAAAGATCATGATTAAAGTTTATTGCCATCTTAAAATTTAAGATGGTGGACAGAATCATACTTGATTCTTTAAAATGGCGTGTTTATTCATATTTTCCGAAAATGTTTTAGTTTTTTTTTAACTTCTAGAAAAGCACTTCAACAGGAACAAATTAGTAAAATCGGTGTGATGGTTCTCAAAAAATCTATTTTTGTTTCAACCATTGTATTAAATATTATACGATTTTAGTGAAATAAAAAGATCATAGTGAGATCTGTTTGCATTAACTTCCTTATAAATTCATTATTACTAAACCGTTTTAGTGAAATAAAAAAATCATAGTGAGAATGGATTGCTTTTTAAGGACTGGAATCAACATTCTCCGCTATCTTAGAATTTAAGATGTCAGACAGAATCATACTTGATGCAAAACCAGATTTTGTAAAAATCACTTCACCGATGTTAGAGCATTGTATCTTGTTAAGCTAGGAAAATGTATTGCTTTTCTTTAGATTAAAAAAAAAATAAAACATTTTCGGAAAATAAGAATAAAGTTGCTTCTTTGAAGGGTCAAGTATGATTCTGTCCGAGATCTTATGTTTTAAGATGGCGATTATAATCTTTAAAGAGCAATTCATTCTCACCATGATTTTTTTTCATTTCACTATGATCGGTTCAGTAATAATGAGTTAATAAGGAAATGAATGCAGACAGGATTGGCAATGCAATCGTATAATCTGTAAAACAATGGCTGAAACAAAAACAGATTTTTTGAGAACTACTATACCGATTTTACTAATTTGTACCTCGTTACGCGCGGGAAAAGTAGTGCTTTCCTATGAATTAAAAGAAAAGCTAAAATTTTTACAGAAAATAAGAATAAACACGCCATTTTGAAGAATGAATGATCAAGTATGATTCTGTCCACCATCTTAAATTTTAAGATGGCGATAAATTTTGATCAAGATCTTAAGAAAGCAATCAATTCTCACTAGGATGGTTTTTATTTCATTAAAATAGGTTTAGTAATAATGAATTTATAAGGAAATAAATGCAGACATGATTGGCAAGGCAATCGTATAATATTCAAAACTATGGTTCAGACATAAATATGTTTTTAGAACCACAGAACCGATTTTGCTGATTTGTACCTTGTTGTCCGTGGCAAAAATGCATCTTTTTACTGATTTAAAAAAATAATTAAAACATGTTCGCAACACAAGAATAAACGAGCATCTTTGAAGGGTACAATTTAATTTCGTCCGCCATCTTGGATTTTAAGACGGCGGACAAAACAATATATTTAACCAAAACTCTGCTTAATTTTCTGCCAAGTGCAGTTTGTCCCATTAAAATCGATGGTATAGTTGAAAAGTTATAATAAAAAAAAATTGGCCGGTTTTTTTTATTATAATTATATAATATAACTGTCCACATTTAACCAACAGACGTATTAATTGTGAAGATGGATTAGTAGTTTTCAAGTTGTCGTGGGACAACAAAAATCGAATTTTTTACCCATTTTTACTTATCACAGCCGCCGTAGTAAATTAAAATATGTATATAGTTTATGTTCCCCATATTCTGATCCACATCCACAAATCCAAGAAAAAGTTTTGTAGTTGTGAAATCACTTTTAGCTTCGCATAGTCGCACCACAACGCTTTTTATATAAATTATTTCTTTGATGTAAATTTCCCTTATGAAAATTATTTTTCCCATTCTTAAAGTTAGCTAAAAGATTAAATAAGGAAAAAAGCAGAAGTATTCGCCTTTAGTCGGCACGTGGCTAGGGCTAAACGACGCGTGACGCATAAGGCTTTAAATGTTATGGCTGGTGGTGACTGGCGGCGAAGCGGCGTTGCCGCATAATTGCCGCGTCAGTTTTACTGGCGTTTTGCAAAGAATCGGGCCCAGAGCATCAAAAAAGAGGAAGCAGCTTGAACTTGATGAGGTAAGTCTGTGTACATATAGTTCACACTGCCATTCTTAATGAAAATATCATATCTACATAGGAATCCCCATGTAGTTATTGGTTTCCCATTAAGCATGACAGTACAAGAGTTTATGTTTAGAGAAAGCACAGGGGATAACAACCCAAAATTTGGACATGTATGTCAATATTTTGTAGATGTATTTTCATGAGAGCAACCATGAGGGGGCTCGAGGCGCTGCCCCCCTATAGCCTAAGTTTTGAGAAATATTTTACAAATTGAAAAGCCTCATCCATCATGTTAAGGACTGAAAGCTAGGATTAAATAAGGATTTTGAAGTCGATAAGTGAAAAGTTACATTTAACCGAGAAGTGCTCAGCTGCTCTTAGTCGGTGTATAATTTTTTACTCAGGAATATATAGCACAGGGCACTATAGAGTACCCTAAAATACATTACAGGATCAAGAATTTATTTTTAAATTTTGTCTGATGGTGTACTTTAGGTGACCATCTCTCGGCTTTAACTAGATTTGTTTTGCTAAATAAGTATTATTTTTTTTTAGCAAGAACTGCAGACTCCAGCGACATGAAATTATGGAAAATATAGTGCAAAGTGATTTGGACAAAATGTGATATAATATATATGATATAATGTAATTTCTACACTATTGTGTTTTTTTTTAATTATATTATTGACTTTTATTGAAACAGGACTTTAGTACTTATTTTTTTATACAAATGCTTTAATTTAATTTTTTTAAACCCTAGAATGGCTGGTTCAGCTTTAACATTTTCCTTACATAATTTAAGTTTCCTAAGCCAACTGGGACTAACTTATGATAAAATTCTGTATTTTTAGTTTTTTACTTAGACTTTATGTAAGGACAATATTTTATACCATTAAAAAAGCAACACTTTTGCACAAAAAGTTATCTTAGTCTGAGTTGCCTTCTCGTAAGTTAAATTGTTGTAAGGTAAATTGTGGGGTGAAGCATGGCCGCACCCACGATGCCCCCCAAGCCTTAGATTTTTTTACATATTTTCCCCATATTTCATGAAAAAACACAAAAAATAGCTTAAAATTCAACATCATGAGGCTTCAGTCCCCCCCAATAGGTCTCGGGTCCTCCCAAGACCTATTCCTGGGTGCACACTGGGTGAAGTGGCCTTAACAAGTAATTATTGAACTAATTATTAAAGGAGACTAAATAGAGATATAATTTATAATCTTTTATTACAAGTAAGATATGCAGGTACAGTTTTAATTTAATCAAAAGAAAATTATTCTATTTTACAAGTACCTAAGATCTATTTTTAATATTTATATTATATCAGAAAATAAAACTGCACTTTTTTAGTGTCGCACACATACAAAATACATAATTGTGTTCATGACATTTCGTTAAGATATAAAAATTGGGTTGTATTCCAATGGCTTCACTCTTAACTTCTGGGAATGTTTTATCTGAAATTAAAAAAAATATATAGTATGTACCCATTGACAGGAGAGGGACTGCAAAGGAAAAAAGATAAGAAGCTCAAAGAGCAGGACAAATAACAAAAAATGTTTGTTTTCAAAATGTCATTTTTTATAAAAAATTCTGCTTGTTTTGTCTATTGCAATACTTTAAATTTAAAAATATTATACAGAAGTGTCAAAAAACAACAAAATAATATAACTGCCCTCGAAACTGCCCTTAGATTTTTAGCAAAGTGGCAAATAAAAAAAACATTTTAAACCATTGATTCTAAAGTTTCTTATCTTTAATCTACTGTTTGGATTTAAAATGTTTTTTGCCACTTTCCTCCAAACTGAAAAATAAAGGATGTTTACTCTGAATGGTATTTCATGTTTTCTTGTCTTTTAGCTGATCACCCCCTTGTATTAAAAAGTTTAATCCCCTTTGTAAATCAACACTTTTAAAATAATTTTTTATTAATCCACCCTGCTTACCTTTTTCCAAGTTTATTCTCTTAGCCCTTGCCTCTAGTACATGCCGGGATTCATAATATTTGTATCCCTGTTTTCATCCATGGTATAACAAGACACTTGTTGTATCATGGTTTTCATCTGTTGTACCATGTAAAAACTGTGAGTTAAAATTAGGTAGTTGACCAGTTAATACTGCCGCCAGCGACTGTACATTTTCTACACAGTTAATGCACTAGCAAAAGTTTCTGTACTTAATAAGTTTACTATTAAATAAAAAGTTTGCGTTTTTCACTTCACACTGTAAACCTAAACTTTTTTTCAAAATGATACTTTTAACTATAAATAACTCCTGGTAATTTGTTTAAAAATCCCAAAATAATTTCACTGTTAATACTCTAATGGCGTATTGCATTGGGAAAATGAGTGCAGCACTGGGGTGCACTGACACTGAAACGGTGCTGTCAAAAATTTGCACCGAGTTCAGTTTCAATGGAACACGCGGAAAATGAAAAATTGCACTCATGTGGTATGCAAGCCAATATTTAATCTAATCTGTGCACTCATATTTTTTGTTTTGTTATAATATCGTTTTCGGTTCGATGAAAAATGCTTTGTGTTCAAAATGAAATTTTACAGGAGACACAAAAAACTTCCTACGACTCCCATTATGAGCTGTACAAATCCTTTTTTTCTCTTGTTTTAAACCACGTTAATATAAACAAAATTTGCAATTAATTTTTTATAGGATATCCATTATTAATGTTTGAAAAAAATGTCACTTCACAGGTTTTAACACACCAACGACGATATCCATTTTTATTTGTTTCAAAGTTACACGCTCATAAATATTATTTTAAGATAACAATAAAAATTCGTAAAGTAAATAAATAATGATTTTATTTAAAAAAAGTCAATAAGAATATTTTAAAAATGCCCACCTCTGCAGGCTTGTGCTCGTATAGCAACAGATAGAGTAGTTATCTGTACTTTGCGCTTGTTTTTCAAAAAAAACCTTTACAGAAGTGGATAAAGGATAAACCGAACCGCTCCCAAAATTTAAACAAAAAATTGTTTGAAAACATTTTCTTAAAAAATTTTTGTTCAAAAACATTTCGAAAGTAATTTTTTCTCATAAGGAACAATTGTTCAAAAAAGTTTTTGAAGAAAATATTTTTGAACAAATTTCTATTCAACAAAAACATAACCTAACCTAACAGCTAGGTAAGGGTGTTTTAACATTCCATAAAAATGACAACACATGTGCTTCAGCACTAATGGGGTTTGGTCCCCCGTGTTCTTTTTTTAAACAGAATTGATACTCTTTGAACTTGTTTATGACGAATTGCTCAGTGATCAAATCGAGCCGAAAGTGTTTCTTGAATTAAAAATATAGTTATTTTTACTTATAATCATGGCTGCCAGAAAACCCCATTAGCCCCAGGGTCCCAGTCAACCGAATCCTTACAAATAAGTAGATTTGTTGTTAAATCTAAAAACCACATTTTCAATAAAGTTTTTGATTTTTGGGGTTTCCGTTCTTATTGTTTGTATTGCACAAAACTGTTCCTCTTTATCTTCGTCGCTGTTACTCCTTAGCAGCGAAGAAAATAATAAAAAATCGCTCATTACTTTATATGTACTCATTTTTTCGTCCCACAACAATAATAAGTGTTTAAAATTAATGGCGGGAAAAAGTTTCCGCTGCGGCACGAGCCCTCAGAGCCGGTGTCAAAAAAGCCGCACTCAGTGCAAAACTGAATTCATAAGTTCCTGAATGGAATACAAAAACTGAAAAAGTGCATGTCAATGGAATACAAACACCGAGCCAGTTGTGCACCAGTGCTGCACTAATTTTCCCAATGGAATACGCCATAAAATTCTAATGTCCCACAGCCATAGATAAACGACTTCGGTTCAATCCGGTTTCCCACAGCTAAACTGTCGGACTCTCAACGATCAGCTGTTTCAGTTCAGTCCAGTCATTATAGAATTTTAGCTAGCAAAAGGTGGTGTGGTCGCAATTTTGACATATATGTTGTTGACATTGGAATCCTAAAAACAAATTTGACTTTTCGACCTTGGGGCGTGGCCCGCTTGCCCGCCACCTTGGAGTTGTGCACAAAAAGCTTTTTTTTTTTAAATTACGGGTTAGAAAAAAAAGTTTTAAACGAAAGTTGAAGACAATAAAATTTTTTACAAAAATGATTTTGTATTTTTTTTTGCCAGATAAATGGTTTTTGAGTTATGACGCAAACATTTTGCCGCCACTTTGGATTTTTATAGGCGTTTAACTTCGAAACTGCTTATTTTTGAAAAAATCTTTAATAACATAAAATAAAGACCAACCAATAGCTTATAAAATAAAACATCACTGAGTTCTCTGGGTAGGACCCTTGCTGAGATACGAACCCTGAAGTGTTAGCAGTACACCCGACACCCGTTTCCTATGTATTTCCATAGAATATCGAAAATAAACCGAAATTATTCAGTTTTATGTCATTTTCGCAAAAGGTAAGCATTTTTACAGAAAGTGTGTAATCAACTTTATTGTAGAAAATTAAATTATCTTCCAACGATATGTATTTAGCGTGTTTTTGTTAACGGGGAACATTCAAGGAACATATTATATATACAGTATGTCCCCGTAATTTGGAATCATATGGAAAACTTTTTTATTAATAATTTTAAGAAAAAAATTTATTCTTCATAAAAAGTTCCGCATTATCTAAAACCTAGAATACAGTCCTCAAATATCAAATTTTTTCACTAATATAGAGGTTTGTCAAAAAATCTGAGTTTTGCTCAAGAGTAAAGTACCTTTAAATTTGACAATATTGAAAAATGTTACTAAAAAAAGTTGATCAGAATTAAAAATTACGTTTAAATATGCAAGTACATCCATTTAAATTAAAACTTCAGATTATTTTATTTTTTAGGAATACATATTTTTATTTTTAAACTTTTAGTTTTTCGATGTTTTAATTATGCAATTAAAACGCGTAATAGAACGATTAAGTCTATTGAATGAGAGGGTGGATATGTCAAAGCATTAGTATTAGTGTATTAGTGTAAATTTAATTTGTTTGTGTTTCTAATATTAATATCATATGAATATGATTAGTTTTATAACTTAGTATTTGAATGTATTTTATTATTTGCAAAATAAATGAATATGCACTTATTGCGCGTTTTAACTGCGAAATTATTAGAAATCGTCGAAAAACTAAAAGGCTATCATGTGTTTCATATTCCTCCAAACTGAAATGCTCTGCTCTCGTGTTAATTTAAATGGATGAACTTGCATATTTAAACGTAATTTTTAATTCTGATCAACATTTTTCGATATTGCCAAATTTAGAGGTACTTTACTCTTAAGCCAACCTCATATTTTTTGACAAACTCGTATACCACTAAAAAAATTTGATATTGATTTGAACTTTTTATGAAGAATAACTTTTTTCCTAAAATTAATAATAAAAAAGTTTTCCATATGATTCCAACTGAGGGGGACATACTGTATATTTGGTGGTAACCTATTTTTTCAATTTAATATTTGGACGCCCCTGGTGTTATAGCGGTTTCCGGAATGTTACAACTATACACATTGTTCAAAAGAAAATTTAATTGTCTACAATGTAGAGTAAAATGTTTTCCCTGTAAGGCTTGGTTTTAAAAAAATGGTAAAATATACGTAGACTTTTTTTGTCATTAAAAAAAATCACTAAACATGCATATAATCTTTAAGCGTTCCCCGTTAACAACAACCTAGATACATATCGTTATAAAGATTATTTTATTTTTAACGATATAGAGTTAAACAAGATTTATAGGAAGCTTAAAAAAAATAAAACATTTGAAAAAAAATTATTAAAAAAAAAATAACCTCAATATGCGGGCGCCCCTGGAGTGTCAATAATAGCTTTAACACAACTTTATGATACGCTATTAGAAAGAGCATTTTATTTTCTCTAAACAAGGTGTTTAACATTTTTCCCTGAAATGCTTAGTTTTTTGAAAACTGAATAAAACCTAAAAAACATTTTTTTTTGATGATCTTAAAAAGTAACCCCAATTTATGGATGCCAATTAAGTGCTAACCGTGGACTTGGCCCACTTCGGTGATATATCATTTAACAGATAATTTAATTTACTATTATTAAGTTGATTACACACTTTCTGTAAATTGCTTAGCTTTTAAGAAAATGACATAAAACTGAATAATTTCGGTTTATTTTGCATATTTTATGGAAATACATAGGAAACAGGTGTACTGCTAACACTTCAGGGTTCGTATTTCAGCAATGGTACTACCCAGGGAACTCAGTGATATCTCATTTTATAGGTTATTAGTTAGTCTTTATTTTGTTTTCACAGATTTTCTCAAAAATAAGCATTAAGCAGTTTCGAATTTAAAGGCCACAAATAATAAAATTGATCAAAATCCACACACAAAAAAAACGTACAACAGCGTTTTTGTAGGAAACTTTTGTCTAAATCTTTTTTCTAAAATTTACAGAAACCAAGTAATTAAAAAAACAACCTTTACGTGCACACTAAATCCAAGATAACAGGGGAGCCCCCCCCCCAAGGTCGATTACTCATTTTATTTTACGACTCTAATTTGCAAGCTGGGGGTATTTTTTTCGCTCTAATGACTGATCTAGTTGTCCGAACGCTGACGGTCCACGCACGCGCACTGTCTAAACCAAATGATCTCGAATCGAAACAAATTTTCACCTCTCCAAGACTCACCCGATCTCACTCTTTCTCTCTCAGTACAGCTAAGACAGACAAAGACAACATATTTTCGGGGGACTTTGGGCGACTATACGTAAGAAAACTGCGGAGTATCACCACAGAAGGTAACTCTTCTGAGGTATCACTTCGTCTTAGAATTAATTGGTTAAAATAAGGAAAAATCGCCTTTATTCCCAAAATTATAAGAAATTTTGGCTACGCTAGCAGACATTCCGCGTTTGAGGACGAAAATAAAGGCAAAATCAACCTCTAAGACAATCTACGGGAGAAAAATGATATACGCCATGTTTTTTTTCTTTGTGAAAAATGTTTATTGTGTGTTTGTTAATTTTACTTAAACAATCCCAATAATCTTCAGTAAAACGATGTAACTGAATTGCTTTTATGACCTAACATCAAAATTTGGTCATACATTTAAAAAACTACAGTTTTTGTATTTTTAAAAACATACAAATACAATTTTTTTTGTTAAAATGACATGTTTGTACATATTGAAGGGCGCGTGAGTTTTTTGGACGTAAAAGTCATGGATTCTACGAAAATATTTCCGCCGCAAGTTTTTTTCATCTCAATATGTATAAAAATTATATTTAAAACCCCCATATAATTACAATAGTTGATAAAAATAATCACCATTTTTTTTCACAACTGGTTAAACACCCATCAAACATTATTATTGTTGTTCCTCTTTGTTTATTTTTATTTAAAAATGTTTTCATTTCTTTCTATTCTGACAGATGTAGGGGGCGCCACAATACAGGGACACCAGAAGGAATTTTAACTTCTTTTGAACCATATAGGCTAAACTGAAGTTGAAAACTGGTCTAAATACATACTTATTGTGTGGACCTTGGTCAAAGTCTCATCTAGGTTAGTTAGACATCGAACACAAACTGTGCTAATGACCTAATTTCTCCTTCCAAATTACCTTTGTTTTTGTCCCCACTTTGGGAAAATGTCAGAAAATTTCCCTCTTTTTTAACCTTTTAATTTGCTATGTGGAAAAATTACTCTCTTATTTTAAGTAAACTTTACCTAATTTTAACCAAAAATGTTACTTGGGAAGAGATAATGCCAACGTTTTATTTTATTTAAACAAGATTTACTAAACGTCGGCTTCACATGCAGAAGGTACCAGGCTCGCGTCTCGAACGATGCAAAAACAAAAAAAAATCTGTCGCTCTGTCGCCGAGTTCCATTTCAGCGTTCAACAGCCGTCATCGAATAAGCATGCGATGCGATGCACGCTAAAAATATAAGTCGACTTTGAACATCGAGAATATACGCAGGTGTAGTCCAGAAGCCGACACGCAGCCAGCCGAGGAACCAGGGATAATAACCCAGGAACCTGCTATAAGTGCTATATAGTCGGAACCACGACGGCGCCAGCTTAAATGTCCTACTCACGACGACCATGACTGTTGCGCTGAAAAGGAAAGAAGTCTATCGTCTATAACCAAGTTCTGCTGGGACGATAGCCATGTTAGATAGATAGTCTAACATTTAGCAGGACTACCTTTCGGAAGCGGTGTAAAAGCGTGGGTCCACTGTGTATACTTGCTATCCAGTATAAAGATCCCTGCCCTCGACAAAGAGGTGTCAGGCAAAATTAATTCCTCTTAGAGAAAGAAAACTTGCATCCTAAGGGGCACGTGCATCTGTTTGATATATGATGTACGGACAAATCGGGGTTTGCGAAAAGGGCGCGCCTTGTGCCTAGTCGCTAGACCAATAATGGTCTCCCCACTACTACTACTAACTACTACTACTAAACGTAAAGCATATATACACCGACCATATTGGTACTGATATGACATTTGATGAACTGCTGGAGAAAACTATATGATTTTCTAACAATTATTAAAGATTGTGATATAGATAAGAGAAGATATCGGTACCGTTTTGATAACTTTATATATCTTTAGATTCAAATACTTTTTAGTGTTAATAGTTGAGGTGCATTTTTAAAGATAACATAGATAAAAATGTCGGAAGAAAATATGAAAATAGTTAGTGGTGAAAAACACTTAAAGAAAAAATTAATTTCGAAAAGAAAAATTATGCCTGAGAAATTAAATTTGTTAAAACAGGGTCAGATTTCACAGGCTAACCTATTTCACCGTATTAAAACACTTGGAGAATATTGAATTTAGTTTAACTGATAAAAAGTCACCGAAACTGGTCAATATATAAAAACTTGAAGATCTGCAAACTTTATCCCTTTTTCATAAGGATATTGATAATAACAGAGCAGAAGAAGATGACAAACACATACCTGAACCAGGTGCTTACATTCGCAACACCGACAACCGAAAAGAAAGCTAAACGAAAATTAAATTTTTCTTTTAGTGCTAAAAAGCCATATGATCCCACCACAAGTGGTTACTTTTTGAGAAAAGCAGTGTTAAATGATACAGCAGATAATTTTGCACAGAATGAGGTTAAAAAGTAAGAAGAGTTTGGAAATGGACGACTCCGAGACTTAATGAATAAATCCGAGAATGATTACTGCAATCAGTTTCATCCGTCACTTGCAGGCTATATTAAAGAATTTTTTAATGATCCATCCACCGTGCCTTCTGAGCCACAAAGTTATTTTCTAAGTTTCGCGACAGGCGAGATGATATTGGCAATTTTTATATTGGTGATTCGAAAATTGATTTTGATGGAGCTGATTTAATTATGTGGTTCATTATGAAAGGTAAACGTTATAAAGGTAAACATGGTTTGTACAAATTACTCTTTCGAAAAAATATGCCTACAAAGTACACCCAAGATGACGCAGACGCCTTCAGAGAGATTATTGAACACACCTATGCAAACAGAAAACATTACAAGGCCTCTGGAGATGTGATCACCGATAGCTACTCAACCAAATTTAAGAAACTGTTTGGTGACATATATAAAGGTGGAAATGTAGAGAAGGAGATGGAGTACTCCGTTAGTCCTATAGAATACGTATACTGGGATAATCGTAATGAACTTGTAGAACGGTTACGTTTATTATTAGCGTCTCAGATAGCCGGCAACACAGGTCACACAAACGAAATCTACTCTATACTTCGTCGGCGACACCGCAAAATCAAGTAACTGACAAAAATTCAAAAATTACGACGCATGTGCAAAATCTCTTAACTGACAAAAATTCTAAATATTTTAAAATCGAAACATTATAAACCACTCATCTGTCCACCATTTCAATAACTCAAAATTGTGAGGTTTTTAGTGCCTCCTGAAAATTTTGATTTTTGCAGTTACTTTGCGGTTTCGCCGACGACTTGAGGAGCTTCAAGAAGCTAATATTATTAAGAAGAGAGATGGTTAATAATTTTATTATAGATGTTAAACGAGAGTAGAGTGATTGTGAAATCACTAAATAATCCAGTTCAAGCAGATATTGTGGAGATGATACGGTACGCAAACGAAAATAAAGGTTTTAAATACATTTTAGTGGTTAATAATTGTTTCTCAAAATATGTTTGGGCCTATCCATTAAAAACAAAAACTGGAGAAAAAGTTTCTAAAGCTATGGAAGAAGTGCGTAAAGAACAGGTACCACTTCATCTTCAAACCGATCATGGGAAAGAGTTTTACAATTCGACTATGACAAAACTGTTGAAAAGATACAAAGTCAAACACTATAGTTTACTTAGTGGAAAAAAAAGGCTCAAATTGTTAAGAGTGGAAACCAAACCCTTAAAAACTTAATGTGGAAGGAATTTAACTATCAACGATCTTACAAATGGTATGATATACAATACGAAACTTGTTCGAATTTATAACAATCGGAAACATCGAACTATAGAGATGAAACCCTCAGAAGTACGAAAAAGACATGAAAAACTACTGCTTAAAACGGTTTATAACCATATAAAGATGACATTTAAACCAAAATACATGGTTGGTGACTATGTTCGCATTTCCAAAATACAAGGTGTGTTTGATAAGAAATGTATGCCAAATTGGTCCACTGAAATTTTTACTGTTAAAAAAATTCAGCTCACAACCCAGTAACATTGGTAAAAATTCAAAATGGTAGCTCCAAAATGACGGACTTTTTTGTTTACATATGAACCGATGTGCATGTATTAAATTTGAAAGTTTAGAGTGTTCAAGGTCGATGATTTTGATTTTGAATTAAACTTGAAATTAATTAAAATGGAGAGTTCAAAATTGCAGAGTTTTGCATTTATGAACCGATATGTATTAAATTTCGCACTTAAAGTTCGGTTCGGCCTTACACAGGCCGCTGAGTTTAATATTGGAGGATGCTAGCAAAAATGAAATTAAGTTTCAGCTACAAAAAGTAAAATATCCTGCTGTATATTTAGTAGGAAAATTTTTAAAACGTGCTATAAATAAGGTTCATATAAAAGGATAGATATAAGTAATGTTGCTTAGTAATAATTAATTAAATAAAAACATATAAAAGTTATTGGTGTATTCTATTTACTATTTTTCTTAAATATAGTTACATTTAGAATATATATTTAATACCATCCTCTGATTTCTCCGACCCATAAGCCTCACCTCTTTTCTGTTGAAAGGCTTAATGGCCCATCCACTTAATGCAAATCAATATGCATACCAAGCAGGCAAGTCAACAGAACTAGCCTTAAACAACCTTGTTGGAAAAATCAAGGAAACCCTCGATGCAAAAGGCGTCGCAGTAGGCATCTTCCTTGATATAGAAGGAGTATTTAACAGTGCACTACCCAATTCCCTCTTTGAATCAGCGTGCGCCCGAGGAGTTGAATCCACCATCACAGGGTTCATCAGGTGCACACTCGAAAATCAAGTGATTGAAACCACACTTAACGATGTGATGGTAAGTTTTAGAGCTGCTAGAGGCTGTCCACAAGGAGGAGTTCTGTCTCCCCTCCTGTGGTCTCTGCTGGTCGATGATCTTCTTACCATCTTAGAATCGCTGGATGTAGAGGTATTGGGCTACGCGGATGACGTAGGAGCAATCATTAGAGACATTCCAGAAGAAGAGTTTTCTGGAAAGATACAAGAAGTACTAAACACGGTAAAAGACTGGTGTGATAGGGAACAGATGTCTGTTAATCCCTGCAAAACAATCATTATACCGTTCACCCGTAAAAGAAAGCCAGACTTCCTGACTCCTCCGGAGCTTAACGGTGAAATAATTTCATTTGCGTCAGAGGGTAAATACCTGGGGGTCACCCTAGATAAAACTCTCACCTGGAACGCCCATTTGAAAAAGGTAATCCGCAAAGCCACACTGTCCCTATGGACGTGCAAGACAATTTGCGGAAACATCTGGGGTACTAGCACCAAACAAATGTACTGGCTATATATAACAATCATTAGACCAATGATTGCGTACGGTGCAATGGTCTGGTTTAAGAAGGGACATCAAAGAACCTCGAGAGCCAAACTAACCAGCTTACAACGATAGGCCAGTTGCCATATGTGGTGCAATGAGCTCTAGCCCATCGACTGCGCTTGAATGCTTACTAAACTTACCTCCGCTTCACATTTTCTTAGGGGCGCAGGCACGAAGAGCAACTTATAGAATACCAACCACCAGGATGGCCGGGCAAACAAAGTGATATCAACAGCCCTAATTTGGGAACAAGAGTTGGATGCAACTCTAGGACTGATATCCGACGCCATGCCCAACACGGTGTACAGCAGAAAGCTATACAACATTATACTCCCAGAGATGGAGGAATGGTTAAAGAACAGGACCAACTTTATAAACAACGATAGCTTCTGGTATACCGACGGATCCAAAATGCCATCAGGCGTTGGATCTGGAGTTGTTAGTATCCGAGAAAAAGTCGATATTCAACATAGTCTCGGCAAATTGGCTACTATATTTCAGGCCGAACTTGTAGTCATTGAACTTTGTGCCCGGTGGATTACTGACCACGAATGGACCAACAGGACAATAAAAATCTTCTCCGAAAGTCAAGCAGCCTTAAAAGCGCTTGATTCCGACACGGTCTCATCGAGAACCGTGAGGAACTGCAGAGACTACCTGAATACGCTTGGTATTATATACCAGGGCATTCTGGACACGAGGGAAATGAGGCCGCGGACCAGGCAGCGAGGGAAGCGGCATCTGCCGAATTTTTCGGCCCCGAAGCAGCCCTGCGCACATCATACAATGCTGCTAAATTAACCATATTGGGATGGATGGAGGACAGCTTCTAACAATACTCGATGAATATACCAGAACTGGCTCACTCTAAAGAGTTCATTAAAGGACCTTGTCAGAAGAGAGCCAGAAATATTATTGGACTTACCAGACAGGAGATCCGTATAGTGACTGGACTTTTTACGGGTCACTGTCGACTAAGAGTACCCATGCACAGAATGGGAATAACAGAAGAGACCGAATGTAGACTTTGTATGGAGGATGATGAAACCGTTAGACAGGTACTGTGCGAATGTCCGGCTATTACACGTTTACGTCAAAACACTTTCGGTAAACCTCAGATTGATTCAGAAGATCTGAACAGTGTCTCACCCAAACTGATAGCTAACCTTTTCGGAGTATTAGGCATACAGAGTGGTGAGAAACCACTCAAAAGTGAGCCACAAAAGACCCACTAGTGGTCGCAGTGGAAGGGCTGCAAGGCCCACTCATATATGAATCATCATCCTCTGATTATAGCAGTTACTAAATAACTAAAATGAGCCACCCATTGATGATATTCTAAAGTTTGATGGGTTATTATTATTATTATCATTATTAATCCTTTATTTAGCAAAAAACCTGCTAGTTACAAAATGTCAATACATTTGATAAATGGTATAAAATACAATAATGAATTTAAAAAAAATAAAAAGATTTAGAGATAATATTAAAATTCAACACCACAAAAATGAATAGACAAAAACACAATAAACATATAACACAACCAAAATATAAAATAGAATAGACAGTCGATTCATTTTCCTAATTTATTCTTCATATAAAGAGCAATCGTCAATGATCACCCCCAAGTATTTCATTTTTGTAACATGCTCTAGTACATCATTTTTTATGCTTAAGCTGGATCCAGTAAGCATAAAATCCCGTTTAATATTTTCCTTGGCGATCAGCACGTATTTTGTTTTGCTTTTATTAATTTTGAGAAGATTTTCTCAGCAGTAGTAATCAATGGATGTCAATACACTATTAATTTGTTCCAGTAAAATTGCAAAACTTTCAGAGCATCCATATAGAAGAGTATCATCAGCTAGTAAATGTATTTCTACTACTATCATCATCATCAACAACTTTAACAATATCATTGACGTACAAAATAAAGAAAAGAGGTCCCAATACACTGCCTTGAGGGATTCCTAGATCACTTTTTATATTTTTAGATAATATTGCGTTCATTTTTACTCGCTGTTCTCTTCCCGACAAATAACTTCTGGTCCAATTCAACACCCTTCCAGATACACCCATTTCCTCAAGTTTCTGTAGGAGTCTATTTCGATCAATAGTTTCGAAGGCTCTTTGTAGATCCAAGAATACCGCAATTATACTTTTGTCACTGTCGAAACCATTCTTCCAGTCATCCAAGATATACTGGATTGCTGTCTCACAACTGTGGCCTTTCCGAAATCCAGATTGGCGTTCAGTGACAAAATTAGACTGTTCCAAGTAATCTAAGAACTGCTTGTATACAACCTTTTCAATGATCTTTTTTTCAAGAATGGGCAAAGTGTTGATTGGGCGGAAATTCTGTGCCTGTTTTTCTTTTTTTCCACGGGTACAATCGTTGATAATTTCAAAATATCCGAAAAGATACCCTGTTCCAAAGAGGAATTGATTAGATTTATTAATGGCGCTTCAATGTCAGGATAAACGTTTTTAAAAAAATTAGCGTTGAGATCATCCGGGCTATTTTTATTTTTTAAGGAAGATACAACATTTTTCAAAATTTCAGAATCAATCATCTGGAAGTCAGAAAATATATTTTTGGATTCTTGGATACTTGTAGGGTTTAACATGATTCTTTGTCAATAGTTTCAATGATTTCTTCAACGCTACTCACATAAAAAGAATTTAGCTTTTCTGGTAGAAGAGACGCGTCATTTCCTATTTGGCCGGAAAAATCAATCTCCTTGATTTTTTGCTTTTTCTTATTTTCTGGAAGAAGTTCTTTTAGTGTTGCCCACATTTTTTAGAGTCATTTTTACATTGGTCAACTTTAAGCTCAAAAAAATTCTTCTTTTACTGTCGAATTATTTTCACTACTTTATTTATTTTTTCTTTATAAATTCGGTTGATCTCTTCTGTTTTTATATTCTTATGACGTTTATAACTTTCGTCCCTCTCTTTTACTGCATTCTTTACCCTTTCGTTCCACCAGGGCTTGAATCTTGGCTGTATTTTTATTGCTTTAACAGGAGCAATGACATTCAACGCTTCTACAAGTACACTAACAAAGAACTCACATTTAACATTTACATCTCGAATACAAAAACTGCAATTCCAATCCACACAAGACAAATACTTTCTTATCAACTCGTAATTAATATCCTTCCCTCTAGTGTGAATATAGAGTGGCATAGTTTTAACCTTATTTATCATTACTATATCTATGTTTATTGGGTAATGACCACCTATTTTTTGTGTAGCACAGACTTTTGTTTTTGTATTTTGTGGTTGGTTGGTTGTTACTAAGTCAATTATAGTCCCTCCGTTTAAAGACGGGCTCGTGATTTCATTTACTATTTGTCATCAATAACTTTACTTAACCTAGATGGATATGTGTCGCTCTTAAGCATATCAATGTTAAAATCTCCCAATACTACAGTGCATTTATTATTATCACATACAATATCACTACACCATGTTTCAAAAAAGTCCAGAAAGACTTTGTGACTAGAGTTTGGAGAATGATACAAGCACACCAAAATTAAAATCTTACCATATATATTAATTTCAACACCTAAGAACCAATAATTTTTTTAAAATAAAATTCTTTCCACTCTACTTATCTTAAAACAATCTTTAACATACATTTGTACACCTCCAGTATGCCTGCTTTCACTGTTCGTTCTTATACACTCATAGCCAACGATACTAACTTCTTTATCAGATATTTCTTCAGTTAGATGTGTTTCTGAAATGCAAATAATTTTTGGATGTTTTTCTATTACTAAGCTATGTATTAGGTCAAAGTTTGTCGTGATACCCCCAGAGTTTACGTACAACAGACCACAAGAATCATCCTCAGAAGCTGCAACCCCCTGTGACCCAGAAGTTAATCTATTATCACAACAATTTGACCCTCTGCTAAAAAAAATCTATTTTGTTCAAGGTCGATGGGTCATTATCATTAAGACTACCGTTCTCTACATAACCGTTGCCGTAACTAAGCTGTGTTCCCGTTGAACATGAAATAAATTTTAAATTCGTCTGATTAATTTTTCCAAAGTTTTGTATACAGGCCCTTATAAAGTTTGCTACTTTGAACAACCCTTTTCTATTTAAATAAAAATTGGAATTAGAACAAAAATCAGTAGATAATAGCGCAGAAGTATCAAGAAAATCAATGTTATTGGAAAATAGTTTCAGTTTATTTGTAGTTGATTGTAGCCTGCTATTTATACTAACAATATTTTGATATCTTCTGCTTAAATTGTTAATTTTTGTTGGGAGATTGCACATGATTAAATTTGTTTTAAAGCATTTGTTCGCAAGTAATGTAATGTCATTAAGTCTAGAATCAATGTCATTAAGCCCTGCCCAGAATACTACATAATCATGAGGTCCTAAATCTCTAATTAACTATCACACTCATGGACTAGGTCCCTAATTTTTACATATGGTTTTGTTAGTAGGTATATGGAGAATACATCTCCTATAAGTTTATCTAAAGCATCATCCTTAATCATCCATTGTTCTTAAGCACCTTCCTATGTCATTAGTCAGTATGACCAGTTTTTTCTTATTCTCCACAGTCTTCCTGTTATTCAGTCGCGTAATGTTTTTGTCATTCATTACATTATTGTCTGCTTCAATAATTCTAAGTGCATCCACCAAAGTCCCATGTACTACCTTATTCTCTTCAATCTGTCTTGTCTTCGCCTGCATATTTTCTTCATAGCCTCGTATGACTCTTTCTTTTTCACTATTTAGAGAAGCTATTTTTTTGAATTCCTTACTTATTGTTTCTATTTCATAATTTTTTTCTTTGAGTTTTTTAATCAGTTTCTGCCTCTCTTCTTCTATACCATCACTTACTTTTTGGCATTCAATTTCGTCCACTTGTATTTCTTTATCCTCGAATCTTATGTCTTTTTTTTGTGTTTCCAATTGAACAGTTTTTTCAACAAAATCATTTCTTTGTTGTAATTGGTTGGTTTTCTTTTCTCAAATGTTCCAGTTTATGTTCACGATCTCTTAGCTGGTTGTTTAAGTCTTTATTTTTCTTTGCTATTTCTTCAAAATTCAGGTACTCCTCTGATGTCAATCTCTCATATTTTTTGTGGCGTCCTCAGTCGCTTTTTGTTATTATGCAGCTTTGAAGTACCAGTTAACTATTTCTTTCCATTTCGAATATTAGTTGACTCTTCTATTTGCTCCTCTTCATAAATCCTCCTTTCTTAGGGTGTGGCCAATTAAAATGCGTTGGGTGACATTTGTGGCAAACTAAAAGACGTTGCCGCCATTTTGTGACACGGTAAATAGAACAATAACGCTGTGCCAATTTGTGGCACTAAAATCAAATTACTGAGTAATTAAACAAATATCTGGAAGCAGAACTGTATTTTCCAGCTAGGTAAAACATTGATATGCCCGGTAACTTTTATACAGTGGAGAAGGGGGGGTTCAGAAATAAGAAAATTTGAAGCGCCACATTGTTTTAATATCAATGTTTTACAAAGAAAATCTTAATTAAAATACAGTTCAACCCAAACGTTGTAGCCAAACAATGAAACTCTACTTACTTCCGAGGCTTCCAGTGAGTATTTGTGTAATTAAGAATAACCAAAAAAATTGACTAATAAACAAAATAAAATTCTAAAAGATTCCTAAATGAATCAAAATGACACAAATAGAAAGTTCCTTATAGGTACATGCCCATTTCCAACAGGTCATAGTGTACCTACATTTAAGTCAGTAGTGTAAGACTCACTTATCTAAATGATTGTTAAGAAAAAATATACTTCCAAAATCATTCCATCATAGAGGAGATCTGGACCACATATCTGCTGTCATTATTCTACGTTAGGTAGAATGAGACAGACAGCAACCCAGTCCGAGATCTACCCCATGAGGTAGAACAATGTAAGGAAACCGCTAAAAAAAATATAACCTCATCTCTCTTTTGTCTCTGCAAAGTTGGTCAATTGGGCTGTACAAATAACACAAAGATTTAGTTCATCTTGTATATTATAAACTGAAGGTAATACCGGAAAACATAATCTAAGTGGATGAATGGGTAGAAAACAAGTCAGGGCCAAAATAGTAAGGCACTTCAATTGTATGATAAAAATTAAATAACTAGTTATTCCGCAAAAGTGTGGTTATGACGTCATACCCTACCTTACGATTACAAGAGGTGGCAAAAATTATGCTTAAATAAAAAAATGAACCTTGGTCCTTCAATTATTTAATAATTGTTGGTGTTTTATTTGGTAAACCTGGAATTGTTGGTTTTCCGACATACTCCTGCTACTGCTGCTCCGGGTCCTGGTCCTGCCTACGCCCACCCTGAAGGTCTCTTAGCACATGGTGCTAGGGCAGCACATGGTACTCAAAATGTTCTGGGTTCTTGCCCGAGCGTAAAAACCCTGTGGAAAATGAAATGTTTCAGTTTCCTAGAATTCGTCGGTTTTGCACGAAGTTCCCCTACACCGAGTAACTTAAATCAAGAACCCCATGTCGACCCAATAAAATAAATTAGATTTAAACAGATGAACTAAAATAATCCTAACGTACCTTTCCCAGGGTTACAACTGGCTCGAACCTCGTTCCACCAGCAAAACTGTCCCGTCGATGGAATGGACGGGCTGTAACCAAAGGAGAAAACAATATATAGTTTTATCCAAAACGTGGTTTAAAAAAAAAATATTAAAAAAAACTCCAAAACACGTCTTTTGCAGAAAAATCACACTTCACACGAACACTAATTACAATTTGGGAGGCAAATATTGTCTTGAAGAATTCAAAAAAAATAAAAAAAATCGAACTTACCACGCTCCTTTCCCGTAGAGATGGCGTAGGCCGCCTTAAATCCCTCTCAGAGGATGTGAGCGTCACTGAAGATTCGCCTAAACAACGACGGACTCACTGCTACAGTTTCTGGGATATCTCCTGCAATCGCTGCAGTGCCAATAACCAAAAAACAATGGCGATCGCAGAAACTGTTGTCGACCCACCGCCGACTCTTTAGGAAAAGAGAAAAGAGACTTTGTCAAGAACACTAAAAAAATGAAGTTGCCGGAAATCGTTCGTAAATCTGGTGGGGACAGTACACAGTACCAACCAAATTTTCCCGGTTAAATTCAAATAAGAATGCAAACGCATTTATAAAAATACGCTCTCGCCGAAAAATCCTTAGCTCCGGTTTGCGAGCCTGGAGAAAAAAATCCGCGGTTTTCAAACTAACCAATGATGAAATACACTAATACTTCCGTACCCTGCGCATGAGGTGTTGTCGGATCTATTTCCACGGTTGAATTTTTTATAACAAGGACATCGAGACACCCTACATACATAGACCGAACATTTGCCTACCGGACCCTCGCCAACATAGCAAGTAGGAGGAAAATAACCAGACGGACTATAAGAAGCACATCAACTGTAAAATCAATTACTGGAGATCAGAGCATGCATCAAACCCAGGAATATTCGAACACTCAACCAATTCCCATATGAGTAAAGCTATGTATTCCCGCAATTAGAAAAACGATAACTGCAGTGGACTGTATATATTTTATTAAATGAAGCGCGAACAAACATAAATATATTGATACGAAATCACGAAATAATTAAGGTCCATAGGTTAATTGCTGTTACCACACAATGGAAATCAGAAACAAAGCATTCGCCAGTTTGCAGCCAATTTCTCCACGTTCCAGGGGCCCCTGTCTTGATCTAATGATGGCACCACGTAGCTGAAGGGCTGAAGTTTCTAGTTCTATGCTTCAGTACACCAAAATCGAGCACATTTAAGTGTAGAAATTTGTAATAGTTGGAGAAAGTAAATTAACGAGAAAATCTCAAGGCGGTAGAAAGGATCTCACTGATTCTTGGTGCGCATGTCCAATGCGCGGAAAATGTACTCTGTCCGTCATCCAATGGGGCTTTCCCACATTTTTGAGACTCAGCGGATTTGTGTACCTTAATCAAAGCTATTTAAAGGAAAGTTTTTTTTTTCGAAAAAGTCTTGGTTTTGGAGAAAATAAGGTTTGAAGTTTGAGTCCCGCAAAAATCTTCAAAGAATTTCATTTACGCAACCACCCAACAAGAAAAAAGGTATACCAGTGTCCTGCGTGAGCCATTAACGTCTAATAATATCGTTGGCGCGGATCCTCACTTCACGTTTCATTTCTGCTGTCAGAATGTTGTGTCAGTTATTTATATGTCATATTTGTTTATTATTTTGATTTTCAAATATTCTAATTATTATTTAAATTACAAAAGATTTTGTATCAAAATTAGATTCTTCAGGTGAAAAATGTTGAAAAAATGTGTTGTAAGTGGGTGTGGAAAGACAAGCGAAAATTCTCCTGGGACAATATTTGTGTCATTCCCTACTGGGCCTTGAAGAGAGGCATGGATGAAGGCATTAAACCTCAAAAAGTTGTCGACAGCTGGGCACAATAAAGTGTGCGAGCATCACTTTAATGTAAGTACAATAAATAGCTAGGTATAAATGTATATGGGAGGTCAAAGTCGGTATTAACATAAAGTAAGTATAACCTAACTGTGTTCTATTGATCTCAAACATATCCTAACCTGGGTTTGCCCGCACAGGATAGGATCTGTGTGCAATCATTTAAGGGTTAGGCTAACACCAATTTCCCAAAAAGACGAAAGGGGATGTATAACTAAAATACTCTGCCCATATATGGGCCCCTAAGCTCACACTAGGTACTATAGTTATAGTGTACATGCGAGCTAATAAAACTAAAACCTGAAATATATCTTATTCAACTCCCGACTAAATTACCTTTTGTTTGATAACCTTACAAGCCATGTTTTGACTTAAACTCAAATTTTTGAAATCTACCCCCACCCTTAAAAAAACAAAAACTAAAATGTATTTTGTTTAACTCCGGACTTAATTACCTTTCGTTTGATATCACACACGCCATATTTTCACGTAAACTCTAATTTTTAAAATCTACCCCCACCCTTTTTGAAGAAAAAAAAACTAAAATGTATTTTGTTTAACTCCATACTCAATTACCTTTCGTTTGATATCACACACGCATTATTTTCACATAAACTCTAATTTTTGAAATCTTCCCCCACCCTTTTATTTGGCTTGTGTTCAGTGGATTTTGTTCATTTTTAAATGGGACCATCTCGACCCAAGACCCAGCCTAGGTACCAAATTTCAATAAAATCGGCCTAGCGGTTTTTGAGTTATGCGCGTTGGTCGTTACAGACAGACATACAGACACACACACACAGACAGACAGACAGACAGACAGACATATATAAATAATAAAAATTTTTGAAATCGGAGCAACTTTTTTTTTTCTCGAAAAATTTTGGATCACCATAGCTCACACTACTATAGTATAGTATATGTGTGAGCTAAAAATAAATACTAAAAAACCTAAATTCTTTCCAAAAAATAATTATTCATATAAGTTCTTTCCAAAAAATTGAAAGAGTATGTTAGATAAGTTCATTATACTGGTATATGAAGTTGTTTTGCACCAAAAAGTAACAAAGAAATGTTTAAAGGCTTGACAACTGGTGCCTTTTTTGCATAAGTATTGTCGTAATGCCATGATAATTTATATGGGTAATGCAAGGTAATGCCAAAAGTGCTTTTCCCCTTCTCAAGCCCACTTGAAACGGAGCAACACTCTTGGAATTGCACTATGTTTGCTAACCTCCAAAAGCCAAACTAGACCATAAACAATGGTTTTATTTTAAGATATTCACAAAAATTGAAAAAAGAGTAAGAAACTGTAGTAAAATAAATGGATCCATGATGAATCTGATACCTTCCTAGCTAGCCTATTAGCACCCTTTACATAAAGCCATGATATATCACCCTCAAAAACAGTTTTTGTAAATACATTAGACAAATTATTAAGCAAAATGTAGTCTAATATACCCCAATAACTGTATATTGATGTGATGCTCCATTAAAAGTTAGCATTTAAAAAAAATTTTAACTGTCAAAAAAACTGTCAGTAGCATTAATGGATTTTGTCCAAAATGTCCAAAATGTTAAACACTATTTTACCTGAAAATTTTATTTTTCAGCAGTTTAGGAGCTATCATGTTACTGACAGAAAAATATACACACACACACACACAGACAGACATCACGACAATATTGCTAGGTTAGGTCAAAATATACCCAAATAACACATTTTCGGTGTTATCTCAAAAAAAATATTTTTCTCAAAAACAATACCTGTGCGGGCGAGGAAGGTAAAAATTAATTTTTGTGGGTTTTAAGTGGGTTGCAAAAGTTGCATGCATTATAAAAAAGTTGCATAGTGGAAACAGGCCTTATGGTTTTTTCCTTTGGGTCTCTTTCTGAGAGGTGAGACAGTAGGACTTCCAAAACCTAATTTTTTTCAAATAATGTAGCATAATAAAAGGATTAAATAATTTAAATTAGTCAAAAATAAAATGTATTTTCTATTCATTATTATTATCACCAAGTACAAAAATGTCCCAATTTTAATGGTTTTGTTGTCTCAAATTTACAAGTCCTGCTTGAGAGGGCATGTTATAAATATTTCTATAAGCATCTAAGAAGAAAGTGTATGATGCTTTTTGAGAATATGCTTATTATATCCCTGGAAAAAATTCCATATAGAATCATCTCATATTCTTTCTATGAGTTTTATTTAATTTTATAATATGTTTTGTATATGGGATATGAAACAAACCCTATAAAACCATATCAAATCTAATAAAATCAGTTTTTATGAGTCAAATGGTCTGGTTTGTAGTATCTTGTGAAGCACTACAGGATCACCTTCACCATCACTATGAGAAGTTGTAAACTTTTATGATGTTTTTATGTGGGATTTTGGCAGGCAGGCTTTTTTAAACATATTTTATGGGTGTGCTAGGCATGTATTCCACAGAAAGTCATTTACAGGGTGTCTCATTTAGAAAGGCTGTGTCTGTCTGTCTGTCTGTCTGTCTGTCTGTCTGTCTGTCTGTCTGTCTGTCTGTCTGTCTGTCTGTCTGTCTGTCTGTCTGTCTGTCTGTCTGTCTGTCTGTCTGTCTGTCTGTCTGTCTGTCTGTCTGTCTGTCTGTCTGTCTGTCTGTCTGTCTGTCTGTCTGTCTGTCTGTCTGTCTGTCTGTCTGTCTGTCTGTCTGTCTGTCTGTCTGTCTGTCTGTCTGTCTGTCTGTCTGTCTGTCTGTCTGTCTGTCTGTCTGTCTGTCTGTCTGTCTGTCTGTCTGTCTGTCTGTCTGTCTGTCTGTCTGTCTGTCTGTCTGTCTGTCTGTCTGTCTGTCTGTCTGTCTGTCTGTCTGTCTGTCTGTCTGTCTGTCTGTCTGTCTGTCTGTCTGTCTGTCTGTCTGTCTGTCTGTCTGTCTGTCTGTCTGTCTGTCTGTCTGTCTGTCTGTCTGTCTGTCTGTCTGTCTGTCTGTCTGTCTGTCTGTCTGTCTGTCTGTCTGTCTGTCTGTCTGTCTGTCTGTCTGTCTGTCTGTCTGTCTGTCTGTCTGTCTGTCTGTCTGTCTGTCTGTCTGTCTGTCTGTCTGTCTGTCTGTCTGTCTGTCTGTCTGTCTGTCTGTCTGTCTGTCTGTCTGTCTGTCTGTCTGTCTGTCTGTCTGTCTGTCTGTCTGTCTGTCTGTCTGTCTGTCTGTCTGTCTGTCTGTCTGTCTGTCTGTCTGTCTGTCTGTCTGTCTGTCTGTCTGTCTGTCTGTCTGTCTGTCTGTCTGTCTGTCTGTCTGTCTGTCTGTCTGTCTGTCTGTCTGTCTGTCTGTCTGTCTGTCTGTCTGTCTGTCTGTCTGTCTGTCTGTCTGTCTGTCTGTCTGTCTGTCTGAATCTCTGTCTGTATATCTATATGTCTGTCTAAATCTCTGTCTGTACGTCTGGCTGTAACGACCAACCTGCATAACTCAAAAACTGCTTGTCCGATTTTAATGAAATTTAGTAGCTAGCTTGGGTTTAGGCTCGAGATTGTCCCGTTGGCGTAGATTTCAAAAGTTAGAGTTCAGATTAAAATATTACTTGTGTGATACCATATTAAAAGTAACTGTGCATGAAGATAAAAAAATACATTATAGTTTATTTTGCTAGTGTTGCAACAGTGGAAGGGGGGATTCTTCAATCGGACGCGACTCGGGTGGCGGATAGGGGATTATTTTCTCCGATCAAAATGAGTAAAAATTATATTATACATTAATCGTGTGAACTTAGGGGCCCATAAATTGGCAGAGTTTTTACTTACGTACACAAAAACGATTTAAAATCTTTCTGTATTCTTCTAATTTCATAAAAAGTGGAATTCCAATTTTTTTGGTCATCATAGAATATCAGGTACTTATATATTTTTACTCAAAATAAGTAATTTGGCTCAAAAAAGGCCTAACTGCCAAATTTTGTGATGGTATTTGTCTGGGCCACAATAAATCCAAAACCATAAATATTTTGTGGTTAATTCTTTTTATATTTATTTAAGAAATACAAAAGCTAGAAAAACGCGGTTTTTACATTTAAACTGGGAATTATATTTTCATTAAAAATTATCAAGTTAAAGTTTGGCAAAAGTTTCTTTATTTTCATTTAGCAGAAACAACAATTTGAGTTATTTTTAATTTATTTTAAAAGAATACTTAAACGGTTAGATAAATATATTTAAAACAAATTTTAAAGCAGCATCCACTATCTATAGATGAAATAGAAAAAGCGGGAAAAGTTTTATAAAAGAAATGTAGCGTAGCTGCGGAATAGATTTTTTCAATTGAATTAAAAAAAAATACTCAAGTTAAAGTTTTTTGCGAAAATGTCAGTCTGCAAGTCTTTTGATTAAAAAAAAGGTGGAAGAATTTTATTATGTAATTTAAAAACAACAAAATAAATTTTATTTACCTTATATCCTTAAAATGAGCTATTAATATTTTTTAAATACTGTTAGAGCAATGTCATTTTTACCTTCCTAAATTGTGCAGCAATGGCTAGAGAAGGCATTGTTTTCAAGGAATTTTTTTTTTGATAATTTACTAATGATCTTACCAATATGACCAGTTACCAGACCCCAAAAATGCCTTAGTCAAAAAAGTACGGTTAGGGTGACCAAATGTGTTGGATAATTTGCCGCCCCGCCGGGCCCTCGATTCGCCACCGGGCTAACTCGCAGCCAACCCGGTTAGCCACCGAAACACATCGCCCAGGCCCGCAGCCGTAGTTTTTGTTTTCAATTTTATTTATTTATACTTTATAATGAGTGAATCATTTATTCTGGATATCTCAAACTCATAAATTGGATAGGTAGTAATATAAAATTCAAAATATTTAATCATCAGGAGTGGCCTCTATATAAGCTCTATAAATTCTAACAATCCAGTAGTATGCGCAGATGTTATCATTGCTTCGAAAATTCGATCTTTTTGTATTTGCATTGATTACAATATTTGATCAAACTGCTCGAAATTTATAGCCTCTATTAAAATCTGTTATTAGAAACTAGAAAAAAAAAAAATGAAACACAGTACAAAATCCATAGGCTCTAATTATACACTTATGGGAAGATACATTAGGTAAAACTTTTCATTAAGGCTAAAACGTTAAAATAAAATATATTTTGACACCTAGACCTTATTTTTTGGACTGATGCATATTTAGGCCTGTTAACATATCAGGTAGTGTTGGTGGAATCATTAGTAATCGATTAAATCAGTTGTCATAAAATATTCATTAAAATGCCCATTTAGAACGCTACGGCGCACCAGTTACAATTCATTTCATTATTTTTGGGACAATTTTTTTTTCATTGGCCTATGTTATTTTTATGATAACAAGCTAATAACTCACAAAAAGTTATCTCAAAAATTATGAAATGGACTGTAAGTAGGTAGGCCGTTTTACCAGTTAAAAAATTTATGACAGGTATGGCAATGCCGATACAAAAGGGAGCTCTATGTAGGAAGAGCGCAAGAGAAAATAGCGTTGGACGAAATTGCACGAGACAATGGCAATGGCAATTTAATTATTAAGTACATTGAAAATATGTTTTTTTTTAACTTTCAGAAGACTCCCTAAACTGGAGTTTTTTTTCTTGGAAGAGAAACAATCAAGACAGTCAAGAACCTTCCCTACATTTAAAAGCTGACATTGTACCCAGATTTGGAATACCATCAAGTTCAGGTACAGGAGAAAATGTTCCTCCAACAAAAAAGTTTAAAATGGATTTTCAAGTTGAAGTCATTGCACAGGGTGTTCAAGTAAAACCTTCGACTTCCAACAAAATATTGCAGGTAAACATAAAACCAAAGATTCGAACCCAATACACTCAAACACATTATATGATCAGTGACAAAGCAGTGCAGTTCGATGGGTCCAAATTTGAAACTGCTTTAATTTACATTCTAGTAGTGGGTCGCATCCTTCCACTTCATCTAATATTGTTTCTTTATGGCAATCATTTGGTTCGTCAATATCAGCAGATGACGATGAGGATGTTAGAAAATGTGATCGCCAGCTTGACCGAGTTTTAACTGTAAATAAAATAGAACGCAATAGTAGGTTTTATTTAGGAATTCCTAAAAATATGTATTCTATGATTAATTTGCTTTCCCAGACAAGCAAACTTGACTATGTTGATGTGCTCATCACTTTAAAGAAAATTAGATTGAATGATTCGTATCAGCGAATAAGTGATGACTTTGCATTAAGTGTATCAACAGTTTCAAGGAAATTTTTAAATGCGGTTCCAAAACTTGCCACCATCATGCAAAACTTTATTTTTTCTCCAACTGCTGACACTGTGAAGCGTATGTTGCCAATACCTTTTAGGTATAGATATAATGATGTGTACACAATAATAGATTGTTTCGAAATAGAAATAGAAAAACCTCAGAATCCTCTAAAACAAAGTTTAACTTGGTCAGACTACAAGAAATGTAACACCTTAAAATTTATTATTGGTGCTACTCCTAATGGTTTCATTAGTTTCATCTCTGGAGCTTATGGTGGCAGAATTTCTGACAATAGTATAGTAGAAGAGAGCGGTTTCTTAGATACCCTACCCAATAATGTATCCGTTATGGCAGATCGAGGATTTAAATACATGGACACCCTATTAGTACAGAAGAACTGTAAGCTTGTTCGCCCGCCAAGTGTCCAATCTGGAAGTAAACCCTCAAAAGCTGAAGTAAGATTGGCAAAAAGGATTGCAGCCTTAAGAATCTATATTGAAAGAGTCATCCTTTGTCTAAGATAATTTAAAATGCTACATATATCCATACAGTAATACATTTTAATCACGTTATAATACTGTCAGGTCCAGGTACAGCAGAAAATGTTCCTCCAACAAAAAAGTTTAAAATTAATTTATATATGAGTAGTGACAAAGCAGTGCAGTTTGATGGGTCCAAATTTGAAACTGCATTTACTTTACATTCTAGTAGTGGGTGACATCCTTCCACTTCATCAAACATTGGTTCTTTATGGCATTTTTTTGCTTCTACATAAAATTCATAAGATGACGATGAAGATCTTAAAAAATGTGATTGCCATCTTGGCCGAGTTTTAACTGTTAATAAAACAGCACTGAATAGTATGTTCTTTTCAGACATTTCTAAAAATATATATTCCATGATTAATTTGCCTTAGCAGACAAGTAAGCGTAACTATATTGATGTGCTCATCACATTAAAAAAATCAGATTGATTGATTCATATCAGCCAATAAGTGATGATTTTTCCTTACGTGTATTAACAGTGCCACCATCATGCAAAACATTATTTTTTCTCCAACTGCTGTCCCTGTTAAGCGTAAGTTGCCAGCACCTTTTAGGTATAGATATAATGAAATCTACACCAATATAGATTGTTTAACCTGGTCAGACTTCAAGAAATGTAACACTTTAAAATGTATTATTGATACTACTCCTACTGCCTATATTCGTTTTATCTCTGGAGCTTATGTTGGCAGAATTTATGAAAATAATATGGTAGAGGAGAGCGGTTTCTTAGATACCCTACCGAATAATTTATCCATTATGGCAGATCGAGTATTTAAACACATGGACACCATATTAATACATAAGAACTGTAAGCTTGTTTGCTCGCCAAGTATCAAATCTGGAATTAAACCATCAAAAGCTGAATTAAGAATGGCAAAAAGGATTGCAGCCCTTAGAATCCATATTGAAAGTCATGCGTCGTCTAAGAGAATTTGAAAGGCTACATATACACGCGGTAGTAGGGTATAAATAGGGGAGATCGCTTATCTATCCCATGTATTTCTTATGGCACTTCCGGTCGTTAGTTTCGGGTGCTGCCTCCGATGATTTGAACCAATGAGAAGGTTTGTATGAAAGTAGGTGGAGCTTAGATGATGGTGAGTGAGAGAGAGAGAGAGATAGAGAGAGAGTGAGAAAGAGAGAGAGAGTGTGAGGAAGAGAGAAAGCGAGAGCGCGCGAGCGAGAGAGCGGGAGAGAGAGAGAGAGAGAGAGACAAGTTGGGCTGTGGGACTGTTCCCAAACTAGCGTGTGGTGTAAAATTCTGACCCCAGCAGACTCGACGCCCCGGCTTCCAGATGGCGGGTGCGGGCGTCCAGCACGCTGGTGGGGGATCCTGGATGTAGGAGCCTGCGCCTGTTAGTGGGATGTAATTCTTGCTCAATTAACCAATTGAGTGTTCTAGGCTCCTGTCAAATTGTCAAAAATTAATTGCAACATTTAGGAAACTGATTTTTAATTCAATTAGTTTTTTTTTAAATTTATTTAAAATAGTACACAAAATAGGGTAGAAGTAAAATACAGGATATGGTATTCTATATTTTAGGAATCTATATTAATTTCAAGACATTTATGACAAATAGGGTTTCTTAAATGATAAATAGTTACAAAATAAAATACTGTTGAAAATACTATTAAATTAATTCGAGTATAAAAGTAGGATTGTTGTAGCAGGATTGCGAACATGCGTCTTCATAGGAAGAATTTTCAAGTATAGGCTTCTCTTCTTGAGAAAAAAAGTCATATTGAGGCTGCTGCTGTTACTGCTGCTATTGTTGTGTTTTTTTAAGCTGTTTTCATCAGAATTATTTGGAAATGTGTCTGTTGTTGGGCGAGGTAGCAACTCAGGTACTAAGTCATACTCTTGTCCTGGAACAAACCATCCAAATTCTTCGTATCCAGATTTTTTAAGGAATTTTAGTCTTAGTTTAAAAATTGTAATAAATCTACATTCGGATGCGTTGGCTGTGTATTGATAAAATTTTATGTTGCGGGTTTTATTAAAAATGCTTAATCTGTCCACTCGTATGAAGGCCAAACCGCATTGTTATCAAAGGTTATGTATGCATCTTGAATATGGTTTGGGTAGAATAAAATAATTAACGTACAATTTAAAAAAGTAGACAAAATTAATGGGCCAAACATCTTGTCTGTCTGAATTATAATCTGAAACTAACTATGCTGTCTTTATGTTTGAAATTAAATATTGTGAAGAAAGAGTACCCTCAACCTATTTGTTATCATATTTTCTTATCTGTTTTAAGGTTAGACGCAATACTACTACAGTTAAAATAGGTAATAAAATAAAACTAGCGTAAACTCTAAAATAAAATATTTATTGTGGTAAGCTATTAAAAATATATTTATATAAAATTTTAACATAGGTTTGACTACATGCACATTCCCCTAGAATATGAACACCACAGTGTTCATTACTTTTTTTTAGTACTGGTACTGTGGACTCGAAAACATTCTCTAAATTTATAATAGTAGGAACATTGAGTTGCATGGATTTAAAAATCTTAACTATAAAGTCCTTTTTAACTTCACCTTTAACATAAATAAAGTCAACATTTATTAAATTTTCACAAAAAATCTTATTTATTTAAATTTGTATATTCCGTATTTCCTTGATCATATGGAAGTCCATGATGCTTGTTCAATAAGTAGTTGACACTCCGTCTCTCTGCGTTGTTTAAAGATGTATAAGGGATCTTGGGGTTAAAGACATAATTTTTTAGGACTTTTCCATCATAGATCGCCAGTTCCTTTACAACAAAATCCAATGCAATCCGGTATCCCTGAACGTCAATTATTTTTATTTTCATCTTAACCGTAGCATGGCGCAAAGACAACTGATTAAAGCAGACTTCTTACTATACCTGATAAAGGCAAATATTCAAAAACACAGTCGTGTATAATAATGCAATAAGCTACAACGTTTTCGTTAAAGTTTTCTTGACTTTGAAATTCCAGTTTAACGTCAACGGTGCTGCTTTTAAGCGATTCTGTCTGTTTACTACAGTCAATTACAAAAACAGGATAAGACAGAAATGTATCAAAATCCATCAGAGGTTCCACAAAACGTTTTCCATGGTAGGATCTTTGAAAGTCCAAATACATTCTATACACTTCGCTTATTTGTTTCTCAGGAAAGCTAAGATTTAGTGACTCATAAGGATATGATTCTGAATTCAGATATAATCTTATGTCGGTTATTTTTATGTTATCAAACTGACTACAATCTGCTGTGGGGTTATTAATACGGTCTTTTTGAAAGCCCACAAGGACATATCTAGGTCGCTCTAAATTACTGGCTGTCTTCACCATCCATATATCTTTTTTTGAATTTTTTAGTGCAGGCAAATCAAAATATTCCCATTTTCTAAAGGGAATAAGAACAGGTGTATCCTTTTCAACTTTTTCTAAAATAGCCATTTTCAAAGAATCATTTGGAAATATGTGTTTACTTTGAGTTCAACAGTAGACAGTGTCACTACAGCGGTTTTGGTTCCACTGCTTTTGTAGCAATTATTATCAGTTCTAGCTCTAACCAAACGAATCCTATGTCTTCCTGCAATTACATGTTTATAATCATTAAATATCTCAAAAAGAAAACTAAGTGGAATAAGTAAGCTAAACTGACGACTTACTGCTCCAATGGGTTTTAAAATTCCATCAGGCCAATTCCATCCTGCAGGTACTAATGCTTTGCTTTCTTGTTCGGAAAGACTGAGAAGTGCCCGAAACGTAATATCCATCCATTGATCAAGTTGGTTTAAAACAATTTCTATCTCGTCGCTATTTTTGAATGATTTTGTATAGGGGTGATATGTGTGCCACTCTTCACGAGCAATACTCTCGTCAGATCTTACAGGATTAAAAATTTGCAGTTTTTCGAAGCCGGAAGCCATATTTTTTTGCTAGCGTCTGTAGTAATAAAATATTTCGAAAAGTGAGCTGGTTCTTGTTTGACGGTCGCCGATCAAATAAAACTTGAGCAAAATAATTGTCTGTTCTATATGGTAAGTTATTACGACATTTACTATTGAATGTTAAGCCCATTTCTTCGTAATTCTAATCTAATCAAAATTTCCTCACTTCGGAAATTAACAGGATTTGAATCTTGATCGATAAGATCCAAACTAATCGTGTCAATGATCTTTTTTGCGACAGGTAGAAAAATAGGATTGTTAGGCTCAATATCTATGCTATAGCCGGGATCAACCGAGGGGCTAAATGCAAAAAGTGTGTGTGCTTGCTCGTTTCCGTTGTACGATCCCGATATAATGTTGCACTCTATTCGAATAGAAAGCACTGGAACAATTCTAACGGGTAAATCTGATTCGTGTAGGATATCGGGTTTATATTTTTTTGATGAAAATCCTAGAAGCTGGCCAATGCTATCTGGGGGTTCAAAGTCCACTTCGTATATGCTTTTTAACTCAACTTTTAGGGTACTAAGATTCGGTTTCAACAAAAATGGAGTACACTGACTGATATCAACTCTATCCTGACATAAGGCTTGCTGAATATATGATTCAATCCCATCAATTTCGTAGCTACCTGTAGGTATTTCTAAACTTAGGTGTTCTCCCTCACTATTATAGTAAAACTTGTTTCGTCCTGGCTCTATGTTGGGAATGGAATTCCAGGTATTAAGAGAAATCAGTGCAAGCGAATATTCGAATCGAGCATCTAGTTGAATGGGAGGAAAAAAAGTTGCTGAAAGGCAGCTTGTACGACCTTTTAATGTGAACGTATTAGACATGACTGGTTAAGTAAACCTGAGGTTGCTTATTTAATATTTTTATTGCTTTGATTATACAAAAAGGATAGACTAAGATGTCCACAATTAACAGTATTAAACTTTTGATATTGGTCGATATTATACATTATTTTACAGTTTTTATAATATCTTATTACTTCTAGTGGTGGGACTATAGCAAATCCATCAAAATATACAGCAGTATTGTTTTTTTGTTTCCAAACAGCTACCCAGTGACTTCCACTTTGATCTTTGATGTTGAGATTAATAATACGAGCCTCTTTAGACCAGGGACGCTTATTTTTTGAGAGAAGCCCTTCTCTCATAAAAACGCCTCTAAAGTGACGTATTTTAAGCTGCTTTGCGTATTTTTTCAGGTCAAAATCGGTTAAAGGTCGGCTGGGTAGTTTTATTGGAAGTTTTTTGGCTTTTTTTATATATAATCCGTATCCTGATTTGTATTTATGTAGAAATAGACCGCTACCCCTTTTTCCTACTGCAATGGATTCCATTTGTTTATTATGTCTTTCATCCTCCTGGAGTTTTTGTCTTGCATTTTTGGCGTCTATAATGGTCTTCGCAATGGAGGCTCCGCCCCCAGAAAGAGCTCCTAATGCAGAAAGGGCACTGTCGAAACAAAAATATAAAATCAAAAAAAATCAATTAGGTTAGGTTAGGAATATTTTATAAAATTAGAATAGTATTTACCTGAAAATTGGGATCAGGGGAAGAAATCCACCTGTCTTAGGTACGGGAAGAACTCTTGGTAGTTTAATCCTCTTTTTGCCTCCTGCTTGTTTAACTGTCATTCGTGCAATTTTAAGAGCAGCATTAATTTGTTTGCGGTCCGACAGACCTCGACCCTTGTAAACTTTCATTTTCCTTTTCAGAGGTGCTAAAATTTTGGAAGAAAAAGACTTCTTTTTCTCTTTTCGCACTCCCATGCCCAATTTTTGTTTTAGTTTCATTGCTGATGCAACAACAAAGGATGAGGCCTTTTCCCCAAAGCTAGCGTCTCGGGATTTAAAACGTTGCCACGCTTTCTCCTCGAGGATTTTATCTGCTTTGTGTCGGTCTTTTATATCTTTACTTTTAGAATAGGCAATATCGTGATCTTTACAAAAATTATCTAATGGATGAATTCCCACGTCACCTCTAGCCAACCGCTCTTTTAGACGAGTTCCTGGGCCACAAAACCTTAAAAAAATAAATAACCATATTTTTAAAAAGAGGTAACTATAATTAAATAGACTAAAATAAATGTAATTATTAATATCTACCTGTGAGATGGTAGATGTAACTCAAACGGGAGTTTATTGATTGCAGTATTTAATAGACCTTTACCCTTCGAAGGTGTCATTACGATTGATCGTTTACTTGTGTGACTACCTTTTTTTACAAAGCTTGTTATGAGTCAAATTCAAGCTGAGAAGCAAGTGAACGGGGGTATTGAAATAATCAACCTGGATGAATTTCAAGATCATAATAAAGATAAGTTTCAAAAACATGGAGCTCTGTTACCAAGCACGGTTCGGGGCTGGTTGTTGGACCATCGGGGAGCGGGAAATCAAATGTAGCCATTAGCTTGCTTCTAGATCCCAATGGACTACGGTTTAAAAATGTATTTGTGTATTCAAAAACACTGTATCAGGAAAAGTACCAGCTGTTAGAAAAAATTTTAAAGCCTATTCCGGAAGTGCAGTATGTACCGTATAGTGAAAATGAGGGAATTCCTGATCCTTCAAACGCTCCACCATATTCCATATTCATATTTGACGACATTTCATCGCAAAAGCAAGACATTATTCGAGATTATTTTAGCAGGGGTAGACATTCCAATATAGACTCAATTTTTATTGCACAGACTTACACTACCATTGAGAAGAGAAATATAAGGGATAATGCAAATATGCTTATCTTATTCAAAATGGATGAACATAACCTTAAAATGGTTTTTAACGAACACGTCTCTCCCGATATGTCATTTATTCTATTTAAAGAATTATGTAGAAAGTGTTGGAAGAACCCTTTTGATTTTATAGTAATAATAAAAGATTGTGATGTATCTAACGGGAGGTATAGGTTTAAGTTTGATGTCTATTTAAAAGTCTAACAATCAGTCTAGTTCCACCCTTCTTCAGAGAATCACATATAGCTGTTAAAAACAACACAGCACCGGTTACAAAAAACCCCTTTTTCACGGATTAGGAAGAAAAATCTGTTAAAATCAGCTAATTAAGGGAAATATGACTAAAATAAGTAATAAAGAAAAGCGAATTAAAAAGCGCATAATAGAAGCCACAAATGCCATTAAAAAAAAGTACACAGCTCTTAAATTGGGCATTGAGGCAGAAGATGAATCTCTTAAGAAATTTTTTAAGCCTGTTATTGAACCTATATCAAAAATAACTACAGCTAATTTTGTGTCTTCACTGCCTCCTGTTTCTTCCAAGATACCACCTTCGCCGCAATACAAAATTTTGAAAAAACGCAAGTCATCGCCGAAAACACATACATCTAATCAATATCCTAAATCTTATGAATCTTTTATTCAACCAAGATTGAAAAATGAAAAATTTGACAGATCCACTAGCCGTATTTTGGACTCAACTTTAACAGGCCCCCATTCAATGCTACAAACAGAAGATGAAGACGTATTCGAAACGGCTGACGAAGCAAAATCGGAAATCGATTCTCAAACAGAAGAGGATGCTGAAGAACAACATGAGAAATCGTTGGTACAGTTTCAAGATGAATTTAACCGTAGTGCAGTCACCCAGTCAGAATTTTTAGATTATTTCCCTCAGACTACACGCTTTTACTTGGGTAAATACTTTTCACGCAGCCCGGAAATCGATTACAGCCTGTTAAAGTTTTTACCGGAAAGCAATAAATTTAGTCTAGGAAACAAATCGGTGGATTTTGATAATAAGGGAAATTTAATTGTTGGAGAAAAAATATTCCCTGCTCCACTGGGAGTACTCGATCTATTATTTTTAAAAAATCCCCCAAGACAAGCAATTTCCTATGCTGACAGAGACACTTTTCAAAAAATTTTGGACTACACCAATGTTCACAGAGGAAATTTTACACCTACAGGTCAGTTAAAAGGGAGCAAAAGTGAAAAGTACAATGTTTTTATTAGACCTGCTTCAACATCGTCGATCACCGCCGCTGCCAGCACCTCCTCTCCCAGTGAAGTCTACTTGTCATCACTAACCCGACCCAAACCTCCCATAACAACACGACCGAAAAGTTTGAGAACACGCAGTCGTGATGATATTGATAAGGATAAGAAAAAGGGTGGTTCTTTGTTACAATACACTGACACTAAAAAAGAGTATATTCCATACGGAGACGTGAATGAACTTGTCAACCGCCTACGCACTTTAGACGGATCTCGAGAGGCGGGCAATACAAACACATTGAATGATATTAAGTACATTTTAGAGGAGTTGCAAAGAGTGGGTATTATTGAAATCGAAGACGGTCGCTGAAAATAAAACTTAATTCTAGGATTCTTCATGCAGGATGTAGCATGCAGAATCCCACACGTGGGATTCTACGTGCAGGATCCCAATTGTACCCCTCCACCGCCTCCTGTATCCCATGTCCGTAGAACACCAGCGCACCTAACTAAAAAAATAATTTGTTTTAAGATTATTTGAATTAGTCTTAATAAAAACATGAACAAGTTTGGATCATCCCAGAAACCGCGTCGTGACCCTATAGGGTCAATGGATATTTTTCGAACCCTAAACCCAATACCAAAAACAAAGGAAGGAAACTATGATATGCAAAATCATAAAATTGTCATCTCCCAATCAAGATAGTGACGCAGTGAACAAAGCTTTTCTTGACCAATGTCTTACCGATATGAAGGATAATATTTTGGCTTCGATAACAAATACCACACTACATTTTGATAAAGAATTTCACGAACATGTTGCCTCTATGGAAAAACAACTGAAGGAGTTAAGAGAATCGCTAAGTAAATTATCTATTTAGTTGTTAGTAAGATGCAGAACAACACACATTCTATATCAAAAATTCAAATCGATAAAAAGTGGCAAAATATTTTATCAAACGAAACGGTCTACCAGGAAGCTCTTACCACTCGAATAAATAATTTAAATTTTACTTTTCATTATCGTTATATGGAAAAACGAAGAATTTCAACAAAATTATTATCTGAGCATGTCCAAAATAAAGGAACACATAGTCAACGAGTTGCATCGTGGGGCAAGAAAACATTTTCAGCGATTGAAAACTTGTTAAGGGCTACGATGACCTGTGGCAGGCCGATTTATGCGAGTTTCGTAATATAGCGAAATTTAATCGAAATTTTAAATATGTTTTGGTTGTCATAGACAGTTTTTCAAAATATGTGTGGACCAGGCCTCTTAAAACAAAAAATGGTATCGAAGTTAGCCGTGCAATGGAGTCAATTCTTAAAACATCAGGACGACGCCCTTCAAATCTCTTAACGGATCAAGGTAGCGAATACTATAATACGCACTTTTCCAAAATAATGCAAGCTTACTCAATAAATCACTACCATACGTATAGTGGAATTAAAGCAAGTATGTGCGAGAGAGTTATTCGCACTCTGAAACATCGCCTGTACAAGTTGTTTAGTTTAAATGGATCATATAACTGGATAAGCCACTTGGATAAGATAACTGAAAACTACAATCAAACCAAACATTCCTCCATAAATCTTAAGCCTGCTGAAGTAACCAAAAAGCATGAAAAAACTCTACTTTCTACTACATTCTCTCGCATTTTACCTACGTTGTTGCCAAGGCGTTCTTTTTATTCAAAAAAAGCAAAATTTCAAGTAGACGATAAAGTTCGAATTTCAAAATACAAGCATTTATTTGATAAAGGTTACACACCTCAGTGGACAGCGGAATTATTTCAAATTACTGAAATACGAAACACTTATCCCAGAACATACCTTTTAAAAGATATGCAAGGTCATCCAATTAAAGGTTGCTTCTATGAAGAAGAACTACAAAAAGCCAAGTACGATGATGTTTATCTGGTGGAAAAAGTAGTCAGACGTAAGGGGAAAAAACTATATATTAAATGGTGGGGATTAGATAAAAAATACAATAGTTGGATCGACAAATCTGAGGTGGTATAAGTAAAAAAAGAGAAGAAGGTTATTAGTCAACATGTCTTTCGAATGTGAGGTTCTCGATTTATACTGGAACAAAGTTGATATGTGTCTAAATAAAGTCAAAGAAAAAGTTAAAAGTGAAAAATGTTACTTGCTTCAAATAACCTATTTGTTACCTCAATCTGATATGGGTGTGTCCATAGGAATAAGTACTGTTCGAGATTTTATGGGAGCAATCAAAATTTTTAAACAAGACAAAACTTGTATATCCTTTATCGCTGAAGACTGGACAAGTTTTATCAAGTTTGTTTTACAAGGACTGTATCAAGATTCTACTACATGTGATTGTGTATGTGAACGTGAATTTAAATTCGATGACTACATCATAAGTTATGGAAAATCCATCAACCAATTAAAACTCTGTTATGATGATCAGGTGTTGATTTTTAACAAAAGTGAATTGGATAACCTAATAAAACTGAACCTAGTGTTAAAACCTAGACTAGATTATTTAAATAACTTAAATATGAACAATTTTTATTTTTCGTTATTAAGAAATTTAGCAACATTAAAACATCATTTTTTACCCATAGAGACAGTAATCGAAAATTTTCTTTGTCATGAATTTCCTTTTAATAATGATAATATGATGTGTATGAGAGAGTGCTTCCTGTTTTTTAAGGATAAATTATTACAAGATGTAGAAAGTTTGGATACAATAAATTAATTATTTTAGAATTTATGTAGTTTTATTATTTCGAATACTATATTTAATTAGGCTGAATCACCCTATATATTAGCGCTTTTGCACTCCTTCCACACAAGAGTGTTTTTTGTTGATAAAAATATTGTTGATACAATTGCAGTGTGTAGGTGTCGAAACAAGATGCACCAAAACGCAATTCAAACCGAAACTCCATCATTTGAACATCAAAATATTATTAAAACCTTTTAAACTTATTTGAACATCAAAATATTATTAAAACCTTTTAAACTTTAAAAACTTAAGTTATGTCTGAAAGACAAGAACCAAGCGGTAGTGCTATGCCCGAAAACAGTGGCAATTTCCGTAGAATTCGGGAAATATTTTTGGGAGACGAGCCCTCCACTTCCAGTTCGGTAACTTCTTCGACAAAATGTATCGAATTTTTAAATTTGCCTTATTACAGAAGCTTAAGTAGAGAGTTTCAATCACTTGTGTCCCCCTTTAATATTCAATATAAAAGATATGGAACCCATTTTGATCCTCGGGGATTACCATGGGAAGAAAATTGTGGCGCACTACAGAGGCAGGAATGGGTACATAATACAGGTACATCAAATTGTAATATTTATTATCACATTTTAAGCAAGGAGAACAAAGATTGGATATTATGTCCTAATTGCTATTGCGAATTGGTAGATTTGAAGGATATGGACACCTTAAAAATGAAATATAATTTCTTGTCATGTAATAAGGTTCACTTGCATCGACCATTCCATTATCATTGCATCTACTGTTTGTTAGATACAAAATCTGATAAAAGATGTGAATTTGAGTTATCAAGTCTTCTATGTAATACAATATCGCTATGGAAAATCCAACATTTAATTTAAATTTTTAAAATCATAACGCACACTGTATAGTGAGATGCACAATCACGTCCTCCCCATCCCACAGATATTTTTCTTTAAGCACAAAACAGGCAAGGGCATAGTTGCAATTTGTTAAGTTAAGTTAAAACCCAAGAAGAATTTTTAAAAATGTGTTGCCCACGCAACAGAGAAAACCAAGTTTACCCAGTTTTTCAGGGACCGGAATTTCCACAGCCGGAACCCGATGATGAAAACATTTTATTTGAAATAGATGTTAATGTTGAAAATATATCAGATGTCTTACCAATATTTAATAATAACCAAGAAAATTTTCTTCAAATGATAGAACAGATTATTAATCTATATTTTAGTGAACCTTCACAAAATAATTAACTTTTTTCTATATCAAAAAACTTTTTATTAAGCAGATACACCCTTATACCCAATAGAAAAATAAGTGGGAGGAAGAGAGATTTTTTTAATTTTTAATAAGACTATAAAGTAAAATTAGTTCAAGTTAAACCATTCAATAGATACAACCGAACAAGAAAAAAAATGGAAAAAGTTAATGAAGTGGCCTCATGTAGTTTTAAAGAAAAAATTGACGTAGATGAGATGGGAGTAGGGATCCCCTACAAAATTTGCGCTTTTAAAAAAATTAAAACACAGTTTGGCAAGAGCATCTTGTGTGAGCTAGAAGAGCGTACATTGTTTTTACCAAAACGATTAAGTGCAGTGCTAACCGATTCTACTTGTGAAGAATTGTTATCAGGTAATGGATGCAGTGTTATTTTTAAAGGAAAAAAAGTAGTACCAGGAGGGACACATCAACCAGCAAACACTTTTGAGTTTATTAAAAATTAAAAAAAATAAAAATGGAAGATATTATCATTAAAACTATTCAGACTTATAATTCTATACATACTCCAGAAGAATATTTACAATTTTTAAAATCTCTTGAGCATATAAATATTTATATCCAAAAGCTTAAAGCATCAAATATTTCAGTTGGAAAAAGACTGCAGTTTGAACACATTATTTCGGTGTTAGAGACTTACAAATTTAGAACTTTTAATAATTTAACTCAATTTAATTTACCAATTGTTGGTGGAGAGCTACCATCAACCAGCACGAGTCACCAGCGTATGGTTCAATGGAAAATTATATCTTCAGCATTCGATTGTCGCATATTGACTGCTCTTATAACCAATCATGGACATTTGGACCCAAAAAATTTTTTGGAAGATTGTAAGACAGTTTTAATTCAAAAGCTGTACGACTTTCCGAAGAAGAAAAAGCAATGTATAAAAGTAAATTTTTGTTTAAATTGCCTTTTTGAATTACCAAGTTCACAGGAGCAATATTATAAAAGCTTTGGAACATCGAATTATGAAATACTTTTGACTACTGATATAAATTCCATTCTAGACGATATGCAGGAAATTCTCATAAAAAAGGTATGTTATTTTTACTATATTGTATTAGAAAACAAAAACAAACAATTATAGGTATTTTTTGTCTCCTTTTTCGATAAATAAGGATTAAAATAAATTTTAGCCCCAGACCCTTTTTTGAGACACAAAAATACCACCTTTAGTCCTTTTTATATTTAAAGTAAGCTAGTTTCAATTTAAGATTAAATTTAGAAATTTTTGAAAATTATTTTTGAAATAAAACCAATTTTAATTTTAACTGTATTTTTTTCAAAATTTTTCAACTAGGGTTTTAAAAAAAACTAAAGGGAATAAAATAGTATATATCCCAAGGGTCTAAAGTGTTTTTTAATCCCAGGTAAATTATAATCTTTTGATTTGGGATTAAAAGTACTTTGAGACCTAAAGTTCATAATACACTATAATATCTAGCAAACTAAATTTATTTTTTGTTGTTGTAGATGGAGGAGTTTTCACACAAAGGATCTGGATGGAGATATTTATCAGTATCACATTTGATAGTTTCAATCAATAAATTTCATCCATTGACTGCTGGCTTTGGAACTTAGACCCCGCTTCCTTTATGGTTATTGCGCAAAGGTATAATTAATATAATTAATAATGATAGAAAATGTTTTTTATACTGCTTACTTGCGTTTTTTTATCCTGTTTCAAAAAATAAAGTTAAACCGGAGTCATATCCTCAAGATCCTTATCAAATATTTAACTTAAAAGGTATTGAAATGCCAATAAAACTTTCAAATATTTTGAAATTTGAACAACTAAACAATACTATTTAATTAATGTCTTTGGTATAGACACAAAAAATAAAACTCTTAGTGGGCCTCTTTATCACAATAAATCTAAAAAAAAGCATCATATAAATTTGTTGTACCTAAATAAGAATCGAACTTGTGGTCATTACTGCTTAATTACTGATTTGGGCAAAATTGTTGTTACACAAGTGACTAAAAGCAAAAACAAAATACATGTATGTGATTCATGTCTAAATCACTTTTCTTCGGAGGAAAAATTTAAGAGCCATATTGAAAATTGTTCTCTTTTTTCCCCACAAAAAATAATTGTACCTGAAATTACCAACGCTGTTCTTAAATTTAATTCGTTTAAGGCTCTTATTATGAAGCCGTTCGTCATCTATTGTGACTTCGAATGCTTTACTAAGAAAATAAGTACGTGTATACCTGATCCCACAAATTCTTTTCAAAATATTTACGAAAAACATGAGGCATACAGCGTGGCATATAAAATAGTGTGTTCTTTTGACGAAAAATTAAATAAATTTAACTTGTATAGAGGAGAAAAACCTGCAAAGTGGTTTATAGAACAACTAAAAAAGGAAAGCGCTCAGATTTCAATTATATTAAAACAAAAATTATTGGATAACAAAATATGTGAAAATTCTGCCTTTAACTTTTCTGAAATTACATTATGTCCGATTTGTAATGAATGTTTCTCTGAAAAAAATCCAAAAGTTTTACATCATGACCACTATACAGGTAAATTTATAAATTTTTTGTGTAAAGAGTGTAATATTCAAATTCAGACAGACAACAAGATTCCTGTGTTTTTCCATAATCTTAATACGACTCAAAATTATTTATCGCTGAGCTTTCAAAGCTAGGTTCTGTCAATATTTTACCTCTTAATCATGAAGACTATATTTCATTTTCTCTATACTTAGGAGATCTGAAACTAGTATTTTTGGATTCATTTCGATTTTTGGCCACATCCCTAGAGACTCTTATAAAAAATCTTGATTTAAAAAATTTTTTCTCTTTAAAGGAACACTTTTCAAATGAAGAAGAACTAAAGTTGATTGTAAGGAAAGGTGTTTTTCCTTACGAATTTGTGGATAGCTGGGAAAAACTAAATATTACCATGCTTCCACCAAAATTATGTTTTTTTAACACCTTAAAAGAAGAATTTATTTCAGATGATGACTATATTCATGCTATTAAAGTCTGGGATGTTTTCAATGTTAAAACTTTAGGTGAATACAGCGATATTTACCTGAAAAGTGACGTCATTTTTCTTGCGTTGACATTTGAATCTTTCCGCGAGATGACGCTTAAGTATTATGGATTAGATGCTGCTGCAGTTTATACTCTCCCAGGTTTATCTTGGTCTGCAGCATTACTTTTTTCAAAAATCCGATTAGAACTTTTAACAGACATAGATCAAATTTTGTTTTTGGAAAAAGGTATTAGAGGAGGAATAACACAATCATGCACCCGATATAGCAAATGTAACAACCGTTTTTTTCCGTGTACCTATGATAATTCTAAGCCTGAGGTGTATTTAGCCTATTGGGACCTTAATAATCTTTATGGATTTTGTCAAGCAAAGGCTCTACCCTATAAAGATTTTGTTTGGGTAAATCAACAGAAAATTGATAATATTTTTTATTTATTTCAGAAAAATCCCCTCTCTAATAAGCTCTTGACTCTCTACGGTGAAGACAGTAACACGGGGATAATTTTAGAGGTTGATTTGGAATATCCTGACTATCTCCATGATAAACATAAATTTTTACCATTCTGTCCTTTAAAAGGGACACCACCGTCGGGTAAATATCCAAAACTGCTTTGCACTTTAAATAATAAAGTTAAATATGTGATTCATTTTGAAAATCTTTATCAATGTATCAAAGAAGGATTGGTCCTTAAAAAAATTCACAGAATTTTACAGTTTAGTCAAAAAGCCTGGTTAAAATCCTTTATTGATTTCAACACTGATATGCGAATGAAAGCAAAAAATGATTTTGAAAAAGATTTTTTTAAGATGATAATAAATGCAAATTTTGGGAAAACAATTGAACGAGATAGAAAAAAAAGAAAAATTGTCTTGGCCAACTCTTGGAATTCTGCTCGTAAACTTATTTCAAGACCTGAATTTAAAAATCTTGTTGTATTCAATGAAAATCTAGTTTCTGTTGAATTACATAAAACTGAAATTATTTTTAATAAACCAATCTATGTAGGTTTTTCAATTTTAGATCTAAGTAAAACTGTTTTATATGATTTTTACTATGGGTATATTCAAAATAACATTACTCCTTATTTTGATGTAAAAATAAATTACATGGACACTGATGCATATGTACTAGAATTTACATAAAAAAATGATAATTCTCTTACAATTTATGATATAATTAAAAGAGATGCAAATAGTTACTTTGATACTAGTGATTACCCAATAAATAACAATTTTGGAATACATCATGTTAATAAAAAAGTTCCAGGAAAAATGAAGGATGAACTGAAGGGAAAAATTTTAACAGAATTTATTTCCTTCAGAGCAAAGGTATATTCATACTTGGTGAATAGTAAAGAATCATTATCAAAAATTAAAGGGGTGGGAAAGTCTTCAACTCGAAATGTGACCTTTGACGATTTTTCTAAGTGTCTGTTTGAGAACAGAACCAAACATGTTAAATTTAATACCATCCAAAGCAAATCGTGTGTTAATTATTCTTTATCAATTAACAAAATTGCTCTGAATTCTTCAGATGATAAACGTTTTATATTGCCAAATATGATTGATACGTTGCCTTGGGGACATTATTCAATAATGGAAACTTAAATTTTTTCTAGTTTGCCTGCATTTGCTATTTTTTACGTATTTTATAAGTATGTAACTGTGTTCTTCCTGTTAAAGACATAATTTTAAGGGTTTAATAATATTTTGATGTTCCTCGGGAGTTTTTTTTTTGTTGTAAAATGTTTATATTTTTACTTGTTTTAAAATAATAAATAAAGAGCTTATATTTTGCTTAAATTTGTATTTTTATTTCTCAAGGTATAGTTTATGCAATCTCAGTTGAATCACCGCGGCGAGAAAGCAGTCGGCGCCTTTGACATTTTTTCCTCGGTGATTCAACTGAGATTGCATAAATTTTACCTACCTATTACACATCAATAAAACAAATTAAATTATTTAATATTTTAGCTCCTTTATTCTTAATATTGTAGACCTAAGTAACAACGCGTACTTTTTGTTTTATTGATCTTAGATATAAGTAGGTACTTACCTAATTTAAAAAATCTATTTTTCTTAAGAAACATGTTGTTTTTCTCAGGAAACAGTATTTTATTTCTACCAAATATTTTTAAAAAGGAAGTTTTATTGTACATTTGCTATTAATAATACTCTTAAAAAATTTTCATTATGTTTTATAAAATTTTCTTCTTAAAAATGTTGGGTTGATTTGAAAGGTACCTAAAAAAGGTATAGAAACAGCGAGCAAACAACATTAAAAAAAAATTATTCTTTAAAATATTTAATTTATTTTTTTAAATTATTAAGATATCTTAAAATTAAAATTATTCTATCATAAGAGATGGGAGGATTTCTTAAATTAATAAATTCTTCCTTCTTCAGGTTGAAGATGTTTCTCACGCATTTCTTCAAGAAATTCTTTTCGTAGATGTGTCTGATACTTTAAAAGATATTCCCAATCAATAAGCCATTCATGTTCTCGCACAAATTTTTCAGACATTTTTTGATAACGACATAAGAAAGGCCAATAGAGTTCACTTTTAAACATACGCATAAAATCTTCGGATAAGTTTTTCTGATATCTTGAGACATTAGGCCAGTGCATTCTATTGAGAAACGTTGCCATGAATATTTCCGATAACCTATGTTTTCGACACACGATTTCCCAATTAATTTGTTCACAAAACCATCCTATAAATTGCTCGCTAATTACAGGTGATTCCGAAATTTCATCCCAAATTTTCTTAACACAATCTTTGTTCTCGAGAATCATCTTACTTTCTTCTTATTGTTGATACTGCTCGCTTGAGTGCTCTATCTTAACTAATTTACCTAAAAATTACAAATTTAATCTAGAAAATACATCCCTCAAGCAGGCTCCTACATCCAGGATCCCCCACCAGCGTGCTGGACGCCCGCACCCGCCATCTGGGAGCCGGGGCGTCGAGTCTGCTGGGGTCAGAATTTTACACCACACGCTAGTTTGGGAACAGTCCCACAGCCCAACTTGTCTCTCTCTCTCTCTCCCGCTCTCTCGCTCGCGCGCTCTCGCTTTCTCTCTTCCTCACACTTTCTCTCTTTCTCACTCTCTCTCTTTCTCACTCTCTCTCTATCTCTCTCTCTCTCTATCTCTCTCTCTCTCTCACTCACCATCATCCAAGCTCCACCTACTTTCATACAAACCTTCTCATTGGTTCAAATCATCGGAGGCAGCACCCGAAACTAACGACCGGAAGTGCCATAAGAAATACATGGGATAGATAAGCGATCTCCCCTATTTATACCCTACTCGCGGTAATGAATTTTAATCAACTTATAATACCGTCCGGCCAGGTACAGCAGAAAATGTTCCTCCAACAAAACAGTTTTTTAAAATTGATTTCCAAGTTGAAGTCATTGCAAAGGGTGTTCAAGTAAAACCTTCTAGTTGCAACAAAAAATTGCAGGCAAACATAAAACCAAAGATTCGAAGCCAATGCATTCAAACCAAAAACATTGTGTGTACAAAAGTTGAAGACCTTATTATTACCTGTATACCTGTAACTTTTGTATTTCACTTTTTTGGTTAAGTTTAGTTTCGCCGTGAAAAACCCTTAAACGCCATTTCACCCTAATAAATCGGATCGAGTATAATTTAATTTTCTTGTTGGCTACAATATATATTTTCTTCGTTTCCAATAGTTTTTATGCTGTTAATAATTTTTTGCCCAGAAACTAAGCAAGTACGATGATATAATATTTGCAATTTTTAAAACTAGTGGAGTCAGGATGTAGCGAACTTAACTAAATTGGGGTTGTATACGAGGTTGAGTATAAAAGAAAAAAATGTATTTCCTTATGGTGAATAATTTTATTTGATAAGGCGTTTATTATAACCGAGTGGTGTTTAGTTTAAACGGGTTTGCTGTACAGTGATTTGTTTTTATCATGTATCATAGGGATTTACGTGTTAAAATTTAGACCCTATGTTAACTTTTGTACATGTGTAGTATGGATTCCCTTCAATGTAATAAAGAAACATTTGCATTACCAAAGCCTGTAAAACATAATTTAAAAAAAAATAATGAACAAAAAAATAATTTTTGAATAGTCCTTGTAAACAAAAGTTTTGATATCGGGTAATCAAAATATGTCAGATAGATTAAGGCTAATCAAAATAAAACAAACGCTTTTTATAAAAAAATTATTTTTATGGTTTAAACAGTTTTGGTAACAAATTTACTACTATTCTAGTTTCTATCTGTAAATAAACTCCCCAATTCATTGCAGAATAAAAAAAAATCACTGTATACGAACTCTACTGTATTATATTATATAAAATTGCAAATTTTACTAGAACGGATTTCACAGTAAGCAAACAAAAATACTTCAGACTTTAATAATAGTTTATTGTTAGTATTAAACCAGGTAGGAAAAAATATATTTAAAAAAAAAATAGTTTTTAAGTTAATACATAGTGGTGGCCAACTAATTAGAAGCGCATGTATAAAAATAAATACATAATATTTATGAATTTAAAAACGTTTTTAATATATGTACAGTCAAGGACTTTTTAAATTGCCGTTGTATTTTTTTCTGTCAAAAAATATAATTTAAAGATATTGGAGAATATGTATTTTTATAATATGTATGTATAAAGATAGAGGTAAAGTTCACTATTTTTTTGGTTTGGTTTAACCTGGGTTTCCTAATTTAAAATAGGAATATTTTTAATTTTCAAGTGTCTGACTGTACCTATTTGATACATTGTCCTTCAACAAAAATTAAAATGCAAACGAGCATGTTGTAATAAAACAACTTTTTATATAATTTTAAAAGTTTTTTGTTTCAGAAACAACTAACAAAGCTATATTTCAAGATATGCAAGGTGTTATTTACAATACTTTATAAATAATATAACTAAATAAGCTAGTACAAAAACTAACCAAAAAACAGTTCTAAGAGAACCTTTTAAATAAAAGGTGTCTTCAAAGCCGATTTTTCAATATCTCAAAAAATCAGTCTAGGTTAAAGTTGTCTAGGAAGCAAATTGGAGTATTTATGACGAGACTTTAAAGCATTGCGGAGAAACATAAAACTTTGGGAATGTTTTTCTTCGCAAGTTGGCTGTAAACTATTAATGTTGTGCTTGACGGACATAACAAAACCAATCAAATTTAAACAAATTAAGGAAAATTGTAGGGTTTTATTGAAATTCATAACTTGATGCTAAATCTAATAAAATTAATGTCGTGAAGATGAAAGGCTAACTTAAGTTCAACAATACATCAAAATTATTTAAGTTGTATTTATTGTTACTTATATTAAAAATATATTTTGCGTTTCTAAATACAATATATTTTTATTAAAAATCGGCTTTTTGAATTCCGCAATTTTTTTTTATGTAGCTTCCCGCTAGACGATAATAATCACATCGCCCGAAGAGACAAATTGGGTTTTGTAACGAAACACTATGATAAACAAACATAAATTATACCATGTTCATATTTCTTGAAAAATTCTACATAATTTGAACCCCTAACATGCACCTCTATGTCACAAGAGAATGAAAATGTTACCTTTTATAAATAATTAGCCATATTTGGTGACTAAATATGTTCTTTTTATTTTGACGATTTCAGCTAATTTGGGATCATATTAGTCAGTTTAAAAAATTTATATCTCATTTATCCATAATTAATTACTTTTGCTTTTGTCTAAAAATACACAGGAAATGATTTTTGTAGTTTTTTGTTAAACCTGCCAAACGCCAAAATAATATTTTAAGCTATAAACTGTCATAACTCGTGTACTTACAAATTAATGGAAGTTTTCAAATATACCTCTAGTTTTTTTTATAGTTGGAGTAGGATCAGATTTTCATTCAATGTTAGGGCAATGGTAAGGGCTCTCTTATTATTTTGGCCACCACCAATTTAGGTTTTTAGAAATATCCAAAACTTAATTATTTTACCTACATACATATGTCGTTTCGAATTACTTGGCCATCACTGTTGTACTCTAGTAATAATAGTAAAAAAATTTATATTCCAAACAAATATACATTAAGAAAATTATGCACATGTAACTCAAATTAGAGGCACAATGGGTTGGAAAATATTATTTTCCTTAAAAATAAATTGCTTATTAAAATTTAGTCAATTATTATCTATACCTTTTTTAAATATTTTACTTAATCTGTTAGCGGTATTTAAAACTTAACATAGATATACTAGCGCAATTAACAGTTACTTACATTAGTGACAAGTGTAAAAAAATAAGAAAAGTGTGAGGTTTGATTAAATTTACAGTTACAATATTTTTAACTTTACTATACTTAGTTCATTAGGATAAAATAAAATTAATTTACTACAGAAGTTATAAATATGTTTTTTTTTAATGTTTAGCCTGTTATTACTCTTCTATGGTCCAATCCAAAAAGTATTATTTTATATAATATTTTTTCAGTCTAAAAATATAAACTTAATTTTTTTTATACAAGTCTATTTAACATTTTAGATTCTGTTCAAGTGTTTTAACAAATGACCATTTAAACTTTGATAGCATTCAAAATTAACTGTTCTTTAAAAAAAAAACACCCTAAAGCAAATAGCAGTTTTGTCTTTGTTTTTATTGTCAATTCTACTAAAAATTCTTAAATCTAAAAAGACACCGAAGGACTAATGGGATTAGTTTATTGACAGATCGCGCCCAAATTGTACTGTGGTAACTCTTCTCGTATTTTTTTTACTTACTCTACACTTGAAATTATTGTTTTTTGTTTGAGTTTAGTACTCAGTAGTAACCATTACTACATACATTAAAACTTATTTTGTAGGTCCATACATAGAGGAATATACAGAGTGTTTCAAAATTCAGTAACATAATTTTAATGTTCAATTCCTTAAGTGATTTCAAGACAAAATTTTCATATAAACATCAGTCCCCAAACGCCTTATTTTCGAGATACAGGGTGTTAGTTTAGTTTTTTATATAGTTTTTTGTTTATAGCTTGTGCAGTTTTTGAGATATTTAGTTCAAATTTGGCACGTGTATTAAGCTATAGACACTACACTATTAGACATGCCAAATAATAGTAAAAATCTACAGAGTGATACTTTTCAGGGGTCATGTCGCCTTTTTCCTGGGATTTTTTTTATTTGTAGAACTAGGTAGTTTAAGAGAAGAAATAAAATCCTTGTTTTATTTGCAAACTTTTTTGTTTTCTGGAATTTTTTTGCATCTTTAACCGTTTTAGAGAAAGTCGCTGTTTCACCAAAGGCTGCTATTATAAAATACAAAATGCGCCAGTATGGCATCGCGAGTATATTAAAATAAACAATTTAATTAAAACTTATTTGGCATGCCCAATATTGTAGTACCTATAAGTAAATATACGTGCCAAATTTGAGCTAAATATCTTAAAAACTGTAAGAGCTATAAAAAAACAAAATTTTAACACTCTGTATCTTGAAAACTAAGCGTTTGTGGACCTATGTTTATAATATGAACTTTTTGTCTTGAAATCACTCAAGGAATTTAAGATTTAAATTATGTTATTGAATTTTGAAACACCCTGTATATCTTCTTTTAGTCATCATTATTTTTGCTATTCATATAGTAAATATTTGAATAGCCCTAAACCTGACCTACATAAAGTTGTTTTTTTGATTTATAATATGCTTGCTTATATTAATAAACTTACAATAAAATGTGATCCTAGATGAACAGTACTAAAAATAACTTTAAAAAATACATACTGATCGAATAGCACTTTCAGGAAAAAATTACACTATCAATCCTAAGTATTTTTATTTATCTATCTTTAAAAAAAAACAGGGTGACAATTTGATCATTAAATAACTTACAATAAATCTGTAGAGTACCCATTTATATTTTTAATTCATTTATGGTTTTTAAACTTTTGTGGAATAAATTGTAAATTTTTAAAATATCTTCATGTAGTATGTAGAGTATAATGTATCTTATATATTTTTTTATGTAATCAGTATAAATACAGTTGGCGTTAAAAGTTTTGTTTGCGTTTAAAGTTAATAAATTAGAATATCCAACCAATTTTTTAGTTTTGGATTGTATTCCCTCACCTGTCAAAAACCCTTGCCAAGTCCTGTCTTTGGTCAACAATACAGTATTATAAAACTTTAAATATAAAATTTTATAACCGTTTTACGCGGTGAAGTATTTTGACCCACAAATTCATGAAGTTACTTTGCGAACTTTTTATGGTGAAACAAGACGACTTTGACCTCAAATTATTTCACGTAGCAGATCTGCTGCTTGTCTTCTCGTATGATCTGTAGAAATTTTGACATAAGCAAACATTTTTTGATCGTGTAAAACAAAAACGTCACCTTAAAGAATTTCTCGGTCAAAAAAGTGTAAACGGTTATAATTTCTAATTCAAACTTTGACTTACGTATCGATAGAAACTGCCTTATTGTAAACAGTGAAAATCTCAAAATTTCGAGTTGTGTCACTTTCGTTCTGATTGTGAGATAATAATATATCAAAAAGAGGACAGGCCCCAGCATTGTTTCCTGTTGAACACCACACTCCACAAGACTACTGCTACTTATACTATTTTTGATTTTTACAGATTGCTTTCTTTTAATTAAAACCAATTTAATTTCAATCTCTTAAAACTTATTCCAATCTTATAAAACTAGTCTATGAGAGGGTGGTTCTCCGCAGGGTCGAAGACTTTCGACAGGACCAAGAAAATAGCTACGAATTTGTAGTAATTATTTAATTGCTGATTCTAGATTAACATTTAAAAATTTACTATTTTATTTGGTAATAGTATACATAAAATACAAAATGGAAGATGGCTGCTTTCAGCAGGACAGCTTTAAGGTTTGCTTCAACGAATGACTATAAATATGGCTTATTGATGTAAATTGATATAATTTACTTATTTTATTATAATAAATTAATTTATTAAAAAGAATAGTTTCTTTAAAAACTATATTATGACACTATATTGACAATTTTCAATATAACAATCTTTTCCTATAAACAAATTCAAAGAGTTCTTGTTTTAACAATAAAACTACCATTTACAACAGTCTTTCCTAAAACAAGTAACTTAAAAAACTAAGACAATCCCATTTTATTTAAACAATAATTATTGTTCTTTACTGCTGGCAATGGTTTCGTCAGCTCATCAGCAACCATTTCTGATGTAGCCAAATAGGCTAAATCACCTTTGTTTCCACCACCGTCTCTCCAACAAAGCAGTAACAAACATCAATATGTCTTGGTTTTTCACAGCTATCAATTTTTACTGCACTTTGATTGTCACAATAAATACGAGTTTTTTCAATGACAGATAATTGCTTCCACAACTTTCTTAGCCACATTTCTTCTTGTTTAGCTGAACTAAGAAAAACGAATTCACTTCTTCTTTTGTCTAAATAGTCATAATCTGAATCACAGCTAAGCTATTCTTTCTTATAACTTAGTTTGATGTATGCCGTGCCTTTTAAATACCTTAGTGCTCGTTTAGCAGATCAATGTAGCTGACCTGGGATTCTATTAGGTCTGCTTAAAAAGTTAACAACAAAACCAATATCTGGCCTGGATACTGCGCACAAAATAACATTAAGCCAATGAGTTCTTAGTACGGTATTTTCTTCATTTGTTCTTGTTGGAGACATTTCACTAGAAAGTTTTAAATTTACATTCATAGCGTTTTAACAGGCTTAGGATTTTTCATTTGAAAACGCTGCAACATCTGTTTAATGTATTGCTCTTGATCAATGCAAATTTCACTTTCTTTTCTATTTCTTGTGATAAGTAATCCCAAAAATTAACTTTCTTGCCCAATATCTTTCCTATTGAAATATTTTTGACAAATATTTTTTAAATTGACTTTCATATGTAACATGTTTGAAAATAATAACATATCATCTAAATACAGGGCTGCAATTAAAGTTTTTGTACTGTTGTTGATAAAATATATACATGTATCACATTTTGATTGTTTTAAATCAAAATCTTTTAATGCCTGACTCCTGGCTTTCCACAGTCTGGACGACGACTTTAAACCATAAATAGACGTTTTTAAACAAATAACTAAGTTTCCGTTTTAAAAACCTTGTGAAGAAAATAAAGAAAGAGAAACCAAAAGGTTGTTTGATGTAAATTTCTTCATCTAAATCTCCTTGTGGAAAAGCACTTACAGCACCAATTTCTAATTTCTAAATCGGGTTTAGCGGCTAAAGCTAACATCTTATTGAAACATATTTTACAACTGGTGAGTAAACAGCATTGTAATCTATTCGTCGCATTTGATTATAACCTTTCGCCACTAATTTTGCTTTCTACTTTGCTATTTGTCCATTTACATCAAATTTCGTTTTAAAGACCCATTTTGTGCTTAAAGTTTTCTTGCCTTCAGGTAAATCAACTTCTTCCCAAGTTTGATTTTTAATCAGCGGTTGAAATTCTTCTATAGCGTTTTTCCATAAAGTTTAATCTTTTAGATTTAAAACCTTCAAAACTTTCTTGTAGTGAAATAGATGTGAAATCCAGGTCCGTATTTAATTTTTTTATGATAAATACCATATCTCAAAAACTAAACAATATTTTAAAAAATTGACAACGTCATTATTTTGCTCTAAAAAAGCTTTTTACAGAATAAAAATACCTTGCAAAATAAGCGAGATACAAGGCATTAATTAAAATGCAATTTTTTCAAAAACTCCCTGTATTAACGAAACTACGGGGTATAGCAAAAATCTGATTACACCATTTTCAAGGGCTTAAAAAAAGAGCACGGTAAGGTGCAATCAGAATTTCGATATCTTTAATAATAACCGAGTTTCCCATTTAATCCCATCGAAAATGGGACACGCTGTACTTGTCTTGAGAACTCAAAACTGTTTGACTAATTTAGATACGCAAGTATTATTTTTGGAGCCCAGGACTGGCAATTCTTCATTCAAAAGAGAATTGAAGATCCATTTAGCATTGCCAACATCAGATAGAACCGATTTTTTCCAATAAGATGGGATTTATGTTTTTCCATAGCTTTGGAGCTATCTTCATAGAATGCTTTGATGTGCTCGTCATCGTAGGTAGAAGTGGTGGAGTATACTTGGATAACTTTAAGTGATGTTGTGTGTGAAGTTGCTGTTATCTTCGTTACATTTATGGTAAAGTAAGTTACCGGTTTTCTGATTTTCGACGGGTTTCTGACAAGTCTACAATGTCTTATTTTATTCTTGTCAACTCTTCTTCCAGTTCATTAATTTTGTCGTGGATGTTCCTAGATCTAATATTATAAGTTCCTATTGTTAGTTTTACTTGTTTTTGTTTTGGTTTTGAATGTTTCATAAGCGAATTTTTGCCCCCCCCCCCCAGATTGTGTGAAACAGACCATAGAGGTGTGGCATTCGGAGTGTTGCCTTCCCACCTGGGGACCATTTCCTTTCGTTTTCAAATTCGCAATGATTTCTCCATTATGGGGTAGTGGCATTAAAATACCACGCTTGCCAGGCGTGTTGGTGAGTTTTTTTCAGCCGTCCATTCTGGGACAGGCGCTGTTTTTAGCCGCTTATTCTGAGTCATACTCTGCTGTGTTTAATGTATTATTTTTTCCTAAAAGAAGGGTTGCCGACTACGCTATGTTTGCCGTTCCGAGGTGCTTCCTCTTCGCCTTTCATACCGGTGTGGTCTTCTTCCGTACCGTATCCCTGGGAAAGGGATCCTAGACAGGTGTTAACCCTCCGGGTCAGAGAGTACCTGGAATCTACGGAAGGCAGAGGTCGATTCATTTCCCCTGATAGACATATTATGAGGTGTACCCGTGTATTTAGAAATACTATACATAAAATACTAAATGGAAGAATGCCTTGATGGCAGCTTTCAGCAGCACATGTTTTAGGTTCGCTTCGAAGAATGACTATGCATATGGGTCATGTGTTCGTACATTTTCATAATTTGAGGAAAAATACCATCTTCCCAGAACTTTTCTGAGCGTTCGAGAAGTTCTTTCAAGTTAACATTATCAAAAGGGACTTCGTATATTTTTAACTCTCTCTCGTAGTTTCAAAATCTGGGGACGTCACGTTTGGAGCTGAATTTGAGCATTGTATTTTGGATACATTTTTTCACCTTTGCATATAATTTTTTGTAGTTTTATTTAAAAATGGAAATTTCATCCCTATTAAATATTCTTCTGATAAGGCATTAGAAAATGCCCCGAAACATGATTGTTTGCTCTTGAGATAAAGGCATGGTTTTGAAATTTATTTCTTAAAACTTCATCCTCTAATTTATTTCCCCTATCCACAGCCTTAGTTGCCAAATGTTTAGAAGCGCCAAAAATTGTTTCAATTAATTCACTGGGCTACTTAATGAAATTTGCTGCCTGTTATTCTTCCAACTCGCAAAGTGTGCCACAATGGGGCATTATAACATATGTTACGTTACGTTTTAAGAATTTGAGGGAAAATAGCATATTCCCAGAACTTTTCTGAGCGTTCGAGAAGCTCTTTCAAATTAAAATAATGAAAAGGCACTTGGTATATTTTTACCTCTCTCGTAGTTTCAAAATCTAGCGACGCCACGCAAAATAAGCCTTTTTGTTTTTTAGCAAAAAACATTTTGAAACAGTTTTGTTTGAAAATGGGCATTTTATCTCTATTAAATATTCTTCTGATAAGCCATCAGAAAATGCCCCAACATAGGTGTTTGCTCTTGAATAAAGGCCTGATTTTGACATTGTAATTTCTGTAATGTTTTGGATATCTTTTGAAACTTCATCCTCGTATTTCTTTTCCCTATCCACCGCCTTAGTTGCCAAATGTTTAGAAGCGCCAAAAATTGCTTCACAATTAATGAGCGATCGAAAATTTTCCGGCTGTTATTCTTCCAAATTGCAAAGTGTGCCATAATGGGGCGTCTGTACAAAACGTTTCACTCATATTCATACGCACAAATGTAATTAATAAAATTATTTACATTCCATTGCTCTTTTTTTCTTTAGTTTTAAATTTAAACCATGGCTGATACATATCTATGAGAGTGTACTTGTCTTCAGAACCTAAAACCGTTTGTACCACACTTTTGTTGTTATCTGCACTAATCTGATAAAGCAATGTAGATATGCAAGAATTATTTTTGGGCCCAGTACTGGCAAGTCTTCATTTAAAAGAGATTGAAGATCCATTTTGGCATTGTGTTCTTACATTTTAAGAATTTGAGGAAAAATAGCATCTTCCCAGAACTTTTCTGAGCGTTCGAGAAGTTCTTTCAAGTTAACATTATCAAAAGGGACTTCGTATATTTTTAGCTCTCTCGTAGTTTCAAATCTGGCGACGCCACGCAAAATAAGTCTTTTTGTTTTTCAGCAAAAAACATTTTGAGCTGAATTTGAGCATTGTATTTTGGATTAATTTTTCCATCTTGCACATAATTTTTTGTAGTTTTATTTGAAAATAGGCATTTTATCTCTCTTAAACATTCTTCTGATAAGCCATCAGAAAATACCCCAAAACATGGGTGTTTGCTCTTGAGATAAAGGCCTGATTTTGAAATTTTAATTTCTGTAATGTTTTGGATTTCTTTTAAAACTTCATCCTCTAATTTCTTTTCTCTATCCACCGCCTCAGTTGCCAAATGTTTAGAAGTGCCAAAAATTGCTTGAGTTAATCAGCCATCAAAAATTTGCAGGTTGTTATTCTTTCAAACTGCAAAGTGTGCCACAATGGAGCATTCGCTTGGAGTCTTGTATCCTTTTCAGCGTCAATACAAAACGAATCACTCATATTCATGCGCATGTAATTAATAAAATTATTTACATTCCATTGCTCTTTTTTTTCTTTAGTTTTAAATTTAAACTATGACTGATACATATCTATGAGACTGTACTTGTCTTGAGAACCTAAAACCGTTTGTACCACACATTTCATGTTATCTGTACTAATCTGATAAAGCAATGCAGATACGCAAGTATTATTTTTGGGCCCAGGACTGGCAAGTCTTCATTTAAACAGATTGAAGATACATTTTGGCATTTCCAACATCAGATAGAACCGATTTTTTCCAATAAGATCGGTTTTGTGTTCTTCCATAGCTTTGGAGATATCTTTATAGAATGCTTCGATGTCCTCGTCATCGTAGGTAGAAGGGGGAGTTTATACTTGGATAACTTTAAGTGATGTTCTTTTCATTTTTAGTGTAATATAGGCAACGAGATCTGAGATTCCTTTAATAGTTTGGACGTTTTTACTTATGGCTTTATGTATTATGAATCTTACTTCGAAGTTGCTGTTATCTTCGTTACCTTTATGGTATAATAGATTACCGGAATATAGTTTTATCCGGTTTTTTAAGCATATGGCTTATGTGTTCTTACATTTTAAGAATTTGCGGAAAAATAGCATCTTCCCAGAACTTTTCTGAGCGTTCGAGAAGTTCCTTCAAGATAACGTTATCAAAAGAGACTTCGTATATTTTTACCTCTCTCGTAGTTTCAAAATCTGGCGACGCCACGCAAAATAAGCCTTTTTGTTTTTCTGCAAAAAACATTTGGAGCTGAATTTGAGCATTGTATTTTGGATTAATATTTCCATCTTGCCCATTATTTTTTGTTGTTTTATTTGAAAATGGGCATTTTATCTCTATTACATATTCTTCTGATAAGCCATCAGGAGATGCCCCGAAACATGGGTGTTGGCTCTTGAGATAAAGGTCCGATTTTGAAATTTTAATTTTTGTAATGTTTTGAATTTCTTTTAAAACTTCATCCTTTAATTTCTTTCCCCTATCCACCGCCTCAGTTGCCAAATGTTTAGAGGCGCCAAAAATTGCTTCGGTTAATGAACCATCAATCGTTCTACACTGGGCTGCTTCATGAAATTTGCTGGCTGTTATCCTTCCAAATCGCAACGTGTGCCACAGTGGGGCATTCGCTTGGACTCTTGTATCTTTTTCAGCGTCAGTACAAAGGGAATCATCCATATTTATCCGCATGTAATTGATAAAATTATTTACATTCCACTGCTCTCTTTTTTCATCACTTTTAAATTTAAACCATAGCTGATACATATCTATGAGAGTGTACTTATCTTCACAACCTAAAACCATTTGTACTACACCTTTTTTGTTATCCTCGCTAATCTGATGAAGCAATGTCGAAACGCAAGTATTATTTTTGGGGCCCAGGATTGGCAAGTCTTCATTTAAGAGAGAATGAAGGTCCATTTTGGCATTCCCAACATCAGATAAAATCGATTTTTGCCAATAGGATGTTGTTGAGGTGCAAGATGGTTCTTCACTTCTTCTGTGAAGCCAAAACAGAAAGGCTATCCCATGCTTGCAGCCCCCTGTGTTAAAAAGAAAAAGTCTGTAATTAGATTAAAATTAAATGCATAGCTGTAGGAATTTGTTCGGTTTGGGCCTATCTATTAAAAAAAAACGTAGCTAAAATTGCCAATGGTTTCGATTTATTTTTAAACCATCATCACCGCTCTTAAAACAATTTAAAAAAAACAATATAACAGATGTTACATGCAATTTTTAAAGGAATAAATTTTTATTATTTAAGTATTAGAAAGTATGAGATATTTAAGAAGATTGGCTATAAAGTAAACTATCTACTAATCTTTAGAGGTGTTTTTATTTTGTAAAAAAATTTAAATACACCAAACACATCTAGCTGACATAGATAAAACTAGAAAAGTCATTAAATTAAAAACTTTAAATAAAATAACAATACTTAGGTACTATACAAACATTTTCTTAATTTGTTGAAAACTATATTATAAAGGAATGAATTTTATTTATAAGAACACTTACAGGTAATTTTAAAGCTTTCATGTATTTACTGATAAAAAAGCAAACCAAACAAAAAACACAATAAAACAATCAAAACCAAATATTAATTTGTCCATTTTGTGTTTCTTTTTTAACCGTCAGCCTTAAAAAAATATTTTTGTAGTACCCGAGTAAGTAGTTAATATATATAGGTTTTGGACCACGTTTTCCATGTAAATCTCCATAAGACGAAAAGGTGGTCATTTTTTGAATATGTCACAGAATATTCAGCTAGAGACAGTAATTTTTATATGAGTTATCTTTTACTGTCCAGTCTAACACTTTAAAGGTTTTTAAATTCTCAAGGAGCCCGTGAATTTTCACAATCTGTACAATAATTATTAAGCTGCTCTGACATCTTATGCTTGTTATAGAAATGTATTTAACTGAAACAGTGGACTAGTTAAATCTGATCATAATACTTTGATGACTATGGTTTAGTCATGCAATTTTAACACCCAATAAATAGTTTGGTTTTTCAGAAAATATTTTATTACTCTTTAAGAGTTTTATATTATTTCTGTTTTTCAATTTTAGGCACTACTAAACCAAGGTAAATAATAATAGCACAAGATTACTTATCATTTATTTATTGTAAAAAGTATGCAATATCACTACAGTAAATCATTATTACTAATTTTAGTTGCTATAGCTATACCTACACGCATGATCGAATAATTATATTTTAGCAGTTATATTATAATAATTATAATACCATTATGGATAATATGACTATTACTATGGAAGTGTATATATTAATGTTTACATTAAAATACTAGGTGTTACCCTACGCATATGATATCACTACATATTTTATATAATAATATATAAATATCATTTTTATTCTTAGACAAAACAAAGATTACATTCAGGTTTAGAACTAAGATAAGATACATAAACAAACACTATGTAAGCAAACAACACATTACTAAGCTTAAATTAAAACTATATTTTCACTTAATACTATAGTGCCCCCACGGCAACGTTTCGTAAGACTCTTTTGAAATAGACCGTTTGTTATCCAGGGGACTCAGTCCGATTTTCGTCTGTTTTACAGAGTATAGGCGGTGCTTTTCGGATCTTATAAGATTTTGCGTAACTATTTTTTCTTGAAATGTTTTTAGGCAGTCAACATAGTCCTCAAATGATAATTTTGTTTTAACAACATTTTGCCTTACACCCTTGGCTTTCTTAGTCACTCTTGCAGCTTTAGTTTTAGTATCCGCTACTTTTGTAGCGTACATTTTAGCTCTAAGGCCAATAAAATGCGTCATTATTTCCCCATTGTTTTCATCTTTCATCATTCCTAGAACCTTTTTATTTACCCTCGGAATGTTATGTATGTTGTCTTCAGCATAATCCGAGGTGTCAAAATACTTGTGGCAGTCCCGCCGTATTGAATCATAAATGTCATGATTTTGGATGTTATAAACTAAACTGTCAGTATCTGTATATGCAACAGTACAATCCTTACCAAAAGCGGGTACCATGTAGTTATAGTGAAAATCATATATAGTTGTTTTGGCAATGTCCAAAATACACATTCCCACATATATCGGTTTATTGAAATATATTTCTGTTTTTTCAAGTTCAACAGCAACCAAATTTTCATTAAATATGGTTATACTTTTAAACTGGTCGAGAAATCAGAGCTTCAGCTCCAAATCGTCCGTCCCATTTCTTGATTAATTTGACAACACTGTGATTTCTAATATTTTCCATGGTTTTTCCAAACACGGCGTTGTTCATTAATTTGAAAAGGTTTTTTTCAAATTCATTTTTAGCATTCTGTCTTAATCGAGTATTTAAGTCAATATATGGTTTCAGCCATGCGGATTGCTCAAAACATAAAATTCTATGAATTGTTTTAAGTTTTATACCAAGTCTCAAAGCTTGTTTTAAATTTGTATAGTGAATTACATAATCCTTTTTATTATGCAGTGTAGCCATAAGTTTTTTATTTTTTGGGTTCTTGTATCCACCAGGCGGACACTGATGTTCAGGGCATAAAGGTAAGTCTGAGAAATAGTCGTGTAATTCAACCGGAATGAACAAGTCGACTTCTAGAATGTATCCCTCACTTGAGTCATCCTCAATTTTGGAAACATCAAAATAAGTAATTTTGTCACTTTCTAACCAACTAAATTTACCATAAGGCAATAACTGACTCATACTAAATCCATACTGATTATTAATGTTAAAATACATCAAAAAAGATGTTTCTTTGTATGAGTCATAGTTAGCCATGTATTTGTTGTTGGCCTCGACGTATCTTTTTGAACATTGGCTCAACCCTCCTCTAATACCGCGCTCTATAAAAGTGACCATATTATAGTCCGTCAAAAGCTCCAATTTTTGTTGCGTATGGTATAGCATACAACCCCATGTGTAACCAGGAAGGGTAAAATAGTTCGCAGGGTCCAAACCATACGTTTTATGACAACTTTCCCTAAATTGCTGAAATACCTGCATTAAGAGGACTATGTCAATTTGCATATAAAATTCCATATAATCTTGTAGGGTTTCACAACCAAAACTTTCCCATACATCCAGTGCATGCTCATAATCAATTGACGAAATTTCTTTGTTTTCCAGGATGTTAAAGAAATGACGTTTTTCAAGCAAAGACGTCTCTTTTAATTTTTTCCAACTATCCATGTAGTCATAACAAAAAATTCCCTTTTTGAATAAATATATAATAAGTTATATTGTTCGTCAGACAAGTGAGGAAATTCATTTTTGATCAGCGGATACTCCTCAAGATATGAAGCAAGCTTATCCAAGCTGCTGGCCATAAAGCGAAAAGAATCGATAAATCTAAATTCAATTAAATTGCCGTTAATTGTTTTGGTAAATGCTATATATTTTTCTTTGTTAACTGGCAGCAAATTTATTGAGCCATCCAAATTGGCGATGTTTTCAATTATCAAATGTCCATCATAAGAGCTAAGGTTGTGAAATACTACAGGGACAGTATGACTATCCTGAAAATTTAGATTACAACTTTCATGCGCAGGGCCACGGTACTCTGAAGTAAGGTGACAGTGGTCGCGTATTTTCTTGTCACCAACTGAAAAATTCTGTTCACAAATATGACATTTTTTAGCTTTATTAAAGTTAAGTTTTTGTTTCTTACTTAATAGTTCCATGGGCAAGTCACAGAGAAATACAGTTTCTAAGTTTTCAGCGAACTCCAGTAATTGTTTACTAAACCATTCCATACAGTCAGGCCCCGTGTACGACCGATAAAATGAAAGGGAATCATCATAAGCACATTTTACGTAGTACCCCACTGAACAAGGCACATGCTGCTGATATTTTTGAGTTCTTTTCTACTATTTTTTACCATAGGCATCAGTAAGCATTCGATGTCGCAATAAATAATGAAGGATGCAAATTGTTTATTTTTAAAGTTTTTAAATTCTACAATGTTGTTCTCTTTATTTGGTAATTTCGGAACCACGATACTGCCAATAATTTGGCAGTCTTTTATATGTTGGTCGAGTCCATCCTTCGAATAAAAATAATGCAGGCATCTGTCGCAAATGTATTTAACTTTTGAGAATTTGTTAAGTTGTCTACTCACGAGCCTTGAAAGATTTTTTATCCATACAAAGTGGTAAGTTGGTGCAGAAAGATCTTTTATCTCTTCATTCTCTAAATAATAGTTATTTTGTACTAATAACAAATTAACATGTTTTTCGTACTTTTCCCCGGTAATATAAGCAGGCAGTACTTTAAAACTGTTTTCATTATGTTTTTGCAGGCGATATATATTAATAGATATATTGTTTTGCTTTTCAAAGCGAGCAACTTGGTTTAAAGTCATTGGAAACTTTATTCCTTTTAAATTTAACACCTCTTAAGGATGCGGATAGGATGAGACTCTATTTGAGTGGTTTTCAACAGGAAACATTGCTGACATAATCGCCCAGCCAAAGCACAAATCATCAGTATTTTGTACAGTTACACATAGCGATAATAAGATTGTTTATTTTTATAAGAGACCATCCAGATTGATTTTGCTGAAATTCTTCCAAATTTGTTAAAAGCAAATCCTTAACATTCTTATCAAACCAGTTTTTCAAATTGGTATTATTGTCAATTACAGCATTGGCAGTACTAAAATGTTTAGTTTCCGTAATTAATTCCTTTTGCTTTGTAATTTGAAAATCTCTACTTAAGACAGTGTTTACCTTAATCATGTTCTCTTTTTTTTAAACATTTTTAATTCTACGTTTAAATAAACTGAAGCTATCCATCAGAAATTGCTGCGCATCAGTGTGTTTTAAATTTGTAATTACACCACTTCTTACCCTACTGTTAAAGGCTGACCTTACATCTTCCCATTGTACACGGTGTTTCGCAGTTTTCTTGGTGATGACATTACCACCTCCTTGCTTTATGTTTGACTTCAAGCGATGCTTAAATCCTTTCACTTCTCCAAGACAGGCAGTTAGATGGGCTTTTTCATAAACCATCCGGGACTTCTTTAGGGCAATGCTTATTCTTCGACTAGCGTTGGCACAGTCCTTCAAGATTTTTGATATTTTTGTAGCTTGATTAACACTTTCTAATTGGCATTTTATTTCATGGACTAATTTACTTGCAAAACTCATCTTCAGATCGATTTGATGTAATAACACTACAGAGACTTCGGATTTTTCCAACTAGCAATTTAGTTGACAAATGCAAGTTTTTAAATGCTTATGGTAATTAACGATTAACAGATTTTTTAATAAACACTACACTTTGTTTAAAATTCACTAAACGCAAACTAGCAGAGGAAGAATCGTTCTTTAACTCGCACGTTTAGCTATAGACTGACAGAAAAACGACTTGCAGGAGCTATTGTAAATGGAATGCCCCTTTTTTAGGCACAGTGTTGCCAATGTTTTTACATGGTTTATAAAAGCTATTTTGTTAGAACCCGGTCAAAGTATTTACAGGACGCTTTCAGTATTTTCAATACGGATTATTAGAACCAGAAATTGAAACTCTTCAGTCACCTTTTTTAATATAATATAAATGTTGAGCAGCTATTTATTACAACCTTAAATTATTAATTTTATTAAAATTAAATTAAATATTCTTACAAATTAGTTTTTTTTTGTTTTGTAATGTTCTATTAATGCCAGCTGAAGAATTATTTTATAACTAGCTCTGTGGCGAAAAGAATCCTAAATAAGGAAGCATGGGGTAGCCAAAGAGGAAAGAAAGGGAAAGAAAGACGGAAAAGGCAGAAATAAGCTTGATTTAATAAATTAACCAAATAGCTAACAGACAGAGAACTAGAAGTTAAACGAATTAAAAACTGAAATCAAAATGAGATAAGCATACTATAAAAAGAAATGCTTTAAAGCGCTCTAGTTATAGATGTTTATTATCGTAAAACTAAGTATTTAAAATAAAATCAGACCTTATGCCTAGTTTGCCAACCATGTTTTTCCTTAACCTGAATGGCGAACAGACACGTGAAGACCAGCAATTTTACCCTTTTTTTTCAGGTTTTAACAAGTTAAGAAAAGCAGATGTTTTCCTTGGCTTTACCTACTTTATGTAATATTTAACATAGTTTTTAGAGTTTTGATCACAATCACAATTGCATGTACTTATATTTTTTATTTGTTGAGTTTTTGTACATAGGTATAACAGAAAACTATTACAAAGCCTATTTATTTAAATTATCTCATGTTATAACCCTTGCGGGTGTTTACAGCGACCTGTAGGACTGTACATATTTTTCTTCGAATCGCAGACTTCTAACTACTTATATTCTATATTTTCTGGTTCTAATCACACAGAAAAATTGTATCCGGATGTGCTTGTGAGCTTAAAGAAATCAAGTTATGCGTACATTTTCTACTAGTATTTATCCCAAGTAGGCATCAGGTAAGTGCGCGACTAACGTAATGGGTCATTTTTATACCTAGGTTAAACCAATTCTTACAGGACAGACAGCATGTGCCGCCATTTCACCTTTGTGTACACACAAGTTCCCACTTTTCATTAAAATAACTACATTTAATTCACATTTTTATTTTTCTTCAATATTACATATTATGTACTCATTTTAGTCAAAGTCAATATTTAATTTTAATAATGTTTTACCATTGCTTCTTCTTATGTTTCTTTTTTAGCGATTACAAATAGTACTAATTGTTCATAGTATTGTAAGTTTTATATTAATCCATCCACACGTGCCCATGTCAAATTCAGATAAGCCGAATCTTGGGGAATCACCAGAAGCTAATATTAATATTTAGTATTAAGATTTCAAAAACAAAATACAAATTTGTATTTTGTTTTAGAGATTTAGTAATAAAAGCAAGTATTTCATAAATTAAATCGAACCGGTCTCTATTTTTCTCTCTGTTCATAATTTTTGCATGTAGTACCATTTTTCGAATATGCTCCGCAACGCTCCTTATACACACACTCTATTAAGTGGATTATTTAGATACCACCTGTGCGCGAATAGGCACAAAAAGACAGATACCTGACACCTTTTAATTACATCAGCTTAGTTCATTACCAGTTTAAAACTTATGTACTAAAAACGCTATTTATCACTTACTACCTGACCTTACAGGTCGTTTCGATCCAATTTTTTAACAATACATATTTATATGTAGGTGTTTAAGTTTTTTCTTAAACTAGGCATCAGAATGCGTACGCACTTGGGCACTGCGTGAATAATGATCCACATTTGGATCCAAGACAATTTTTTACCTTGACGCACAGCCTCCCCTAATTAAAAATAAGTTAATGGGATTGTACTCTATAAGCAATAACATTGATCATTTTTTATCAATATTTCAAGTTTTTAGCCTAGAACACATATTTTTAAGCACTTAACGGAGTTTAAACCATAAACTAGTTTTGCTATTTAGTACACTTATAGAAGTTACGGTTTAAATATGTATTTTTTTAAAAGACATTTTTCACAGAATAGATTAGCTGGAAGACGTTTTGAGCTAATCAAACGTTGTCAAGCCCTTTAGACAGGGTAATAAGCACACTCACCAAAGATATAGGTCATAGGTCGAAGGACATAGGACATTAAACAAATGCCAGTGGACATACTCCGAATGTCATAGGGCATAGTTCGAGTGTCATAGGCCATTTAAAACGCGTGCAATTCTCTGCACGGGGGGAGCCTTAGCTAGCCCAAATAATAGCTAATTGGTAACACGACATTGCTGATTTGACGCATATATTCGCTGATCGAAGGGGGGCTTTAGATAGCTACCGAGAGAGGTATACGGAAGTAAAGGTATTTAAATCCTGAATTATTCGTTTTTTTATTTAAAGAGAAACAATTAAAAAATTTGTACATATCAAGTTTTTAACATTTAGAATATACGAGTAAATCATTTTTAATTTTCGACCATTTTAACTCGATCTTTTAGTTTTTAGTAAACATCTTATATTTTCTTCTTTTCCTTGCGTGCGTTAATAGGACGTGTATTAACGAATAAATTTAGCTTTTCAAGGGGATTACGTGTTACAGGTCAAAATTTCAGGTAACACACATTTTTATTTCACTTTATCTAAAAGTTTCTTAACATTTAGAATATACGTGTAAACCCTGTATAATTGTTCTAGGTATTTTTTTCTTGCATAAATAGGATACCTATTAATGAATATATTTAGATTTTCAAGGGGAAAAACACACACTTTTATTTTAATTCACTTAATCTAAAAGGCTTTATAAAGAAAATAATTTCAGAATGCTATAACACTAAATTCAAATTTTTATTAACTCCTTATTAAATTTTAGAGAAACCAGTTCTAGAGTAGTTGATTCTTACTATGTTGGGCTGTGTATTAAAGCAATTTGTAGGTCTATATGATACGTTAAAATCTTAATTCCCGATAGTTTATGTCCATACCTAACTATATTTAATTTTCCACGGACAAATATGCATTGTGAACGTCTGTATGTACGTAATATTTTCTAGATAACAACACAAAGTATCAAACTTTGTGATTGCACCTTAAAAGTTATCGGACTTCTAACGGTTTATAATTTCTTCCAACCGCTCATCCTTTTGTGTGAATGACAAACGCTGCAGTATGCTTGGGATCTGCCGGGGGCTGCTGTTTAGAACCGCTTAACAACTATACAAATGTTTAATTATTTTAAAAATTTAATATATTTTAAGGGATAACAAAGGAGATTAGTAGGGATAATTTACAGATTTGCTAAGATTCTAAACACTTTTGGACCAAAGTTTTCGCTTCATTCCGAGTCGATTTTGCAAAAACAATCTTTTAAGAAGCAGGATGGACTTGACAAAATTGCCTGGTTTAAAGCCAAACAAGACGGTCTCTAAACAAAAAAAAAATGCAAAGGAAATTACTTTTACAGGAGAGTACAAATGCATTGCCAGAGCAAGACAAAAATCACCTAGACTGCGGGAGAGAAGAAGACAAAAACGCCAAAACTGTATGTATTACTTTATTAAGAAGATAGAAAAGGCCACAGTATTGGCATAACAGAAATGGTCACAGTATTGACCAGACAGAAAGGGTGTACAAATGCCAGGCATTAATATAAAACCCTGTTTTACCAATATAAGCTTTTTTTTGAATATTTAAGGTTGAAAGTATTAAATATTTAAAAATTACAAAGTGAATACGCAGTACTTTTCCAGGAGAGTACCAACGCATTGTCAGAGCAAGACAAAAATCACCTAGACTGCGGGAGAGAAGAAGACAAGAACGCAAAAATCGTATGTATTACTTTATTAAGAAGATAGGAAAGGCCACAGTATTGGCATAACAGAAATGGTCACTGTATTGACCAGACAGAAAGGGTTCACGAATGCCAGGCATTAATATAAAACACTGTTTTATCATTATAAGCGTTTTCGATTATTTAAGGATGAAATTATTAAATAATTAAAAATTGCAAAGTGAATACGCAGTACTTTTTCAAGAAAGTACCAACGCATTGCCAGAGCCATGAATAAATGCTAAAATTGTATGATTTAGTTCGTTAAGAAGATAGGAAATGCCACAGTATTGATATAATAAAAATGGCCACAGTATTGGCCAAACAGAAAGGGCTTACGAATGCCCGGTATTAATTTAAAAAAGCCCGTTTTACCACTACCACTAAACAATTTTGGTACCTAATATTTTACTATTACATGTTCAAAGTTCTTTTACCTCACTTTATCATCAAAAAAGTTTTAAACACAATATGAAGAATTTCCTAAATATTTAACTAATAAATTGAATTTAAATAACAAATTTTATTGGGATTATCTAATAAACTTTCCAGTGACAGCTATTTTAAAATAAATTAACCTTAAAATTGGACTATCAATAAAAAAAATTATTCATGTAGACACAAATATATAGGTTTAGGTGCTAAATGGAATCAGCACGTTACATTAAAATATTTTATATACTTTAATGCTACAAATATTAGGTGTACATTAATTTAATCAAATTTAAAATCTAATATTTTATGTCATTCCATCTTAAAGAAGCAGGACCTAAATTATTTTTAACACTACGAATTGTTTTGTTTCAAATATCATTGTCAACACATAGAGAAACGGAATAGGAAAATTAGAGATTAAGCGGTAAGCCGGAGGCCTGACACAAAGGCCTATGAGGCGACCTACTTGTTTAATCTTAAGGCAATCCTTCAGTATAAAATGAATACAAAATTGAAGTCAACACAGCATAAATGCTGTGAATATACTAAAAACCAAGCAGCTAACAGCTATTTTAATACATGTTTAACGTATTTATTTCCTAATAGTTCAAAAAACCAACTAATTAAAAAAGTTGCTAAAAAAAACCAGTGCCTGGTTAAAACCATGTGTTTATTAAAGTGCTTGTAACTTTTTACTTAATTACATACTGCAGTTTCATGAGGTCATTTATATTTGATATTGAGCTTAAGTTGAGATTAGCACGATTATTTTTACGTGTATTACTGAAAAATACGCTACATTTCAAAGATTAACAAACTTTTTAAAACAACAACAACTTTAGCTCGATTTTTACTTATAATAAACAATCCAAAAAGAGTCATCAATTAAAAATTATGATTTAGGGATAGAGTTGATTATGGATTTAATATATTTCATGCTAATTATTTAAACAGTTGCTTATTTTTTAGTAACATACACATTTATTTATACTTCTAAAACGTAACCATATTTTCTATAAATTTACTTTAAGTCACATTATTTTTAATGCAAGTGCTTTTCTGTGTATGTCTTCGCATCTGTATGCACCGAGTCGAGTTATGCCCGAGTTATACCGTTAGCAAGCAGCTCTGTTGAGTTCGCCAGCCTACCGCAACTAAGACGGTGCTAACTAAAGGGATAAGAAAGAAAGAGATAAAAGCTAGTAGAGTAAATGCATTCGGGATGGTACCGGTCCAACGCGATGCTTTGAATCAAATGCACAGTTTATTTTAAAACGCGCAACTGACAAGGACTAACGAAAAATGACAAATTATGTAGTTAGTCCACTTCGGCTAGCGGAAATTTGGAACAGCAGTTTGGTTAGTGCACTTTTTTCTAGCGAAAATTTTAGACAGCATCGCGGTTCGGCCTATTTGTTGGCCATATATTTTGAACTGCAGCCCAGTTCGGCCTATTTTTTTGGCAGGTTATTTTGAACTGCGGCGCGGTTCGGTATATTCTTTTGACCGGAAATTTTGAACGGCCGCACGGTTCGGTCATTTTTAGGAACCGAAAATTTTGGAACGCGGTTCGGTTCGGTCAGTTTTTGATTGAAATAACGGCACGGTTCGCTCTGTTTTTCAAAAACGCGATGGGGTGGGGGCTCCCAGAACTGCCTTTACTCTACTAGCTTTTATCTCTTTCTTTCTTATCCCTTTAGTTAGCACCGTCTTAGTTGCGGTAGGCTGGCGAACTCAACAAAGCTGCTTGCTAACGGTATAACTCGGGCATAACTCGACTCGGTGCATACAGATGCGAAGACATACACAGAAAAGCACTTGCTTTAAAAATAATGTGACTTAAAGTAAATTTATAGAAAATATGGTTACGTTATAGAAGTATAAATAAATGTGTATGTTACTAAAAAATAAGCAACTGTTTAAATAATTAGCATGAAATATATTATATCCATAATCAACTCTATCCCTAAATCATAATTTTTAATTGATGACTCTTTTTGGATTGTTTATTATAAGTAAAAATCGAGCTAAAGTTGTTGTTGTTTTAAAAAGTTTGTTAATCTTTGAAATGTAGCGTATTTTTCAGTAATACACGTAAAAATAATCGTGCTAATCTCAACTTAAGCTCAATATCAAATATAAATGACCTCATGAAACTGCAGTATGTAATTAAGTAAAAAGTTACAAGCACTTTAATAAACATATGGTTTTAACCAGGCACTGGTTTTTTTTAGAAACTTTTTTAATTAGTTGGTTTTTTGAACTATTAGGAAATAAATACGTTAAACATGTATTAAAATAGCTGTTAGCTGCTTGGTTTTTAGTATATTCACAGCATTTATGCTGTGTTAACTTCAATTTTGTATTCATTTTATACTGAAGGATTGCCTTAAGATTAAACAAGTAGGCCGCCTCATAGGCCTTTGTGTCAGGCCTCCGGCTTACCGCTTAATCTCTAATTTTCCTATTCCGTTTCTCTATGTGTTGACAATGATATTTGAAACAAAACAATTCGTAGTGTTAAAAATAATTTAGGTCCTGCTTCTTTAAGATGGAATGACATAAAATATTAGATTTTAAATTTGATTAAATTAATGTACACCTAATATTTGTAGCATTAAAGTATATAAAATATTTTAATGTAACGTGCTGATTCCATTTAGCACCTAAACCTATATATTTGTGTCTACATGAATAATTTTTTTTATTGATAGTCCAATTTTAAGGTTAATTTATTTCAAAATAGCTGTCACTGGAAAGTTTATTAGATAATCCCAATAAAATTTGTTATTTAAATTCAATTTATTAGTTAAATATTTAGGAAATTCTTCATATTGTGTTTAAAACTTTTTTGATGATAAAGTGAGGTAAAAGAACTTTGAACATGTAATAGTAAAATATTAGGTACCAAAATTGTTTAGTGGTAGTGGTAAAACGGGCTTTTTTAAATTAATACCGGGCATTCGTAAGCCCTTTCTGTTTGGCCAATACTGTGGCCATTTTTATTATGTCAATACTGTGGCATTTCCTATCTTCTTAACGAACTAAATCATACAATTTTAGCATTTATTGCATTGCTCTGGCAATGCGTTGGTACTTTCTTGAAAAAGTACTGCGTATTCACTTTGCAATTTTCAATTATTTAATAATTTCATCCTTAAATAATCGAAAACGCTTATAATGATAAAACAGTGTTTTATATTAATGCCTGGCATTCGTGAACCCTTTCTGTCTGGTCAATACAGTGACCATTTCTGTTATGCCAATACTGTGGCCTTTCCTATCTTCTTAATAAAGTAATACATACGATTTTTGCGTTCTTGTCTTCTTCTCTCCCGCAGTCTAGGTGATTTTTGTCTTGCTCTGACAATGCGTTGGTACTCTCCTGGAAAAGTACTGCGTATTCACTTTGTAATTTTTAAATATTTAATACTTTCAACCTTAAATATTCAAAAAAAGCTTATATTGGTAAAACAGGGTTTTATATTAATGCCTGGCATTTGTACACCCTTTCTGTCTGGTCAATACTGTGACCATTTCTGTTATGTCAATACTGTGGCCTTTTCTATCTTCTTAATAAAGTAATACATACAGTTTTGGCGTTTTTGTCTTCTCTCCCGCAGTCTAATTTTTGTCTTGCTCTGGCAATGCATTTGTACTCTCCTGTAAAAGTAATTTCCTTTGCATTTTTTTTTGTTTAGAGACCGTCTTGTTTGGCTTTAAAACAGGCAATTTTGTAAAGTCCATCCTGCTTCTTAAAAGATTGTTTTTGCAAAATCGACTCGGAATGAAGCGAAAACTTTGGTCCAAAAGTGTTTAGAATCTTAGCAAATCTGTAAATTATCCCTACTAATCTCCTTTGTTATCCCTTAAAATATATTAAATTTTTAAAATAATTAAACATTTGTATAGTTGTTAAGCGGTTCTAAACAGCAGCCCCCGGCAGATCCCAAGCATACTGCAGCGTTTGTCATTCACACAAAAGGATGAGCGGTTGGAAGAAATTATAAACCGTTAGAAGTCCGATAACTTTTAAGGTGCAATCACAAAGTTTGATACTTTGTGTTGTTATCTAGAAAATATTACGTACATACAGACGTTCACAATGCATATTTGTCCGTGGAAAATTAAATATAGTTAGGTATGGACATAAACTATCGGGAATTAAGATTTTAACGTATCATATAGACCTACAAATTGCTTTAATACACAGCCCAACATAGTAAGGATCAACTACTCTGGAACTGGTTTCTCTAAAATTTAATAAGGAGTTAATAAAAATTTGAATTTAGTGTTATAGCATTCTGAAATTATTTTCTTTATAAAGCCTTTTAGATTAAGTGAATTAAAATAAAAGTGTGTGTTTTTCCCCTTGAAAATCTAAATATATTCATTAATAGGTATCCTATTTATGCAAGAAAAAAATACCTAGAACAATTGTACAGGGTTTACACGTATATTCTAAATGTTAAAAACTTGATATGTACAAATTTTTTAATTGTTTCTCTTTAAATAAAAAAACGAATAATTCAGGATTTAAATACCTTTACTTCCGTATACCTCTCTCGGTAGCTATCTAAAGCCCCCCTTCGATCAGCGAATATATGCGTCAAATCAGCAATGTCGTGTTACCAATTAGCTATTATTTGGGCTAGCTAAGGCTCCCCCCGTGCAGAGAATTGCACGCGTTTTAAATGGCCTATGACACTCGAACTATGCCCTATGACATTCGGAGTATGTCCACTGGCATTTGGTTTATGTCCACTGGCATTTGTTTAATGTCCTATGTCCTTCGACCTATGACCTATATCTTTGGTGAGTGTGCTTATTACCCTGTCTAAAGGGCTTGACAACGTTTGATTAGCTCAAAACGTCTTCCAGCTAATCTATTCTGTGAAAAATGTCTTTTAAAAAAATACATATTTAAACCGTAACTTCTATAAGTGTACTAAATAGCAAAACTAGTTTATGGTTTAAACTCCGTTAAGTGCTTAAAAATATGTGTTCTAGGCTAAAAACTTGAAATATTGATAAAAAATGATCAATGTTATTGCTTATAGAGTACAATCCCATTAACTTATTTTTAATTAGGGGAGGCTGTGCGTCAAGGTAAAAAATTGTCTTGGATCCAAATGTGGATCATTATTCACGCAGTGCCCAAGTGCGTACGCATTCTGATGCCTAGTTTAAGAAAAAACTTAAACACCTACATATAAATATGTATTGTTAAAAAATTGGATCGAAACGACCTGTAAGGTCAGGTTAGTTTCAAGGGAAACACCTACGGCTTCTAAGGCAAGTAGTAAGTGATAAATAGCGTTTTTAGTACATAAGTTTTAAACTGGTAATGAACTAAGCTGATGTAATAAAAAGGTGTCAGGTATCTGTCTTTTTGTGCCTATTCGCGCACAGGTGGTATCTAAATAATCCACTTAATAGAGTGTGTGTATAAGGAGCGTTGCGGAGCATATTCGAAAAATGGTACTACATGCAAAAATTATGAACAGAGAGAAAAATAGAGACCGGTTCTATTTAATTTATGAAATACTTGCTTTTATTACTAAATCTCTAAAACAAAATACAAATTTGTATTTTGTCTTTGAAATCTTAATACTAAATATTAATATTAGCTTCTGGTGATTCCCCAAGATTCGGCTTATCTGAATTTGACATGGGCACGTGTGGATGGATTAATATAAAACTTACAATACTATGAACAATTAGTACTATTTGTAATCGCTAAAAAAGAAACATAAGAAGAAGCAATGGTAAAACATTATTAAAATTAAATATTGACTTTGACTAAAACGAGTACATAATATGTAATATTGAAGAAAAATAAAAATGTGAATTAAATGTAGTTATTTTAATGAAAAGTGGGAACTTGTGTGTACACAAAGGTGAAATGGCGGCACATGCTGTCTGTCCTGTATGAATTGGGTTAACCTAGGTATAAAAATGACCCATTACGTTAGTCGCGCACTTACCTGATGCCTACTTGGGATAAATACTAGTAGAAAATGTACGCATAACTTGATTTCTTTAAGCTCACAAGCACATACGGATACAATTTTTCTGTGTGATTAGAACCAGAAAATATAGAATATAAGTAGTTAGACGTCTGCGATTCGAAGAAAAATATGTACAGTCCTACAGGTCGCTGTAAACACCCGCAAGGGTTATAACATGAGATAATTTAAATAAATAGGCTTTGTAATAGTTTTCTGTTATACCTATGTACCAAAACTCAACAAATAAAAAATATAAGTACATGCAATTGTGATTGTGATCAAAACTCTAAAAACTTTATGTTAAATATTACATAAAGTAGCAAAAGCCAAAGAAAACATCTGCTTTTCTTAACTTGTTAAAACCTGAAAAAAAAAGGGTAAAATTGGTGGTCTTCATGTGTCTGTTCGCCATTCAGGTTAAGGAAAAACATGGTTGGCAAACTAGGCATAAGGTCTGATTTTATTTTGAATACTTAGTTTTACGATAATAAACATCTATAACTAGAGCGCTTTAAAGCATTTCTTTTTATAGTATGCTTATCTCATTTTGATTTCAGTTTTTAATTCGTTTAACTTCTAGTTCTCTGTCTGTTAGCTATTTGGTTAATTTATTAAATCAAGCTTATTTCTGCCTTTTCCGTCTTTCTTTCCCTTTCTTTCCTCTTTGGCTACCCCATGCTTCCTTATTTAGGATTCTTTTCACCACAGAGCTAGTTATAAAATAATTCTTCAACTGGCATTAATAGAACATTACAAAACAAAAAAAAAACTAATTTGTAAGAATATTTAATTTAATTTTAATAAAATTAATGTAATTAAATTTAAGGTTGTAATAAATAGCTGCTCAACATTTATATTATATTAAGAAAGGTGACTGAAGAGTTTCAATTTCTGGTTCTAATAATCCGTATTGAAAATACTGAAAGCGTCCTGTAAATACTTTGACCGGGTTCTAACAAAATAGCTTTTATAAACCATGTAAAAACATTGGCAACACTGTGCCTAAAAAAGGGGCATCCCATTTACAATAGCTCCTGCAAGTCGTTTTTCTGTCAGTCTATAGCTAAACGTGCGAGTTAAAGAACGATTCTTCCTCTGCTAGTTTGCGTTTAGTGAATTTTAAACAAAGTGTAGTGTTTATTAAAAAATCTGTTAATCGTTAATTACCATAAGCATTTAAAAACTTGCATTTGTCAACTAAATTGCTAGTTGGAAAAATCCGAGGTCTCTGTAGTGTTATTACATCAAATCGATCTGAAGATGAGTTTTGCAAGTAAATTAGTCCATGAAATAAAATGCCAATTAGAAAGTGTTAATCAAGCTACAAAAATATCAAAAATCTTGAAGGACTGTGCCAACGCTAGTCGAAGAATAAGCATTGCCCTAAAGAAGTCCCGGATGGTTTATGAAAAAGCCCATCTAACTGCCTGTCTTGGAGTGAAAGGCTTTAAGCATCGCTTGAAGTCAAACATAAAGCAAGGAGGTGGTAATGTCATCACCAAGAAAACTGCGAAACACCGTGTACAATGGGAAGATGTAAGGTCAGCCTTTAACAGTAGGGTAAGAAGTGGTGTAATTACAAATTTAAAACACACTGATGCGCAGCAATTTCTGATGGATAGGGGGCAATTCTTTAAAATTTGAAATAATTTGAAACAATCTGAAAAAATTTGACGTCTCAAATTTTAGCCTTAAATCATGGCAACATCGTAAATTTCAGTTTTTTGTACAGCGTCAAAAACCGAAAAATGAGGAAAAATATAATCTAAAACCTACCTTTAAACTCGATTGCTGATAGTTCAATATTTTTCCGGGATTGTTGATGATGCACAGGTTCTTAAAAAATTGTATTTTTCCGGAAAAAAACAATAACAAAACCATGAGACGTTTTTCTTATTTCGTTAAAGTTGGATTCAAATAACACGAACATGACATGCAAAGTACAGCCGACCACAAAATCAAACGTAATATAATTTTAACGAAATCAAATGAATTTAAGGAAAGAAAACGATAAGGGTTGATAAATTTATGAAAAAAAAATAATTTTCGAATTTATTGCAACCCGTGGCCCAAAAAATAACCTTTGAATATACAAATATCAAACTTGTTATTATTATCATATAATTAAAAATAATGTTTGTCTAATATTTCTTATGATCAGGTATGAGAAGAGATAGAAAAAAAGTCTGCCAAACCCAGGTTATAAAGGTTAGGTTCAGGTCTGCTACAGGGTGACCTTAAAATCTATTATAGATTTGTTTAGAAATTCTGTTTCTCTACTTAACAATAAAAAGTTGAAAATAGCCCAAAAAGTTAAACTATGTATTAACGGATTATTTCAAATTTAGGTTCAGGGGGTGAGTTACAGGGTGATATCAAAAATAGTTGTAGAATTTACATTGTTAAAAACAACTTTGTCAGGAGTTTCACTTAGCAAACAAGAGTTAGAAATACCTTAAAAAATCATATCACTAACTTATTGTATTACCTTTAGAGCCAGCAAGTGAGCTACTGGGTGATATCGAAATTACTAGTGTATTTTTCTAAAAATCACATTTTTAGAAAACAATGTTGTCAAGAGCTTTCATTATCAAAAAATGCTTAGGAACACGTTAAAAAATCATAACATTAACTGACTGTATTACCTTTAGGTCCTTGGAGTAAGGTACAGGGTGATATCAAAATTAGTAAAACACTTTTGTAAAAATCACAATTTTAAAAATCAACTTTATCAGGAGTCTTGGTGAGCAAAAAATAGTTAGGAATATGTAAACAAACCACACCATTCACTAACTGCGTTACATTTAGGTCCAGTAGGTAAGATACTAGTAGTAATTTTTTTTATAAATCATATTTTTAAAAATAACTTTTGGCCTCACCTTACTGTTTACAAACCAAGAACATATAAGTTAGGGTTTCTTGAGCGATCTATTAAAAGAATATTACGTTAATTACTTTTCCGCACAATTTTACTTTTTCGCATCATTTTTACTTTCCTCACGATTTTTTTCCGCACGTCCAAATTGCAAGAACCTTCCCGTCCACAATCGTTTTCAAATGAAAACCCGTTCTCCTACACACAAGTTTCATTTTCAAAAAGTGCTGCTGTACCGATGCTACCAGAAGCACCGAATGAAGAATCCTGTAATGTGTTACAGCCTGTACAGACCAATATACCTTTCTCCATTCACTACAGTAGTAATTCTAAGCAGAAAACTGTTCAAGGCATTTCTGTAGTGGGCCAAACACCAACCAATCAAATTCCAATAAGAAACGACGTTATTCAAGATGTTGCGGCATCTGATGTATACTGAAGCATGCAACAAACAGACAGTGCACTTTCAATTTCAATATCTACCATCGTTAACTTTTTCGTTATTGTTAATTAAATGTTCTTTACATAAAGTTTCTTTTTAATATATCATAATAAAAAAATCCTGTTTTATTATTTTTCCGTGCATAACAAAATCAAGTAAAAATAAAAGTTAAAAAAACGTACGGAAAAGTAACTTTTCCGCACTAGTGCTGAAAAATTTCTTTTCCGCACAATTTTTGTTTTGTTAAAAATGAAGATATTTAGGACTCATTAAATGATTTATGTAACTATTCTATCTTACGTACCATTTTCTAGCAATATTATAAAATCTTTGCGAATTAAAACATGTTTTTTGATAAAGAAGATGGACAAAAACACTCGTAGGAAAAACATTGTACCTAATTCTTGCGGAAACTATCTTTTCCATCCTTGACGGTTTGCCCGAACTCCGCTCCGCGTCGTTTGTGCAACTGCCGTCGCGTGCGGAAAAGTACCTCTTTCCGCACTTGTTAGGTAAATAACTATTGTACAAACAATTAAAAGCCTAAGCGATACAAAAAAATATTTATGTAAAAGATATTTAAAATTTAAAGATAAAAGACCTTAAGTGGGATGAAACTACTGCTTTTGTTGATTTGGAGTTTTCAGTAAAAATAGCTAAAGAAGTAAAGAAATATATCCCTTTATCAGACAACCAAATAGCTATGTAGCGGTACAGGTATTAACAGATTTTTTGAAAGAAATGCAAAATATTGAGTCGCTTCACTTTGGAAGAAGTCTATATACAAGTAATTAAATAAAACTAAGAACGACGTACGGGACAAAAATATTTGTGTGCAGGTTGTTGTTTGTCAATGTAAATAAATGTAATATTTATTATGTGTATTTGTACATTTTTATATTGAGCAAGCTTAATAATTATAAGGATTTGATTTGGCTCGGTTTGGTTATGTTAAATAGATAACTTGGGTGTCAAATTGTTGCCTAAAAATGTGCAGATTTTTATATTTATCGTGTATGTTTGTAAATGTTTACATTAGGCAAGCCTAGTGAAGGCTTTCGTTTTGTTACATTAATATATAGTAAATAGTAGTTTTTTGGGGCTATTTTCAACTTTTTATTGCTAAGTAGAAAATTAGAATTTTTTAACAAATCTATAATATTAGGCACACAAGAAATTTTACATAATTATACAAACATTATTTTTAATTATACGAATTTATAGAAAGTTTGAAATTTATGTTTTAAAGGTTTGTTTCTTGGGTCCCGTTCATTTTATTCATATTATGAATCTATTTTCAGGTCGGCTGTACGCAGTTGTCTGTCTATATGTGCGGCTGAAAAATTCCGCCTTCGACTTATTTTCGTCAGGTGGCGACTGTGGCGACTATTCTTAGGGTCACTGCATCCTGAAAGCCTGGCATCTTCCAACGAGCGGATAGTTCACAACTTGCATTCCATTTGCTATTGGTTGACATAGTCAGGCGGGATTTTTTAAATTAAAACTCTCCTGTCCTCGTTTTGGGGGGTTGAAATCGGTGTTAAACCAAACTGAAACAAAACCTAACCGTGGTCAATTGATGGGAAACGTATCCTGACCGGGGCGTATCTGGACAGGTTAGGATACGTTGTCGAATAATTTATCAGGGTTAGGTTAACACCGATTTCGACAGGAAAACAGGATAGGGAAGCTAATTAAAAAAAAATATAATATGTTTTTAAAAAACAATAAAAAAAAACTCATCGGCATATGCATAGATTTAGTTAAATTCAATAGGTATGTACTACACAAACCACTACTCTTTTTAGTCACTTACAACTAGTATATATTCGTATTTTACGCCGAAAGCTGTAAACATAAAGTTTGTTAAATGCTTGACTGGTGGCACCATCTCTTAATATAATATAATAATAATCTTAAACGGCAACGTTCAACATCAAAAAGTCAGCTAACTATTTCAACCAAGAGCAAACGGAATGCAAGTTGTGAACTAGCCGCTCATGTCTCCCAGGGGTAGCGACACCAAACATAACCTCATTTACGAAAAACTCAAATCTGACACTGTCAGGAGCGTAGCTTTTTTTATGTTTAAAAAAATTAAATGGTTTACAAATGTTACGTAAAGAACTGTCCGTCACATCCGGTATATAAATTTTACTGTCCAAATAAACAAACCTAAAAAAACTAAGTTTTTTATGATTTTAAATTTATTAGGACCCTGTGTTAGGACCCACACAGCGAAGGAAACAAATATAGTTTGCATGTTTTATATATATTCTAAAATATAGAAAACTATTATGTTGGGTTTTGTATCATTTAATAAATTTTTTATGCTCTCTACGGAATAAAGGTGTACGTTTAATCCCTTTTTTCATGGGCTAAGGTAGTATTTCTTGTCCCCAGTGATTGAAAGTAATTTAATATAGGTTTTTGGATTATTTTATTTTATCATAATACAAAAAACAAAAAGGAATATATACACGATACCGATTATTTTGTTCCAGCTTGCCGTAAGCTTACTGTACTTTGCCGATGGCTTGGTTCGTTTTGATCGTTATTGTGTCCTTAGGCATAGAATATTGCTTCCATATAAACGAAGCATTTAACTTTCTAGACTTCTTCAGGCTGTAAACCAGGAAACTGTGAAATTTTCGAAATTCTGTTTATTGCATCATTTCCATGCCCATCTCAAAGTAAGAATATGCTTTATTTTCCATCTTCGAGAAATGTAATTCGAACTTTTTCTCGACTAAACTTAATTAGTTTGTTATAAGGTCACTCATCGTCAAGCAAGCTTTACCTTGCTTGACGATGAGTGACCTTAGTTTGTTAGCATCTGACTGACTTTTGTTTAATGTAATGCCATGACAACTATCACTGCCCACTGCTTTTTTATATACTTGACATGCTAAAACAATAGTACGGTAAGTGGTTTAATACCTATTTATTTAGTTTATGATTATTATTATTTTTAGTATATAAAAATAAACCTTGGCATTAAAGTCCCTTTTAGTCACTTAGCAAATTATAGCCCTTCTTCCGGTCGAGCATGAAAATTCCCGCCGTGGTATTAAAAGTAAACACTGCACGCCCTAGGTTTATAATATACCTACTATTATTTTTATTATTGTTCAAAAAAAGCGGGCGGCGAAGAAAAGGTCGAAAATACAAAAGTTCGAAAGTACAAAAGGTCGAAAATACAAAAGATTGAAAAACAAAAGGTTCAAACAAAGATCGAAAGTAGCTACACTGTAATGATTGCAAAACAAAGTAGAATTAAGTTTTTAAAAAATCAACATCCAATAAAAACTCAAGGTAGCAACACGACGGGTCGCAGAACTTTGTTCGAAAACATTTTCTTCTAACGGAAATTTTTATGAAAACAATTTCTTCTAATGGAAATTTGTTCGAAAACATTTTTTTTAAACGGAAATTTAGTCGAACACCATTTTTTTGAACGGAAATTTGTTCGTAAGTAATAGTTGTTCAAAAACATTTTCTTCGTATAGAAATCATTTTCTTCGAAAGCAAGTTTTTCGATAAAAGACGCTCTAGACCTGGATTTCCAAACCTAACACAATTTATATAGTTTGACTACGGTCTTTTTAACATATTTTTTCAAAAAAACCCTGACTTCTTTTCCGGGATCGTAAACATTCTGAAAATTTGTCTACTTTCCTCCTTTTGGAAGGTCGAAATTGGTATTTTCCTAAACTTTGTCAATTGATCGCAAACGTATCCGAACCGGTCCAGATACCTCCTGATGTGCTCAATTAAGAAAGGTTAGAGTAACACCGATTTCAACCTTCCAAAATGAGGACCGGAAAGCTAATTTAGGGAAATCATTTTTCGACAATAGGTCTCGGTTGGTTCGGTTTGGTTTCACACCCTCCCGGGAAAGAAGTCAGGGAAGTTTTTGTTTCCAAAAATTGTTAGAAAAAAACCCCATTAGTCGAACTATATGAGTTGTGTTAAGTTTGGCAAGCCAGGTCAAATATATTTTTTTCGAAAAATTTGTTTTCGAAAAAATGTTTTTGAACAAATTTTCATTTAAAAAAAATATTTTCGAACAAATTTCCGTTCAAAGAAAATGTTTTCGAACACATTTCTGTTCGAAGAAAATGATTTCGAAAAATTTCTGTTTGAAGAAAACGTTTTCGAACAATCTTTTGTTCGAAGAATATGTTTTAGAACAATTTTTGGTTTGAAGAAAATGATTTTCGAAGTTTATGCTTTCGAACAATAATATTACGATATTTATATGAAATGTACTATAAAATTATAAATAATTAAACCGAACCTTACAAAAACTCGAACTGTATTTGGGCATTTTTTGTCTTTTGATAAAATGTAAAATTCGGAATAAAAAGGTACTAAAAAAAACCACAATACCGAAAACACCCAAAAAAATGGGAAAAAAACCTTGGAAAATAAATTAAACAGTGCGAAAAATAGCGTATAAACATCGTGATAAAAGTTTCATTTTATCCCTTGATATATTATATACTATTAATAAACTTTTAACATAGAAATGTATTTCTGTCCTGTTTGTTTATTTATTACGTATTATTTTTATACAAAAATAGAAATAATATTTAAAAGAAAATGATTTTTAACAATAATACCTACAATAAATATTCATAACCCAAAAACTCAAGGAACATATTTTTTATTTCTTAAGCTGTATAAAAACGAGTTATTTTTAAGTTTTATTAAAACATTTTTCTTTTCTCAGACTGTATAAAAATGAGTATTTTTCACGAACGTCTATGGAATTTTGAGTACGGTTTTGACACTCGTGTCGCTACCCCTGGGAGAAGCTAAACTTCCAGGATGCAGTGACCCTAGTATTTCTAATTAGCCTATCCAAAACCTTATGGGCGCAGCCTTCGTGTTCGTTTACGACAGAGACAATTTATTATTTTCTCTCTGGTTTACGAAGGACTCAGCCGCATGGGCCGTCACTGAAGAACAGCAGTTTCTATATGGGAGGACCCCCCAGAATAAAAAACTATATACGTGCCTAGCTTTTTTAAAAAGTAAAAAAATAATCACCACTTCAATAATTTGACCAGGATCCTCACTTAGTCAGATTTTTCTGGCAGATTTTAAATAAATAATTTGACATTCCCTTAAAAATCCATTCAAATATAACGGTGGCAACAGCGTAGAGCTAATTTTGTAGCGACCCTTCCACGACATGCAGTTAGTCCCTCTTTGTTAATTTTACCGTGAAAAACAAAGAAAGAAAGTAAACTTAGCTGACCTCATAAAGAAAACGAATAGGACTCATAAATTTGAAAGAAATGTGACGAAATGTGACGAAATCTGACATTTCAGTTTGTGTGGTTAATGGTCTTCTGCTTTGAATTTATTTACAATTTTTAAATTAAAAATTTTCAACAAATTACGGGTTTTTAATTATAAACAAATATTATATCGTGAAGCTACATCTATCAAAAAGTGGGAAATGGCCTTTTAGGTAAGTTTTTAAGTTTAAAAATTGCCTTTTAAACGAGAAATCTTAAGCGCCAGATTATGTCACATTTTTTCAAATTTCGGCAGATTTTTTGAAATGTAAAGAAGTGCCCCCATAGCTTCAGTTTATTTAAACGTAGAATTAAAAATGTTTTAAAAAAAGAGAATATGATTAAGGTAAACACTGTCTTAAGTGGAGATTTTCAAATTACAAAGCAAAAGGAATTAATTACGGAAACTAAACATTTTAGTACTGCCAATGCTGTAATTGACAATAATACCAATTTGAAAAACTGGTTTGATAAGAATGTTAAGGATTTGCTTTTAACAAATTTGGAAGAATTTCAGCAAAATCAATCTGGATGGTCTCTTATAAAAATAAACAATCTTATTATCGCTATGAATAAATTTAATATGCTTCGCGCAGGTTATCATTTAAAAATGCCTAAATTTATTTTAAATAAAAAAGCATGTGTAACTGTACAAAATACTGATGATTTGTGCTTTGGCTGGGCGATTATGTCAGCAATGTTTCCTGTTGAAAACCACTCAAATAGAGTCTCATCCTATCCGCATCCTCAAGAGGTGTTAAATTTAAAAGGAATAAAGTTTCCAATGACTTTAAACCAAGTTGCTCGCTTTGAAAAGCAAAATAATATATCTATTAATATATATCGCCTGCAAAAACATAATGAAAACAGTTTTAAAGTACTGCCTGCTTATATTACCGGGGAAAAGTACGAAAAACATGTTAATTTGTTATTAGTACAAAATAACTATTATTTAGAGAATGAAGAGATAAAAGATCTTTCTGCACCAACTTACCACTTTGTATGGATAAAAAATCTTTCAAGGCTCGTGAGTAGACAACTTAGCAAATTCTCAAAAGTTAAATACATTTGCGACAGATGCCTGCATTATTTTTATTCGAAGGATGGACTCGACCAACATATAAAAGACTGCCAAATTATTGGCAGTATCGTGGTTCCGAAATTACCAAATAAAGAGAACAACATTGTAGAATTTAAAAACTTTAAAAATAAACAATTTGCATCCTTCATTATTTATTGCGACATCGAATGCTTACTGATGCCTATGGTAAAAAATAGTAAAAGAACTCAAAAATATCAGCAGCATGTGCCTTGTTCAGTGGGGTACTACGTAAAATGTGCTTATGATGATTCCCTTTCATTTTATCGGTCGTACACGGGGCCTGACTGTATGGAATGGTTTAGTAAACAATTACTGGAGTTCGCTGAAAACTTAGAAACTGTATTTCTCTGTGACTTGCCCATGGAACTATTAGGTAAGAAACAAAAACTTAACTTTAATAAAGCTAAAAAATGTCATATTTGTGAACAGAATTTTTCAGTTGGTGACAAGAAAATACGCGACCACTGTCACCTTACTTCAGAGTACCGTGGCCCTGCGCATGAAAGTTGTAATCTAAAGTTTCAGGATAGTCATACCGTCCCTGTAGTATTTCACAACCTTAGCTCTTATGATGGACATTTGATAATTGAAAACATCGCCAATTTGGATGGCTCAATAAATTTGCTGCCAGTTAACAAAGAAAAATATATAGCATTTACCAAAAAAATTAACGGCAATTTAATTGAATTTATATTTATCGATTCTTTTCGCTTTATGGCCAGCAGCTTGGATAAGCTTGCTTCATATCTTGAGGAGTATCCGCTGATCAAAAATGAATTTCCTCACTTGTCTGACGAACAATATAAACTTATTTTCAAAAAGGGAATTTTTTGTTATGACTACATGGATAGTTGGAAAAGAGACGTCTTTGCCTGAAAAACGTCATTTCTTTAACATCCTGGAAAACAAAGAAATTTCGTCAATTGATTATGAGCATGCACTGGATGTATGGGAAAGTTTTGGTTGTGAAACCCTACAAGATTATATGGAATTTTATATGCAAATTGACATAGTCCTCTTAATGCAGGTATTTCAGCAATTTAGGGAAAGTTGTCATAAAACGTATGGTTTGGACCCTGCGAACTATTTTACCCTTCCTGGTTACACATGGGATTGTATGCTATACCATACGCAACAAAAATTGGAGCTTTTGACGGACTATAATGTGGTCACTTTTATAGAGCGCGGTATTAGAGGAGGGTTGAGCCAATGTTCAAAAAGATACGTCGAGGCCAACAACAAATACATGGCTAACTATGACTCATACAAAGAAACATCTTTTTTGATGTATTTTGACATTAATAATCAGTATGGATTTAGTATGAGTCAGTTATTGCCTTATGGTAAATTTTGTTGGTTAGAAAGTGACAAAATTACTTATTTTGATGTTTCCAAAATTGAGGATGACTCAAGTGAGGGATACATTCTAGAAGTCGACTTGTTCATTCCGGTTGAATTACACGACTATTTCTCAGACTTACCTTTATGCCCTGAACATCAGTGTCCGCCTGGTGGAGACAAGAACCCAAAAAATAAAAAACTTATGGCTACACTGCATAATAAAAAGGATTATGTAATTCACTATACAAATTTAAAACAAGCTTTGAGACTTGGTATAAAACTTAAAACAATTCATAGAATTTTATGTTTTGAGCAATCCGCATGGCTGAAACCATATATTGACTTAAATACTCGATTAAGACAGAATGCTAAAAATGAATTTGAAAAAAACCTTTTCAAATTAATGAACAACGCCGTGTTTGGAAAAACCATGGAAAATATTAGAAATCACAGTGTTGTCAAATTAATCAAGAAATGGGACGGACGATTTGGAGCTGAAGCTCTGATTTCTCGACCAGAGTTTAAAATTATAACCATATTTAATGAAAATTTGGTTGCTGTTGAACTTGAAAAAACAGAAATATATTTCAATAAACCGATATATATATATATATATATATATATATATATATATATATATATATATATAAATGTGTATTTTGGACATTGCCAAAACAACTATATATGATTTTCACTATAACTACATGGTACCCGGTTTTGGTAAGGATTGTACTGTTGCATATACAGATACTGACAGTTTAGTTTATAATTATGATTTAATACGGCGGGACTGCCACAAGTATTTTGACACCTCGGATTATGCTGAAGACAACATACATAACATATATATATATATATATATATATATATATATATATTTATCGGTTTCACAACGTTCTACGTCTTCCGATACCCAATCTCCACTCGTTTCTGTTTTCCCATAATTCATCATCTAGGCCTCTTATTCTTATTTCACTGTCTATTCCTTCTCTCCAGCTTCTCCTTGGCCGTCCTCGTTTTCTTCGGCCAGTTGGTTTCCATTGTAGTATTTGTTTAGGTAGTCTTTCGTCATTCATTCTTTGTACATGTCCGTACCACACCAGTTGTTTTGTTCTTATATCATCCACTAAAGTACGTTCACCTACTGTCATAATTTCTCTTATTCTTTGATTTGTAACTCTTTCTCTTTTTGATTTCCCTGCTGCTCTTCTCCAATAGTCCATCTCCGTAGCGGAAAGCATTTTTTCTGTTCTATCCTTGATTGGCCATACTTCTGAGCCGTATGTAATAATACTTTATATAATGGTGTTATATATAAGCTTTTTGTTATGTTTTGATATACTTTGGTCCCATATTATTCCATTTAATAAAGTTATTGCTTTTCTTCCTTGTACGTTTCGATCTTTTATAGCTTTGTCTAGTGTTCCGTCAGCTGTAATTTTTAGACCTAAGTATTTATACTCATCACAGGAGTGAATTCGCTGCCCGGTATTTAAGATTAGATCCTGTTTCATTCCACCGATACACATATACTCTGTCTTATTGAAATTAACCTCTAGTCCCCACTTATTGTACTCTTCTATTAGTTTTCGTGTCATATATTCGAGGTCGTCATAATCCTGAGCCACTACTATCTGATCATCGGCGAAACATAAAGTATACAAGGTGGTTTCGTCCAACGGAATTCCCATGTTTTGGCATTTTCTCTTCCATACTTTAAGGACTTGTTCCAAGTATATCTTGAAGAGCGTAGGCGAGATTCAGCAACCTTGTTTAAGACCTTTATTTACTTGAAAGCCTTTGGTTAGTTTTGCTTTTATTTTAACTTTTGCCTTACTATTGCGGTATAACTCTTGGATGGCCTTAATTAGTTGTACGCTTATGTTTGTGTTTTCCAATGCTTTCCAAAGTAGATTTAGTGGTATACTATCATATGCCTTCTGCAAATCCACGTAAAGCAGATGCAGCTCTTGACCGTATGCCATTTTCTTTTCAATAACTTGGGTTATACAAAAGAGATGATCTGAAGTCGATCTACCCGCCCTGAAACCAGCTTGTTCTTCTGCCTCCATGTCTTTATATTCGCTCTCTACTTTATTTCTTATTATTTTACCGTATATTCTGCTTAGCGTACTAGTCACAGATATACCTCTATAATTGTCACATATATCTTTCCTTCCTTTTTGGTGTATTGTGGATATATATGACGTTTTCCACTCAGTTGGGACTACAGTTCCATTTAAATATTTTTGGAAAAGATTCCGTAATCTCCAAAACAGTTCTTCAGTGCCATATTTAATAAGTTCGGCTGGGATATTTCCGGGTCCGGCAGATTTACCGCTTTTTACGGTTGTGCACACGTTTTTGACCTCAGAGATTGTGAGGGGTACTGGAGATCCCATCGTTCTAATTATATTGTCTCTTGCGTCTTCCTTGAATTCTGCTCTATCTTCAGTTAAAAGTTTTTTAAAATGCTCATCCCATTCTTTGTCTGGTATTGGTGAAATGAATCTCTGCTTGTTTCTTTTTTAATCGATCTTATAGTTTTCCAGCTTTCGGTACTTCTCCTACCTCCTAAGTAAGAATCTATTTTCTGACACTTTTGCGTCCACGAATGATTTTTCTTATCACTGATCATTCTTCTCACCTTTGATTGCGCGATTTTGTATTCTTGTCTGCTTCTATCTGTCTTTTGGGATAAGTAGGTGTGATATAATTTCCTTTTTTCCTCTATTTCTCTCTCAATCTCAGCATCCCACCAGTATGGTTTTCTTCTTTTAGAAGTTTCTTCCACTAATCCTAGTGCTTCTTTTGCAGCTTGGTGGATGCTTAATGTAATACATTCGTATTCCTCATCTGGGGTTTCACCTGAACTTGTATTAAGTTTTTCGTTCAGTCTCTTTTTGTATAAGTTTTTTACGCTGTCATGTTCTAGGCTTAGTAGATTATATTTACAGTGATCAATTTCTTCAATCACTGTATCATCAAGATGTTGTTGATGCAGGCTTCGGCCTTGATAAGGAAAGAGAATTTTGGACTCCAGAAAATAGTGATCACTTCCGCATGTTGATCCACGCTTTGTTCTGACATCTTGAATTTTTAGTTTTGTCTTTTGTTTAGTGATAAGATAATCAATGACGGATTTCAGGTTTTGTGAGGGTTTGGTCCAGGTATATTTGTGTATTTCCTTATGTTGAAAAAAACCGTTTTGGATTTTTAGGTTTAATTGCTCACATACTGTAATTAGCCTGTTTCCATTGTCATTAACAAGATTTTCTCCATATTGGCCAACTGTCAGATCATTAACTCTGTTACCGGTTCTACTATTTAAATCTCCCAATATGACAATTTCTCTAGATGCACTTACTGCTGATATTTCATTGTGTATTTCTTCAAAAAAATTGTCTTTCACGGCTACATTTGCATCGTCGTTATACGCATAGATTCCAAAAATCGTAAGTCTCATTCCTTTTATTGTTATATTCATTTTAATTAGCCTTTCATTGACTGCTTCCCAGTTGGTGATAAATTTTCTAAATCTTTTGTTGACCAAAATAGATACTCCTTGTTGGGCATGTTTTTCTTTTGCCACTCCGCTATAGAAGTGGTCATATTGTCCTAGGTTTTCAGATCCTTTTCCTTTCTTTTTCGTTTCTGTTAGTACAGCAAGGTCTACCTTCATTCTGCTGCACTCATGTACTATTTCATTCATTTTTCGATTCATTCCTTGTACGTTCCATGTACCAAAAATCATATTCCTGTTTCTTTGCTTGGTTCGTCTTAGGTTTTTCATTTCTTTCCGAGGCGTTTGATTGGGTTTTTTAACAGTGTACGTTTTTTCCGGGTATCAGAGAGTTAGTCTGATGCCCCAACCCCCAACCTGGAGGACCAGGTGATTTTTGATCGAGGTTTTCTTCCCCTAGCCTTTGACGATTCCAACGCCGGTACTACAAGGCAGTAGTCTTTTATACTATCCCTAAAAGAAAGGGTTGCCACCTACGCTATGATCACCGTACCGAGGTCCATTCTCTCCGCCTTTCATATCGATGTGGTCTTCTCCCGTAACCCTGGGAAAGGGACCCCATACAGGTGCTAACTCTCCGGGTCGAAGAGTACCTGGAATCTACGGAGGGCAGGGGTCGATTCATTTCCCCTGATAGACATCTGACGAGGTCTACCCGTACGTTTTTTTACGTTTTTCTACGTTATGCGACGCCTATTCTCCACCTGCTTCGATCCTGACAATCATCTTCTGTCAGATTTTTTTGACTCATTGATCTTTGGATTGACTGTTGCCATTCTAGTTTAGGACGTCCTCTTTTTCTGCGCCATATTGGTTGCCATTCTAGGACCTGTTTTGGTAATCTTTCGTCGTTCATCCGTTGTACATGGCCGTACCATATCAGTTGCCTTTTAGTGATGTCATCCGTTATGCTTCTCTCGATTCCCATTCTTTTCTTTATGATCTCATTTCTTATGTGATCTAATACATAACATTCCGAGGGTAAATAAAAAGGTTCTAGGAATGATGAAAGATGAAAACAATGGAGAAATAATGACACATTTTATTGGCCTTAGAGCTAAAATGTACGCTACAAAAGTAGCGGATACTAAAAGTAAAGCTGCAAGAGTGACTAAGAAAGCCAAGGGTGTAAAGCAAAATGTTGTTAAAACAAAATTATCATTTGAGGACTATGTTGACTGCCTAAATACATTTCAAGAAAAAATAGTTACGCAAAATCTTATAAGATCCGAAAAGCACCGCCTATACTCTGTAAAACCGACGAAAATCGGACTGAGTCCCCTGGATAACAAACGGTCTATTTCAAAAGAGTCTTACGAAACGTTGCCGTGGGGGCGCTATAGTATTAAGTGAAAATATAGTTTTAATTTAAGATTAGTAATGTGTTGTTTGCTTACATAGTGTTTGTTTATGTATCTTATCTTAGTTCTAAACCTGAATGTAATCTTTGTTTTGTCTAAGAATAAAAATGATATTTATATATTATTATATAAAATATGTAGTGATATCATATGCGTAGGGTAACACCTAGTATTTTAATGTAAACATTAATATATACACTTCCATAGTAATAGTCATATTATCCATAATGGTATTATAATTATTATAATATAACTGCTAAAATATAATTATTCGATCATGCGTGTAGGTATAGCTATAGCAACTAAAATTAGTAATAATGATTTACTGTAGTGATATTGCATACTTTTTACAATAAATAAATGATAAGTAATCTTGTGCTATTATTATTTACCTTGGTTTAGTAGTGCCTAAAATTGAAAAACAGAAATAATATAAAACTCTTAAAGAGTAATAAAATATTTTCTGAAAAACAAAACTATTTATTGGGTGTTAAAATTGCATGACTAAACCATAGTCATCAAAGTATTATGATCAGATTTAACTAGTCCACTGTTTCAGTTAAATACATTTCTGTAACAAGCATAAGATGTCAGAGCAGCTTAATAATTATTGTACAGATTGTGAAAATTCACGGGCTCCTTGAGAATTTAAAAACCTTTAATGTGTTAGACTGAACAGTAAAAGATAACTCATATAAAAATTACTGTCTCTAGCTGAATATTCTGTGACATATTCAAAAAATGACCACCTTTTCGTCTTATGGAGATTTACATGGAAAACGTGGTCCAAAACCTATATATATTAACTACTCGAGTATGTATGTATGTATGTATGTATGACATATTTTTTAAAATTTCATACATCAAGGGTCTCTAGTAGGTACATATATCAGCTCTGTGTTTTGTGTATTTAAATTTTTCAACAAAAAAAACACCTTGAAATATTAGTACCGTAAATATTGGTTATAACGACGCTTAATTTCGGTCGTTATAACCGAGCGTCGTTATTAATAGAGAAAATAGGTAAAAAAATTGGTTATAGTAATGTTTGTACAACTTGTATTTTAAAAGTTTTTTTAATGTTTACTTCGTTTTAATTTGTTTTTAAAGTGTCTACAATAATACTATATGCCATACTGCCAACTATATAATTGGCAGCCCACAAAATTTTGGACTAAATGTATTTGTTAATAACTTTTTTACAACATAACCAAATTTAGTTAAAAAAACGTCGCTGCATAATGAGAAAACCATATTTAAAAAGAAATTAAAATTAACACCGCCATATTGAAATTCACGATGGCGAACACCGCCATATTGAAATTCACGATGGCGGACAAGTTTAAAGTCACGTGATGATTCCTCTCATTTTTAGTAACTAATAGCATAAGAAGGTATTTTCTGTTAAAATTGGTCATGCACTATTTGAGATTTTTTAACCATTTAACTTTTTCAGTCTCTCGTATTTGCTCAAATAAAAACTGTTTTTGCCTTCTGACGTGACTTTAGATTTCAGTAAAATTAAAGTCATTTTAAAACTCAAGATGAAAACCGCGACTGAAGTTTTATATTTGGTGTAGCAGCCAAATGTTGTCCCCTAAAACATTTTCCTAAGAAAATCAAGAATAAATGTATCGATCTGCTCTCAAGCCCCCCAGGATCATCCTCTGCGTATCGATCCGCGCTAAATGCAAGAGTAAGAATTTTTAAAAAAAATTTTACTTAAATATTGTTTAAACTAAGCCTTTTTTTTAACATGATATTCCCTATTAAAAAAAATTGTTTTTAAAATATGATGACTATAACAGGTTTCTCTCATAATTTGCTAAAACAAAAAATTATCTTGATCATTAATACATAAAATAATAAACTATAAACCTTTGGTTAAATAGCTAAAGGAAAAGCACTTATTGTTTCATTAAAATAGGTTAAAAAATTTAATATAATACTTGTATAATGATCAAAAGAAGTTTTTTCATTTCATAGTCAAAGATCTGCTTATGAAAAGTTTAGGATTTTCTTACTCTTACACCTGCAACGTAAAGGTTAACACACATAAAATTTTAGTCATGGTCGTCATCTTAAATCTAAAAATTCAAGTTTGTGAAACCCTTTTTGTTTTTTAAAATTAGTAAAAATACTCCGCCAATATATGGGCCCCTAAGCTCACACTAGGTACTATAGTTATAGTTTACGTGTGAGCTAATATAACTAAAAACTGAAATATATTTTATTCAACTCCAGACTAAATTACCTTTTGTTTGATACCACACAAGCCATGTTTTGACTTAAACTCAAATTTTTAAAATCTACCCCCACCCTTAAAAAAAGCAAAAACTAAAATGTATTTTGTTAAACTCCGGACTCAATTACCTTTCGTTTGATATCACACACGCCATATTTTCATTTAAACTCGAATTTTTGAAATATACCCCCACCCTTTTTTTTAAATAAATTAAAATGTATTTTGTTTAACTCCAGACTCAATTACCTTTCGTTTGATATCACACACACCATATTTTCACATAAACTCTAATTTTTGAAATCTACCCCCACCCTTTTATTTGGTTTGTGTTCGGTGGATTTTGTTCATTTTTAAATGGGACCATCTCGACCCAAGACCCAGCCTAGGTACCAAATTTTATTAAAATCGGCCGAGCGGTTTTTGAGTTATGCGCGTTGGTCGTTACAGACATGCAGACAGACATACAGACAGACAGACAGACAGACGGCGCAACAAAAAAGTTTCAAAATCATCTGAAACGCAAAGATATATAAAAAATTTTGAAATCGGAGCAACTTTTTTTTTCTCGAAAAAATTAGGATCACCATAGCTCACACTACTATAGTATAGTATATGTGTGAGCTAAAATATGGAAGTAATGATCAACAGAAATTTTTTAATTTCTGCATACTAAAGACTTTGAACAAAAAGAACATAATCGCCATATTTCATACGAAAATTGTCAAATTACCTTACTCTTACATATGAAATGTAAAGTTTCACAAACATAAAATTTCAGTCGTTGATCTTGAATTCTATGGCGGACAATTTTGCTTAAATCTAAAAACCTACGTTCATGAAGCCAAAAAGGAGGGATTTAGACTGAAACACAACCGATTTCAACAAAAAATACCTTTTTGTATTGGGAGAGATACCAGTTTTTTCACAGCCAACAATAATTTAATATTATTGTATGTAAAATAAGAAAAATCACGTGACGTTAAACTTGTCCGCCATCTTAAATTTCAATATGACAGTAGTAATTTTTTATTTTCTTAAAAAATATAGTTTCTGGCTATGCAACGACGTTTTCCAGTTATGCAGTAAACAAATAATTAACAAATATATTTCACGCCCTCAGAACGAAACTGACACGGCTTGAAATTTAGAATTTAGGAATTTAGACAAAATTACACTCTGTATTAATTACTATTATATTTATTAATTATATTTTACCTAGTTAATGCCTGCCAAAATTTGATGATCAAATCCAGAAATTTATATAATCAGAACTAGAAATGCGCATCAGTTATACCAAGTATAAGTATTTAACGTTTTTTTTGTTTACCTAATATTAAATTGTTGTGTCAATTTCGTTCTAAGGGTGCGGTTTCATCTACAATTTTATGTGCCACCAGTTTATTTGTTTCCATTGAGGAACTTTTTCCAGCAATTAACTTTAAACGCGATAATGACAACAAATGATTGAGTTGAAGAGATTTTTTAAAATTTTTGGTTAACATCAGCAATGAAGATTGAATTAAACAGAATTTACACAATTTTAAACAAGATTTTAACCCAACATCATACTTATACTTGTCATGTTTTCTTATGATGTTCCTCCCCACGAGGGACTAACAATTAGAAAAACTTTAAAAATAAAAATTTTTCTTTTGAAAATTACCTGCAGATGCTGAACAATCTTTGCACTCAGAATGCAGCACTTTTTCTTCCTTCTCGTTAATTACAATCTCCACAGTGTAGGGAGTTTTCCTTACTCTGTGTTCTGGAGTAATTCTGGCCTTCACTGTGCAAAGATCTGCATCTCTCTTAACTTGGACGTAGCCGATAGCGTTGTCCCCATATACCTCCTTCGTCGCTCTAAAAATAAATTATAATACTTATATAAGATCGTAATACTCACTTTATATTAATCAGACCATACAAATGTTTTTGGATAAATTTTAAAAAGGGCAAAATCAAAATAGAAAAAGGTATTAAAATAATAGCTACTATTATATAATAACTACTATTATTATACTGCCGCCCCACACTGGCCGATTTTAAAAAAATATCTAAATTTAATGGAGGTTTAGTTTTTAACGAATTGAACCAAAATTCCATAGCATATAGCTCAATCTTTTGGCCACGACTTTTGACGCATTGGGTAGCTTTTGTTTTGTCAAAAGAGAAAGTCAGTTTGCTATTAAACTTTGTGAAAAGGTATTACGAATTAAAATAATAAATGTAACATTTTAAAGTTTTACAGAACTGTGAATGATCACCATACAAATTATGGAAGATATTCAGCAAGGTATATTCTCTTAAAATATAGGTTTCAAAAATTTATATTTAGTTCAAAAGCACTAATTATGATTAAATAAAACAAGTATTTTTTTATTCAGATTTAATCAAACAACGACTTTAACTTATTTTTTTACCGTATCCCGCTGCCTAACATACTTTTTCTGATACATGATGGGGACTCCTTTTTAAAACTATTTATAAGAAAAATAGTTACACGTTTTTGTACCATTTTTTATATATATTTTTAAATAATTCGTAATTTACGTAAAAAGGCACTTTTCTGATATTTTTGCTTATACCTACAGGGTGTTTCCTAGGCTAAAATTATTTTTTGTATCATTTTAAGACTTTGTTGTGTTTTTAGACAATTTAAAAAAGAAACGCTTCTTTACCGAGCTACTAGGTTTTTTTAGTTTGCTGTCTCAACAAAACAAGATTTTTTTTGTATATTAAAATCCATAAGTAGTGTACTGTCAAAAGAAATAGAAGCAGGAAAAATTTTAACGCCCTGTAGCTCGGTAACGAATTGTTTGTGCAAAAATTATCAAGAAAGAAGAAAATCTTATAATTATGCAAGGAATTACTATATGAAACGTCAACGTTTCGAAAACACCTTGCATAATATTATATAGTTATGTCCCCTGTATACACAATAATTTTTTTACCCTCCTCCATTTTATTAACTGACAGTTTTTCCTTTGCTGTCTAAAATGAAGTCTCAATCTAAAGTCCTTTTTTCCTTGTTTTGACAATATTTTATCTATAATCAAGTTATATTTTTACAGAAATTAGTTTTAAGTAATAAAAAACTTTTAGAAATGACAATTTTTTTCCCCAAATTTTAAAATCCATAGTAACAAAGGATTTCAACCAACATTATTCAATTTCACCCTACACAAATTGAGTAAAATCGTCCAAATTTTATTTGTGTTCCATTTTTAAATATAATTTAGTTTTCACAAGTTATTGATGGTTCATACAAATAAATTTAATCTAATAAGCACTTTTGCCGTTCATTTTATTTCCTTCCTTCAAACTTAAATTTTGCATTTTAAATGCTTTAAACCATTTATGTCAAAACTTGATGAGTGTAAGTCAAATCCTTCAACTAGATCAATACTAACAGAGATAGCTATTGAGTAAAATATGGTCAATCACCCTGTACATTCATATTTTTATTGCGATAAAGTAATTTTATTAAAAAAATATATATAATTATTAAAATTTATAACCCTGTATAAACCATGTCAAATATATTTTTGTTTATTTTTGGAGAACCATTTTTAAGCTATTACAATCACAACAATAAAATTTAGGTAGACATTATTAGAGTCCCTGTATGTTGATATATTTGGATATATTATGTTTAAATATGTCAACATACAGGGACTCTAGACATTATTAGCTAGGGTGACCATGTGTTCTGCATAAAGGAGGATATCAGGGACAAAAAACCTGATTTTGGACAAAAAAGCCAGGCAATGCCCTAAAAAAAGGTCTTCTCTTTTGGGACCAAAAAGCCTGATTTACTCCTTAAAAAAACCTTGTAATCAACCAAAAAAAGGACCTTCCTCTTGGGTTGCCAAAAAGATGTATGAAAAAAAAGCTGGCCAGAAATATTCATTTTGCCTAAAAAGTTACACTTGTCTGGCTTTATCTGGACGTATGATAACCCTAGTTTAGCTGTTATTATTGATAGAGATAGTAAGAACAACAAAGTCAGAAGTTCTTTGGAATGTTCCTGATTGCATTGTAAACTCTCCTTATTAGACTTTAGGTAGTGTATATGATTTAGTGCTTTATGAGGTATAAAATAAAAATTTGTTTTTCAAGTTGTACTGACCTAAGCATCTTACTTACTTTTCACTTTTAACATTTTTCATCTCTGCACTGAAGAAATCCATATGTTCTACATAATACATGTTGATCATGTCATGATCTACTTTGGGTAAGTTATTAGAACAGCCCTTGGCAAATCCTTTTTCCATAGTACTAAAAAATTATAAAATATTGTCAGATTTATGGTAAATATATGGATACATGCAATGTTTTTATTAATTACATTATATATAGATCAGGTGGGCCAAAAAAAACTGGACCATTTTTTTTTCATTATAATTTTTGAACTATACCATCGATTTTAATAGAACAAACTGCACTTGGTAGAGAATATATCAGAGTTTTGATTAAATATATTTTTATGTCCGCCATCTCAAAATCCAAGATGGCGGACGAAATTAAATTGTACGCTTCAAAGATGTTCATTTATTCTTGTGTTGCGAACATGTTTTAATTATTTTTTTAAGTCAGTAAAAATGCCATGCACAACAGGGTATATATATATATATATATATATATATATATATATATATACACCCTTATATTGTTGCCTGTGCTGCTTATACAAGAAATGTAACACTTTGACTCCGACCCATAGAAACTATATTTTTTTTGATTTGGACAACACATTCACAGATTGCTATTTGCCAGCACAAATAAATTCAGATTTCAAAATGCCTTGTGGTGCTATTTCTCCACAAAACCTCGGACCAGCCACAAAAACATTTAACCAGACCAACAATCCTTTTTAAAAGAATAATGCAATCTGTGAGCCCTGCATTATCACAACCTTAAAATATTGATCAATAATCTGTGTACCTGAAATGGTACACATGGTCTATTTCAATAGCTTTTTGTATACCAAAAATGGTACACATGGAGCTCAAAGTGTTAAATCCAGAAAAACTTTATTACCCATAATAATAAATTTTACACAAAATCTACCTTAGGCAAAATTTTTGGAACATAAGTTTAGAGGAAATTATAGCCTAGATAATATAATGTAAATAGAAAAAATGGTTTAGTTTTTACCTCGGTTTTGACTTTGTATAGGTTATTAATTTTTATTAAATGACAAAGAAATTTTAGTCAGTAAATGGTACATTAAAAGGGCTTGATAAAATTTTTGTATTCAGATTTTGAGTGATAAAAATGTTTAGGTTCTTAATGAAATTCTTTAGGGGTTGTATTTTAATAGAAAAGGGTTCATTGTAAATCTTTGGTGCTAAATAGAAAAACATTCGTTGAGTGGCAGATAAATTTACTCTTGGTAAAAAGCCTTTTATAGAGTTATTATTGTGTGCAGTGGCGTATATAAGGGGGGGAGCCTGCAGGCTTCCCCCGGAAGCTAAGGTTTTTTTGGAAAGTTTCCACATATTTCATGAATACAAACATAAAATAGCATAAAATATGGATTTATGGGGTCTCGGCCCCCCCCCCCCCTGTGTTATGTCAATATTATGTTTTTCTTTTGTTCTAGTATATTTACATATATTGAAGCAATAAAGTTGACTTAAATTTCATATATTTAATTCTTTAAAGGCATTTACAGTATGTTCTCTATATTGTAGGCATTGCACACAGCATAATATGAAACTTTTTTGTAGAATTTAAAGAGGGTTAAAATTAGTTTCATAAATTCTTTCCCACACCATTATCCCATAACTAAAAATTATTTGAACTATTCCAAATATAACATTCTTTTTAATTCTCTACCAAATCAAGAGATACAAAGTCAAATATATCAATAAATTTACATTTGTGCATACCTAAACTAGCCCTAAAATCATGCAGTGCTCTTTTATAAATGTCTGACAATAAATTTGGCAACCTTAACGCTGTTCTCTTGTTTACATACTTAAAAACTTACCCAAATATGTATGAACACTGTAGGAAATAACAGTTTTAAAAAATGTATTTTTAAAATACAAAGTTTAGCACAAAAGACCACTAAAAACAATTAAAAATCACCAAAAACACAAAAGTCGGAATCGGAAATAAACAAAACAAACCACAGAATACCAAAAAAAAACGTTTTTTGACAGTTGTATTGATTTGTGTTTATGTAGGCGACACAAAGGGACAACGCGTATCCAATTAAATAGTCTACTTGAAAATTATTCCAATCGACCAGTTATTTTATGACGTCACCAGCATTGAATGACGTCACAAGCATTCATTTTCAAAAATTCCGTGGGACACTGAATCGATGATTTAAAATCGTTTTTTTCGCGTAGAAAAAATAACTTTTTTGGAAAAAAAAGTATTGGAATGGCTTCTAATGACCTTCCGGCTGATGTATATCCAAAAAAAACCGATATTTTTTTTTATGGGAAAGCCCCATTGTGTGGTTTTAAAATTTTAAAAACAACCGCGAAATTTAGCGGGAGCTAATATAACTGCCCTCCAAAACACACAATTATCAACCGGACAGATATAGATATAAAAAAAAAATGATCGACCGATAAATATAAATGAATGGAAAACAGATAAGTATCGTAAGTTCATTTAGAGATAACGAAAACCCGAAAAAGGCAAAACAAACAAACAAAAATTCAAAAAAAAATAAAAATAAAGAAAACTTATTGTAATACCCGGTAATAGGTAGAAAAATTAAAATTAGTTTTAATTCGGCAAGAGGCACAGTTTTACAACTGGCCGCTTGTAAACACCGGTAGCCGTTCGTACCGTCGCTACACGCACTTGACCGTCTCCGCCGGGATGCAATTCGAGAACCCGACCGACTGGCCATTTCAAAGGTGATTGGATGTGATCACTCGTTATGATAACCAAATCATTTAATTTGATATTTGGGGACGAATCAGCCCACTTGCGTCGCTGTTGTAGCGTATGCAAATACTCTACAGAATACCGTTTCCAAAAATCATTATGTAGTTTTTTGATTAGTTGCCATCTCGAGAGCCGATTTAGGGGAACCTCGGACAAATCTGACTCCGGAATTTCTGAATTAAAGGGTTCAAGGGTCAAAAAATGCCCAGGGGTAAGAGGTTGAAGATCATGTGGGTCTGAAGAGGCAGGAGATAAAGGGCGACTATTAAGTACAGCTTCTATGCGACATGTAAGGGTGGACATTTCCATGATGGACAACTTCTGGTCGCCGACAACTCGAACAAAGTGAGTTTTAAAACTTTTGACGCCAGCTTCTGCCAGGCCATTGAAATGTGGACTGAGAGGGGGTCCCAGATGCCAACGAATAGAAAGTCTGGTGGACGCACTTCTTGCGTAATCAAGTAATTGGTTACGAAACCCTATAAAATTACTGCCCTGATCTGACCAGCATTGCGTCACGCTTCCACGTCTGGAAATGAATCGATGGAATGCACCTACAAACCCTTCTGTGGACAGTTCCATGGTTAATTCCAAATGCACGCAATGTGTGGCCGTACAGACAAACACACAGACATACAATTTGAAAGCTTTACAACCACGGTAACGATGAGGAATCACAAAGAAAGGTCCACAAAAGTCGATAGCTACACTCGAAAAAGGTTTAAGTTGATTGATTCGATGAGCGGGAAGTGAACTCATTATGGGCGGTCTATAGGGTTTAGGGTTGATTCTAAAACATTGCAAGCACTTGGATATGGTTCTTTGAATTGCCCGTCTGGCAGATAATACCCAAAATTGCTGCAAAAGCAGATTATGTAATGTTTTAAACCCAGGATGAAGGTGTAACGTGTCATTTTTACGTTTAAGGCGACGTTACATATTTGTTTATTTAGGTAAATAATCAAGGCTCTTCGACTCGTCTTTCTGTACACAAATTAAGGGTATTTTATAGAGCTAGGTTTGGAGGTTATATAGTGTCCAAAAAGTTACCTTATAAAGGAGGCATTCCATCGAATTACTGTGGACACTACGCACATCGCATTATCTGGACATCGTAATTGGAATTTAAGATCACAGTTCTTTAAAAATCACATAAAAACTTTCGATTGTTTTGGTTATCTGCACTTTCGTAATTTTCTTTGACGTTCACGAGAATAAACAGCTGGGGAATGGCGGCGTTGCCGCATCACAAATGGTTTCAGTAACAGGGAGGAAACATTTAGATGAACAGTTCATTCGCTTATGTTTATTTTCGAGGATATTGGGATAATCCGAACCCCATATCTTTCACGGATTAGCTAGTTTTGATAGCACGAAAACATAGTTAGGTCCACGGTTTGACCAGGAACAACCGAGGCTCCGCCCCTTTGATATCTTTATTAATTTGAGAAGGAGAAGATAAAACAAATACGAGTTATGCACTTTTGTAAATGGGAGATAAACGAGGGATAAAACCAGGACTAAAAGAATAAACAAAATCGTATTTTTATATTATATAATTTATATATAATCATAGTTATATAAAGTTAATAACTAGCTCAGTTAGTCGGATTGAAGGGTTTTGTAGGGCTAGCTAGTGGTGAGCAAACTTAACATCTGAACACTCTTGTGCCGAGTTTGTATTTTTAGGTTCAGGTTCAGAAACAACTTTATTACTGTATAAATGTTTTACAAAAATGGCGTTAAACCATATGAATATTAGAGAAAACATTTATAAAGAGCAAAGGAAACGTTTGACTAAGACTGTAACTAAAATACAACTAAATTCTACACTCAGTATAGCTTTACTCATATGGGAATTGGTTGAGTGTTCGAATATTCCTGGGTTTGATACAAGCTCTGTTCTCCAGTAATTGATTTTACAGTTGATGGTTTCAATGCTGAGCTTCTTATAGTCTAGCGGGTTATTTTCCTCCTACTTGCTATGTTGGCAGGGGTCCGGTAGGCAAATGTTCGGTCTATGTATGGAGGGTGTCTCGACGTCCTTGTTATAAAAATTCCAACCGTGGAAATAGATCCGACAATATCTCAGTGTGCGTTTTACGTATTTTCTATCCCCTTGGTCGGTGCTGCCCCCTATATACCGGTATGGAAATATTGGTGTTTTTCTCATTGGTTAGTTTGAAAACCGCGGGTTTTTCCTTCAGTTTCGCAAACCGCATTTAGTGATTTTTTGGGAGAGCGTTTTTTTTAAATAGGTTTGCATCCTTATTTGAATTTAACCGGGAAAATTAGGTTGGCATTGCGTTTTACTGTCCCCACCAAATCTACGAACGGTTTCCGGTGGCTTCATTATTTTGGTGTTCTCGACGGAGTGCCTGGTCTCTTTTCCTAACGAATTCTGGCTGGGTCGGCAACAGGTCTCTGGAATCGCCATTGTTTTTGGTTAGTGGCACTGCAGAAACTGCAGGTTCTGTCCCAGAGACTGTGAAGAGCATAGAGGGATTTAAGGCGGCCCACGCCCTTTCTACGGAAAGAGCAGTGGTAAGTTCGATTTTATTTTTTTCATTTTTTTGATTATTCAAGATAATATTTGCCTCCCAAATTGTAATTATTTTTCGTGTAAAATGTACTTTTCGACAAGAGACATGGGGAATTTTTGGAGTTTTTTATTTTTTTTTAAGACCACGTTTTGGGATAAAACCTATATATTGTTTTTCTCCTTTGTCTACAGCCCTGTCAATTCCATCAACGGGACAGTTGGGCTGGACGCTGGTGTGAAGCCAGGTGTAGCCTTGTAACCCTGGGAAAGGTACGTTAGGATTATTTTAGTTCATCTGTTTAAATCTGCTTTATTTTTTTGAGTCGACATGGGGTTCTTGATTTAAATTACTCGGTGTAGGGGAACTTCGTGCAAAATAGACGAATTCCAGGAAACTCAAACATTTCATTTTCCACAGGGTTTTACGCTCGGGCAAGTATCCATCAACACTTGAGACCATGTGCTGCCCTAGCGTGATGTGCTAAGCGGCAGTAGGGGAGGCGCGAACAAACCAGGACCGGAGTAGCAGGAGAACACCATGTTTTAGAGGAATGTCGGAGTACACCACTTCCAGGTTTACACAATAAAACACATTTTTATTTAATCACAAGATAATCAAAGGACCAAGGTAGGAGCAAGTAGACATTTAGTTATAATCTTTTCATATAAATTTTCAATATAATTTAGACATAATCTTTCCATATAAATTTCCAATATAATTTTAACACTTCTTGTGAACGCAAGATAAAGGTATGACGTCATGACCACCATTTTGCGGCATAACTATTTTTATTGTACAATTGAAAAAGCCCTGCTAGTTTGTTCCAACTTGGATTCACCCTTATTTTGTCTTTACCTATGATAATTTCTATTTTACCCCTAGATTTCAATTTGAATTATACATGATGAACTAAATTTTTGGGTTATTTGTACAACCCAATGACCAACTTTGCAGAGACAAAAGAGAGATGAGATTATATTTTTTAGCGGTTTCCTTACATTGTTCTGCCTCATGGGGTAGATCTCGGACCGGGTTGCTGTCTGTCTCATTCTACCTAACGTAGAATGATGACAGCAGATATTTGGTCCAGATCTCCCCTATGACGGAATAATTTTGGAAGTATATATATATATTTTTTTTAACAATCATTCATATAACTGAGTCTCACACTACTGACTCAGATGTAGGTACACTATGACCTGTTAAAGGAGTCCATCTACCTGTAAAGTGCTCCTAGTTTTGTCATCGTAATTCAATCTTTTAGAATTTTATTTTGTCTATTAGTCAATTTTTTTTTGGTTTTTTAATTACATAAATACTCTGGAAGCCTCGGAAGTAAGTAGAGTCTCATTGTTTGGCTACAACGTTTGGGTTGAACTGTATTTTATTTAAGATCTTCTTTGTAAAACATTGGTATTAAACACTGTGGCGCACTTAAAATTTTCTTATTTCTGAACCCCCCCCCTTGTCCACTGTATAAAAGTTACCGGGCATATCAATGTTTTACCTAGCTGGAAAATACAGTTCTGCTTCCAGATATTTGTTTAATTATTCAGTGGGTTTTTTGTGTCACAAATTGGCAAATTGTTATTATTCTATTTACAGTGTCACAAAATGGCGGCAACGTCTTTAAGCTGCCACAAATGTCACCCAACGCATTTTTTTAGGCCACAAATTGGCGCCCAACGTGAGTTTTTGGCTAGCTTTTTAACATCTGATGTAATTTGCTTTGGTTTTTTTTTTGAATTTGAAAAAAAAAATATTTTTAAATTAAAAAAAAAATTTTTTTTTAGAGAAATTTTTTTGTGTTACAGCCAAAGCCAGGTTAAAGACTTTAGGTGGCTGTCGGTGGTTTTGACACTCGATCATTTTTTTTAATAAAAAAATAAGATTTTCCATCATTGTTGGTTTTGATAACATTTTTTAAATATTTTTTTAGTAATATTTGAGCGTTGATTTGGAATTCGTTTTGTTGTTTTAGTAATTCTCATAGGTTTTTGTTAGCTTATCTTCACAGGTTTTTTCTTGGAAAATAAAAGATTCATTTTTATTTATTAAGGAAGAATAAGTAGATAAAAAACATGGGAGTTTTTATTGAACGGAGTCCAACACATGTCTTAATTCTGTAAAGTTTTTTTGTACGGAAAACATGTTTTAATTTTTTAAATTTTTTTAAGAAAAATAAATACAGCAATGTAAATTTACTTCAATTTTTATTTGTTGATTTATAGGTGGATGGACCTCCAGACATGGTCTTTTTATGTTTTAAATATATGACATAGGTAGTGTGTTTTTTTCTAACATTTTTTTTTGCAGGTTGCCTACTACTAATATGTTATTATTTCCTGCTTGTGATAAGATAGAAATTGTTTCACCGATTATTTTTTAGTGCAGTCAATTTATTTAGGTCAACAAGTTATTTTTTTTTGCTGATTTTAATTTTTTGTGGGATATCACCACTTGGAAATTGGAATATTTTTACAGGGTTTCACACAAATTTTTCTTGGCTGAGTTGTTTTAAAGTAAATATAGCTTAACAGATGGTAGCTTTGTTTAGTTGAAAGTATTAATTAGTAATGAAAGAAAAGGAAAATGAGTTTATTTTGCTTTGTCATTTTCTTTTCTTGTTTTTTTTTTGGTGGTAACTGTTGATGGCATTTAACACCTTACGTCACTCAGTTACATCGGGTCAGAGGAGGGTACTACTACTTATAGTTAGCTCGGAAGTTTAGGGAACACCAGGCTAAAATTCCTAGAGCAACATATTGGCTGAACAGCAACGCCAGAGGTCCAGTTAACAGTTCTTTTTGGGTATTTTTGTTGGGGCAGTTTTTTTTAGGTCTTTGGTTGCCAGTTTAGTTGTCTAGTTGTGTTTTCGTGACTGGTCAATTTTTTTTTTGGTAGAAAATACAGCGTTGGGCTTTGGAGTGCATTTTTTAAAAATGACCTGCGGGTATTTCTATCAATTAAAGTTTTTCTGGTTCACAATTATTTTTTTTCTGTATTTTTTTTTTCTGCGTTCAGGTCATAGCTTGGTCATGGCCAATGGAGAGCAAACATTTATGTTTGAGCCTTGAGAAGTTTTGCCTGCTCCGGATTGAATACAGAGAAAATGAATTTGAAGCCCAACTAGATATAATACCACAAAAGAAATGTTTAACTGAGACAGATATAGATATAAGTTTTTTTTATATTTTTTTTTAGTTCATTTGTAAAGTTCAGTAATTTTTTAAGTAATGTCATTGTGAGACCGTGAAATTGGTCAGTGAATTTAAGAGAGACTTTCAACTAAATATAAAGGCTAGGCGGTGGTAATTGGTAAAAATATTTCAAAATTTTACTTTTTTTTAAATGATTTAATTTTTCTTGAAAAGATTATTTCTTTCTGTAAACATAACTTCTCGAATTCTTGTTTTGGTCAAAACGGTTTGTATAGTGGTCGTAGTTTTAAAAGGGTGACCAGACAGGCTATATTTTTTTTGGGGGACCAAACAGGAATTTCTTGAGTTACAACAAAAAGGTGAACTTTTTTTGTCTTAGTTGATCAGGCAGGAATAAATAAATCTTTTACTTCCAAATCATAATTTTAAATAACAAGATTTATTGGTTAGGTGTTTGGGTCTTATATAATGAAAAACGTTTTGTTTTGGAGGATACTGGTATGATATGAAATTATTTTAATTTCATGCCAAATGTTGTTTTCAGGAACAGTTTCAGTTTTTCGTTAGTTTGCATTTCAGGGCAGTGGCGTGTACTTAAGGGGGCCTGTCATCTGCGCCCATTGTAAAGGAACTTCCAACTTACTTGCTTAGCTTTTTCACTTAATCTTCGTTTTGTTGCTTCTGAAATTAAAGCGTTATGTTGGATAACGATGGATGGTGTTAGACTGAGGAAGTACCTAGGTATTTAGGTATGAAAACTTGGAAGTTGTGGACACTTGGGAAATATTTTTTTTTTATTTCATTTTTTTTTAATTTTAAAATAATTTTATACTGGTGACCTCAAATAATGAAGCAAGTTTTTAAATTACAATACACTTTTGTGGAATAAATGGGAAAGTGTTCAGGTTAAACAATAAATTTAAGATCATTGGTTTTTTTTTAAAATGATTTCAACCTAAGAATAACGTTAAAAACAATAGGTTTTCCTTTAGGCGACTAAACATTGATGAGGGCATCTATTTTTTTAAAATCTGATAGTTGTACAGGGTGTAAAGGAGCTAGCTACCTTTTATATTGCAATAATTAGGGTTTTATTTCTCTCGCGAGCTGGGTGGAAATGGAAGAAATGTTTGGTTCGGAGTGTAGAAATCGAGGAACGAGGACTTCCTGCTAATCTTTTTAGGATTTCGCAACTTCGGTTTTCGCTAAATTAAAATACATCCAAATTTGGCCTACAGGCTGAATCTCACATCTTCCAGGACCTTGCAGATTTGCGGAGAAAGACAATTTTTGTAATCTGTTTAGTTATGATAGGAATTAAAATAGTAACATGCACATGAGGGAACTAGATATATTTAGGTTAAAAATTAGTGAGTTAACACTGACCTGAACAATTTTCCATAATAGTGTCCTATTTTCACAGGGTGCTTCAAAATACCTTCACCTTTCTTTGAAATAAGATATTGTTTCGTCTGTGGGCGTTTGACCGTTTAAAAAAAATATATAGGGTCCAGATGGGATTGGAATGGAAATCACAAGTTTTTGGGTTTATTGACATTATACTTAGGAAATAGGGGAAATGTCTAATAAAAAGTTTTTTGGGTTTAGGCCTAGTTTTGTTGAGATAACAAAAATTTAATTGGGGCCGGGAGTTTTATTATGCTCTTTTAAAATTAATGTAATAGTTTTGGCTTCTTGATTTTTGTTTTCTGGTTTTTACGCAGGATTATTCCCAACTGTTTCATTTCAAAATGTCATTTGTAAGTGATAGGGTTTCATTAGCCCTTGTACATTTGGTAATTTTGCTTTGACTAATAGTTGTGGAAAGGGCCCAACTTAATTTTATATCTCGTGAACACCAAGAATAGGGATCTGAGAATGCATTAGGCAGTAAAATGTTGTGTGTAAAAACACTTGAGTAGGCAGATTTAGTTTTGCAACGTTCTTATAGGTGAACCTTGAAATTGTTTTCATATTTGTTTTTTGAAAGGGCACACATGATAATTCTTTACGAGGTTGAGTGCAAAGTTTAAAACTTAGGTTCACATTATTATAGTGGTACAGTAAATGAGTACTCACGTTGTTTGTTTCCTTTAGTAATAATTTTAAACAAATATACTAACATCGTTTGTTTTTTTGTAACATAAATATTATACTAACATCGTTTGTTTTTTTGTAACATAAATATTTTTTTAACTTTTCCTAAACTGATTGGTTTTTTTTGCAATTACGATTTTTATACCTTATGATTCTTAAGTAAATTTAATTTTCAACATTTTTTTGTATAGTAAATTAATTTTTCTAGCTCATTTACTTTTCACATTGCCACAGTTTTGGGAGAGGAAAGGGAATTGACAACTGTTTTTTTAAGGAAAAGAACAAAAACCGTTGCATGACAACTCGAATAAGATTTTTCTGGTGTTGATTTTATTTAATTTTTTTTAAGGTTCACTAATAGAAGCTGCAACCCCACTTAAAAATTTTTAATTTTTTTGAAAATATTTTTTTAAATATTTTTTTAAAAATTTTTTTTAAGAAGGGAAACTTGATTTTCTTGTTGCAAAATTTTTTTTTTGGTGCATAGTAGTACCTTGTCCCTACAATGGTTCTACCAGTTTATTTAAATATTTTTTTTCTGAATTAAAATATAATTTCGTTTCGAACCCTCGCGTTTTAATCATCATTTGTTTTAACTTTTTTTCTCCCTACTCCAAACCAGGGTAGAGTAATATTTTGAAAATTTTAGTGAGTCACTAATTAATCTTTTTTTGATTATTGGGCTACTGTGGTCGACACCAAAAAATTTTTTTAAATTTTTTTTTGGACACCTTTCGGTACGATTCTAGGGTCTTCTTGACCATGGTTTGCATCAATTTAGTTAAAATTTTGGGAATTTCATTTTAACGATTATTAGAGAGCTGCAGTCCTACCAAGACGTTATTTGTGTAAATTTTTTTTATTACCATCGGTAATTTTTTTTAAAAATTTAAATTTTTTTTTTTAATTACACACAACATCCTTACTAGTCTAATTAGACGCAATTTCAGCGAGCGGATTTTTTTTTAATTGAGCATATTTTACGATTTCTATTACATGAACATCTGTTCCGATGTTTATTGCGTTCACTTATATATTATGGGATGATGTGACCTTAAGCAATGCATGTTTCGTGTAAACTCAGAGTAGGTAAGCAGGTTAAAGTGGGTTTTGATTTATTCTTTGTAGAAAAATCATTGTATACGGCGATTTGGGTTTTTTTTTGAGGAGTTTATTAGTGGAGCCGTTCTGCAATAGCAGGAGTATACCCTAGCGTTAACTGTGTACAACAGCTTTGGGATTTTTTTTTTGTTATAGGTAGTCTGTTGTACGTTCTATTTAGGGATAAATTTACCTATTCGGTTGCTGAGGTAAACAAACATCACTTAACTTTAATTTTAATCCAGTTCAGCTAGGATAAGCGCAATTATTTTTTTTTTGGTTTTACTCACGCAGGAATGGAACATAAGATCTAAAAACTGCCAAAACTCTTGTCTCTCTTTTATTTTTTTTAACTTTTTTTTATGGCTACTTGTTAATTCTAATTTAGGATTTAAGTAGTTATTTCTCTCTGCAAGGTTGGACGTCATAGTTGGTTGTGCAAATAATTAATATAAACTATGATTACATTTTTAAATGAAAATTAATTTTATTTTCTTACTGCTCCGGTGTTCTTCGATTTTGTTCGCGTCTGCCCGTATTTAAGTTTTATATTTTCTACAATTGTGAGAAAATTTATAGTGATTTTCACTAGTGAATTTAAAGTGAACTTTGTGTTTGTTATTGCGTGGTTTAGTTTTATAATTGGGAGGTATAATTAACAGTTTTAATTAAAGTTTAAAGTTTGAATATAAAAGGCACCATGGCTATTTCTTTGAGTCGATTGTCTGACATAAGGTACTTAGTCAAGGACGAGTTAATCTACGAATTAACATGGAGAGGCATAGCCATTGGATCGGTGGAAGAGATGAAGCAACAGCTCATACTGATTAGACAGAGAGAAAGGACTGATGGAAGTATGAGATACCCTCCGTATCCCTTTAAATTTGACCAAGATGCTTTTAGCTGCATGAAGAAGCTTGATAGTCTGGTACCGCTGGTAGAGAAGTTCTCTGGTACGAGCAAAGGGAAGGAAAATCGCTGTAAGGTAGGAACACGTGTTAGCCAGGATAAATAACATGAATCCATCCAACTTTGAAGAAAGTCAAACGAAAGGCATACTGGTTGCGGAAACCTTGAGTTTGATTGGGAGATTGCAGAGCCAAGCAACAGATTTACTAAGAGTTGGCGTCACCTCAGATGATGATGAAGCATCTGAAACCCAATCAACGAGTCGAGGCTCAGACCACTCAACAAATGCTGGCAACATACCTAACCAGTCTCATTTCCCGCAACCACAGCACTCGAGCACACAAAGAACAGCTCAACAGCCTACGAACCAACCGTCGGTCATTGCTCCATTGCAAATGCAAGTGCTTACGAACCCAACTCAAGCACCAATACAGGCACCACCCCCAATGCTAATTCAGAATGACCGTGCATCAGCTTTTCATTATCAACAACCGTCTACCGTTCCTTTGAGTTTAGCTGCCCTCCAAAGTAGCATAGCACCAATTGCTCAGTCACGACCATTTTCATGTTCGTCCCAAAACCTAGGGATAATGACCTCTAAAGGAGGTGAATGACTCGTTAAAAAACAACTGGTTCGTTCCGTAAGATTACCTACTTCGTCAACTTTTCCCATGACGACCCAGCCAAAGATGGTTTCAAGGGCTGAAGGTTGCCCTATTTGTCCCAGAACCCTGCCCTCCTTGAATATCTGTGCGAATAGCTCGCAACCAATAACTAGGTCCACAGGTCTAGATTTGAAATAAGATGGGTCGGTAAGTTTAAGGTTTTCCAAGTGTATCCACTGATTATCGTTCAAAGTGAATGTAGGCATATTGGAACATAGTTGTGGAACAACAATTGCTTCGAAATTAAGTAAAGGAGTGACCTGTCCTTGTGGCTTAATGTGACATTGAACGAGCCCTTTGGAAGTAAAAGAAGACATTTGATTTAATCCGAATATTTCAGTGTTGTAACTTCGCCTAGGAAGATTAAGACGCTGAATACACTTTTCACTGATGAATCCTGTCTGTGATCCAGAATCAAGCAGTGCCCTTACAGGTTAAAAATTTCCGCAACCGTCCATAACATCTATTATGGCGGTGCATAAAAGAAAGGTACCTGAAGGTCCTGAGGTATTTAATGACACATGAAGATTATTGACAGGTGGTGTGTGAATGACAGGACTAGTATCTTGGCTTCCAGACTCTTTATTAGTTTCTAAGATATGAGTTAAAGTGTGGTGCCTTTTACTATTGCAAGTCCTGCATGAATATTTTGATTTGCACGTGTCTACCCCATGCGAGGGATGAAAACACGCTAGACATAATTTTTTCTGCTTGACGAAAGATAGGCGCTCGATAGGCGAGAGGTCAAGAAATGTTTGACATTTCGAAAGCACGTGACCTTGATTACACCGGAAACATTTTATTCCCGTACTTGAATTAGTTGAGGTGCCAGCCAGTCCTATAAAAGGCGAATTGGATGATTTATAGGTAGGCTTTTGCCCAAACTGATTTGGCATAGAATTTGATTTTTGATTGGTAGGCACCTTTTTGGGTGCTGTTGATTGAGGAAGTGATTCCAAAACTTTACATCTTTTTTCTTGAAATTGAAAAAGTGACTGAAAAGTGGGAATTTCGGTATTAGTATTGGCGTGACTTATTTCGAAATTTGAACGCGTCGGAATATCCAATTTTTCTAACAGAATGAAAAAAAATAATAAAGTCCCAACTCTCAACGTCAAAGCTAAGTGATTTTAAAATTTCTAGGGATTCTGAAAAGGTGTCAATTAAATTACGCAATTCTTTAGCTGACTCGTTTTTTAATGTAGAGTTCATAATTGTGCTTAAAGCATCATTTGCGAGGTCTCGCTTGTTTTGATATTTATTGACTAATTTGTCGTAAGCAATTTTATAATTTTGATCAGATAAGCTAATCGCTGATATCAATTTTAAAGGCTCATCCTCGAGATATTGAAAATAAATATTGAAGTTTTCGGACGTTACTTAGACTTTGATTTTGATCTATAATGTTATTAAAAAGATCGAAAAAGCTTGGCCATTATTTTTTATCAACTCGAAATATGGGAATACCTAACTCTTTGAGTTTTGGAGTTTCGTTTTGTCGAACATATGATCCCGAAAAGGATGGGGCCTCAACCGGAAATATTTCAGAGTAAACCCCCTTACACGCATAAAAATATTTACGAGCTTCTGCAAGGATCGCATCCTGCGTTTTAAACTCCTCGTCGTCCGAGTCGTCTATCAACATAATGACATCATTTTGTGCCAGCATGCATTTATCGAAGGTTTCATCCAAATCGGAATACCTCACTTGAAACTCGTTTCTCGATTTTGCGTCCGTTGCCGCGGTTTGTGAAAACACATAATACTCGGTGATCGCAGATAAAAAACCTTTGCGTTTTTGCACGGCTTTTTTGATAGACATGATTTTACCTTTGAAATGACGAAATTGTCGGTAAATATACAATTAACGCTAAATTAATGCTTCTGAAATAGAAAAAAATTATGAATTGTCGAAAATATGCACTAATTTATCGCAATTGATGAAAATTGTTTTAATATCGAAATGGTATGGAACAAATCTAATCACAGAAATCGTGCTTGTTTGTTTTGATTGCTTCTCGATTTTTGTTTACTGAAATGACCACGCGGTAGACCCTGCGTTACCATAGCAGCGGACCGAAAACAGGTGAACTGCGCCGAAACCGAAGGTCAAACGATTGGCAAATTCAAGGCCGTGTGGTCGCCGTGTGAAAATGTGAAAATGGCTGCCTTAAAATACCGTCGAATGGACTTTATTTACTTATTCGGTCCGAAGGAACACTTTATGTATGCCCGCAATTAGAAAAACGATAACTGCAGTGGGCTGTATATATTTTATTAAATGAAGCGCGAACAAACATAAATATATTGATACGAAATCACGAAATAATTAAGGTCCATAGGTTAATTGCTGTTACCACACAACGGAAATCAGAAACAAAGCACTCACCAGTTTGCAGCCAATTTCTCCACGTTCCAGGGGCCCCTGTCTTGATCTAATGATGGCACCACGTAGCTGAAGGGCTGATGTTTCTAGTTCTATGCTTCAGTACACCAAAATCGAGCACTTTTAAGTGTAGAAATTTGTAAATGTACTCTGTCCGTCATCCAATTGTGTGGTTTTAAAATTTTAAAAACAATCGCGAAATTTAGCGGGAGCTAACAAAGCTATCCTAAGTGTAGAATTTAGTTGTATTTTAGTTACAGTTTTAGTCAAAAGTTTCTTTTGCTCTTTATATATGTTTTCTCTAAGATTTATATGGTTTGACGCCATTTTTGTAAAACATTTCTACATTAATAAAGTTGTTTCTGAACTTGAACTTAAAAATACACATTGAACTACTGCTTAAATCCGGCCTAAGAATGTTCAGATGTAAAGTTTGGTCACCACTAGCTAGCCCTACACAACCTTCCAATCCGACTGAGTTAGCTATTAACTTTATTTAACTATGATTTTGTTTATTCTTTTAGTCCTGGTTTTTATCCCTCGTTTATCTCCCATTTACAAAAGTGCATAACTCGTATTTATTTTATCTTCTCCTTATCAAATTAATAAAAATATCAAAGGGGGCGGAGCCTCGGTTGTTCCTGGTCGAACCGTGGACCCAAATATATTTTCGTGCTATCAAAACTAGCTAATCCGTGAAGGATATGAGGTTCGGAAGAGAAATGATTGTCCCAATATCCTCGAAAATAAACATAAGCGAATGAAATGTTCACCTAAATGTTTTCTTCCTGTTACTGAAACCATTTGTGATGCGGCAACGCCGCCATGCCCCAGCAGAACAGCTGTTTATCTTCGTGAACGTCAAAGAAAATTTCGAAATTTTACAGATAAACAAAACAATCGAAAGTTTTTATGTGATTTTTTCCGAAACCTGTGATCTCAAATTCCGATTAGAATGCCCAAATAATACGATGTGCGCAGTGTCCACAGTAATTCGATGGACTGCCTCCTTCATAAGGTAACTTTCTGGACACTATATAACCTCAAAACCTAGCTCTATAAAATACCCTTAATTTGTGTACAGAAAGACGAGTCGAAGAGCCTTGATTATTTACCTAAATAAACAAATATGTAACGTGTGCCTTAAACGTAAAAATGACATGTTACATAATCCCCCTCCCCCAACTTCAAGACGATTAACCTAAAAAGGTTAATCGGAGAGGTCCGCTGCCGACTTAAGGTCTTTGGCATGCCAACTCCCTGGTAGTACTTTACCCGATGGTTCCTGAAGCTCAAATATCCATGGAGAAATTTTATTCCTAATCACATAAGGACCAACGAATTTCGGTGCTAACTTCTTCGAGAAAAACTTCGCAGCATCTGACAACACATAATTTTTCCTCCAAACACGCTGACCCACAACAAAGTTGGGTACCCTTGTACTCAAATCATGGGTACTGCACGAGATAACATGTCCGGAACAACTAAATCTTTCCCTTTCCGATGGATTACTTCAAAATCATATTGCTGCAGTTTTACAGACCAACGAGCAAGTCTTCCACTGGGCTCTTTCAAGCTATGAAGCCATTTTAAGCTAAAATGATCTGTTATGACCTTAAATGAGATTCCCTCAATATAAGGCCGGAGGTTCTCTATCGCCCAAACCAATGCCAAACATTCTCGCTCGGTGGTCGTGTAAACACGTTCTTGCTTAGTCAAAGATCGACTCAAATAGCATATGACTTTGTCTCCTTCAGGATAAGGTTGCGTTAAACATGCTCCTATTCCATATCCTGATGCGTCTGTTTGAATGACAAATTCTTTGGTATAATCTGGACATGTAAGAATCGGTGCAGTCACTTAAAGTTCCTTAATCTTAATAAATGCTTTTTCGCAGTCTGGAGTCCACTCGAACTTTTGTTTTTTCTTAGTTAGAGCTGTAATTGGAGCTATTATCGCTGAAAAATTCTCTATGAAACGTCTATACCAGGAAATTGTACCTACAACTCTACGAACTTCTCTGACAGTTCTTGGCCTCTGGAGCTCTAACATGGCTTTAATTTTATTAGGGTCAACTCGGATGCCTCGACGGTCCACTACGAATCCTAAATAAGTCATTTCTGGCCTACACAGTTGGCATTTCTCCCAACTTACCGTTATCTTTGCATTCTGCAATCTTCGTAGGACTTCCTCAAGAATTCTAAGATGTTCAGAAAAGCTCTGTGTGACAATTACGAGGTCATCGAGATATACGTATACATAGGGGTCTAAATCGTTTCCTATGATGCTATCTATGAGTCTCTGCCAAGTTGCAGGTGCATTATGAAGACCAAAAGGTAAACGCTTAAATTGGAAGAGACCTCGTCGACAGATGAATGCCGTTAGTGGCTTCGATGATTCTTCCATTGGTACTTGCCAATAAGCGCTTTTAATATCCAAAGTTGACAAGTACTTAGCATCTTTCAACTTTTCAAGAGTCTCGGATACGAGTGGTAATGGATAACTATCACGCGCCGTCACTGAGTTCAATTTGCGGTAGTCTACGCAGAAACGATATTTCTTTGTGTTTTTCTTTTGTACCATTACCACTGGTGAAGCCCATGAACTACTACTCCGTTCTATAACATCAAGTTTTAACATTTCGTCGATTTCGTCATCAATAAGTTTCTGAATGACCGGTGAGACCTTATATGAAGGTTGTCTTATCGGTGCTGCATCTGTTGTAATCTTATGCTCTACACTGTCTGTACATCCTAGTGAGTCACCCATAATAGTCTTATATTTAACGACCAATTCCTCTAGTCGTTCTGATTCATAAGGTGTAAGAGTTGTTTGTTGGTCTGATGTTTCTAAAGAACAAATCACATCTTTATTATCGGCAAAGTGCCACTCATTAGTACTTAGGTTCGGTACTATACTCATCGAAATCCAAAAATGTAATCCCAAAATCAAAGTGTGCGGCAACTCAGGAACAACGACGACCTCTATTAACCTAGATTTATCCTGAACTCGCATAGGAAGCTGCACTGTCCCAATACTACTCGTGCTTTGACCATTTGCCACAATACAACTCGTCTTCTTCGTCGTATCAAGTGAAAAACCAAACCTCTCGATGATTGACCAACCATGATTTCCTAAAAAGGTACGTGAAGCCCCGGAATCCAACAAACCTAATAACTTATTTCCGAGCACATTCACTTCTAAATAAGGCCTCTCATCTTTACGAGCATGACTTATTACATAATCTAAGACGTTCGTTAGCCTATCGGTCGATGCTTGTTCAGGCTTACTCGAAGGTCGACCGCCTATGAGCGCCTGGGTCCGTTTCCCTGACGATTACAATTTCGACATTCTCTTACTGTTACCCCTGCTTGACCACACGAATAACACTGCTTACCTCTAGGTAATGCGCACCCGATCGCCATGTGCCCTGTTTGGTTGCATCTATAACAAACAACGTCCCTATTCGCCCTACCAGATCCAACACCCTGTGGTTGTTGTACATCCCTGTCACTTACGCTAGACTGACCACTAGGTGGTTGTTGTCTCTCTATCAGCTCTAGCAGCGAAATTGCTTGCTGGCTGTTGCCTATCTCTATCAAATCTATTAGCAGGATGATTTAAATTCTGTTGGTTCGATGTCCCGGCACCTGATATTTGAATTGCATCAACCCCTGTTGGAAAATCGTCAATACCGCTCTCTACGTCAACGTAGGCCAAGTCAGGTTCAATAGATTGGTTTCTTCTAGGAGTAAAATTCTCCTCCTCTAACCCATATCTCTGGTCTATTCTACGACACAAATCTTTTAAATGTGATAGGCTATTGACCTCAGTAGCAATCAACCCTTTCTTATAGATGTCCGCTATATTTCTGAAGACGATAGCTAATTTTGCCTCTTCGGAAACAGGACAGCCAAGTCTTTGGAAGTATGTGTTCATGACAGCAATGTAGATCCCTATAGACTCTCCAGGGCCTTGTTTACGTTTTTGGATTTCCTTCAATAGCTTCTCGCCACATGCAGAAGGAAGATACTCTGCCATGAACCTCTGGTCCAGCTGTTCCCATGTATGGACTTCTCTACGAACATCTTTATAAAAAGTATAGGCTGACTTTTCAAGAAGATCAATGCCTGAGTTCAGTAGAACCTTTTTGCTAACTCCTCTAGCCTGACTCAACTCGTCCACTCTCTCAAAAAATGCGGTGACGGAGATCGTACCCCTGTCGCCTGTAAACTTTAAGTTCCATTTATGTGGAGGTACAGGTGCAACGTGATATGAGGTACAAGGATCACTTGACATTGGTACTGGCGACGAACATGAAAATGGTCGTGACTGAGCAATCGGTGCTATGCTACTTTGGAGGGCAGCTAAACTCAAAGGAACGGTAGACGGTTGTTGATAATGAAAAGCGATGCACCGTCATTCTGGATCAGCATTGGGGGTGGTGCTTGTATTGGTGTTTGAGTCGGGTTTGTAAGCACTTGCATTGGAGCAATGACCGACGGTTGCTCTCTGTGTGCTCGAGTGCTGTGGTTGCGGGAAATGAGACTGGTTGGGTGTGTTGCCAGCATTTGTTGAGTGGTCTGAGCCTCGACTCGTTGATTGGGTTTCAGATGCTTCATCATCATCTGAGGTAACGCCAACTCTTAGTAAATCTGTTGCTTGGCTCTGCAACCTCCCAATCAAACTCAAGGTTTCCGCAACCAGTATGCCTTTCGTTTGACTTTCTTCAAAGTTGGATGGATTCATGTTATTTATCCTGGCTAACACGTGTTCCAACCTTATAGCGATTTTTCTAAACTCTCCCCCTTTGCTCGAACCAGAGAACTTCTCTACCAGTGGTACCAGTCTATCTAGCTTCTTCATGCAGCTAAAAGCATCCTGGCCAAATTTAAAGGGATACGGAGGGTATCTCATACTTCCATCAGTCCTTTCTCTCTGTCTAATCAGTATGAGCTGTTGCTTCATCTCTTCCACCGATCCAATGGCCATGCCTCTCCATGTTAATTCGTAGATTAACTCGTCCTTGACTAAGTACCTTATGTCAGACAACCGACTCAAAGAAATAGACATGGTGCCTTTTATATTAAAACTTTAAACTTTAAAACTCTTAATTATACCTCCCAATTGTAAAACTAAACCACGCAATAACAAACACAAAGTTCACTTTAAATTCACTAGTGAAAGTCACTATAAATTTTCTCACAATTGTAGAAAATATAAAACTTAAATACGGGCAGACGCGAACAAAACCGAAAAACACCGGGGCAGTTAGAAAATAAAATTTATTTGCATTTAAAAATGTGATCATAGTTTATACTAAGTATTTGTACAACCAACTATGACGTCCAACCTTGCAGAGAGAAATAACTACTTAAATCCTAAATTAGAATTACCAAGTAGATATAAGAAAGTTAAAAGAAAATAAAAGAGAGACAAGAGCTTTGGCAGTGTTTAGGTCTTATGTTCCACTCCTGCGTGAGTAAAACCAAAAAAAATAATTGCGCTTATCCTAGCTGAACTGGATTAAAATGAGAGTTAAGTGATGTTTGTTTACCTCAGGAACCGAATAGGTAAATTTATCCCTAAATGGAACGTACAACAGACTACCTATAACAATAAAATCCCAAAGCTGTTGTACACAGCCCAGAACGGCTCCACTAATAAACTCCTCAAAAAAACCCAAATCACCGTATACAATGATTTTTCTCAAAAGAATAAATCAAAACCCACTTTAACCTGCTTACCTATCCTGAGGTTACACGAACCATGCATTGCTTAAGGCAACATCATCCCTTAATATATAAGTGAACGCAAAAACATCGGAACAGATGTTCATGTTATAGAAATCGTAAAAGATGCTCAATTAAAAAAAATCCGCTCGCTGAAATTGCGTTGAATTAGACTAGTCAGGATGTTGTGTGTAATTAAAATATTAAAAGAAAATTTAAAAAAAATTAGCGATGGTACTAAAAATTTTTTACCGAAATAACGTCTTGGTAGGACTGCAACTCTCTAATAAATCGTTAAAATCACATTTCCAAAATTTAACCTAAATTGATGCAAACCATAGTCAAAAAACCCTAGGATCGTACCGAAAGGTGTCCAAAAAAAATTTACAAAAATTTTTGATGTCAACCACAGTAGCCCAATAGTCAAAAAAAAAATAATTAGTGACTCACTAAAATTTTCAAAAATTACTCTACCCTGATAGGTGGTTTGGAGTAGGGAGAAAAAAAATTGAAACAAATGATGATAGGTTGTTAAAACGCGAGGGTTCGAAATGAAATTATATTTTAATTCACAAAACAAAATATTTAAATAAACTGGTAAAACCATTGTAGGGCGAGGTACTACTATGCACCAAAAAAAAATTTTGCAACAAGAAAATCAAGTTTCCCCTTTTTTAAAAAATATTTTAAAAAAAGTTCAAAAAAAATATTCAAAAAAAATTAGAAAATGATTAAGCAGGGCTGCAGCTCCTATTAGCGAACCTTAATAAAAAAAATTTAATAAAATCAACACCAGAAAAATCTTATTCGAGTTGTCATGCAACAGTTTTTGTTCTTTTCCTTTAAAAAAACAGTTGTCAATTCCCTTTCCTCTCCCAAAACTGTGGCAATGTGAAAAGTAAATGAGCTAGAAAAATTAATTTACTATCCGGAAGAAAAAATTGGAAATTAAATTTACTTAAAAACCATAAGGTTTAAAAAAATCGTAATTGCAAAAAAACAATCAGTTTAGGAAAAGAAAAAAATATTTATGTTCGAAAAAAAACAAACGATGTTGGTATATTTGTTTAAAATTATTTCTTAAGGAAATAAGCAACGTAAGTACTTATTTACTATACTACTATAATGTGAAGATCCTAAGTTTCAAACTTTGCACTTAACCCCGTAAAGAATTATCTTGTGTGCACTCTCAAAAAACCCAAATATGAAACAATTCCAAGTTCCAACTATAAGACCGTTATAAAACTAACTTTGCCTACTCGAGTTTATATACACACAACATCCAATAAAAAATTTTTTACTGCTTAATGCATTCTCACATCCTTATTCCTGGTGTTCACGAGATATAAAATTAAGTTGGGCCCTTCCCACAACTATTAGTCAAAGCAAAAATTACCAAATGTCCAAGGGCTAATGAGACCCTATCACCTACAAATGACATTTTGAAATGAAACAGTTGGGAATAATCCTTCGTAACAACCAGACAACAAAAATCAAGAAGCCAAAAACTATTACATTCATTTTAAAAGAGCATAATAAACTCCTGGCCCCAAATAAACTTTTGTTATACTCAACAAAACTCGGCCTAAAACCAAAAAAACTTTTTATTAGACATTTCCCCTATTTTCTAAGTATAATGTCAATAAACCCAAAAACTTGTTATTTCCATTCCAATCCCATCTGGACCCTATATATCTTTTAAACGGTCAAACGCCCACAGGCGAAACAATATCCTATTTCAAAGGAAAGGTGAAGATATTTTGAAACACCCTGTAAAAATAGGATACTATTATGGAAAATTGTTCAGAGCAGTGTTCTTACTAATTTTTAACCTAAATATATCTAGTTCCCTCATGTGCATGTTACTATTTTAATTCCTATCATAACTAAACAGATCACAAAATTTGTCTTTCTCCGCGAATCTGCAAGGTCCTGGAGAATGTGAAATTCAGCCTGTAGGCCCAATTTTGATGTATTTTAATTTAGCGAAAACCGAAGTTTCGAAATCCTAAAAAGATTAGTAGGAAGTCCTCGTTCCTCGATTCTACACTCCGAACCAAACATTTATTCCATTTCCACCCAGCTCGCGAGAGAAAAAAACCCTAATTATTGCAATATAAAAGGCAGCTAGCTCCTTTACACCCTGTACAACTATCAGATTAAAAAAATAGATGCCCTCATCAATGTTTAGTCGCATCAAAGAAAACCTATTGTTTTTAAATTTATTCTTAGGTTGAAATCTTTTTTAAAAATCAATGATCTTAAATTTATTGTTTAACCTGAAAACTTTCCCATTTATTCCACAACAGTGTATTGTAATTTAAAAATTTGCTTCATTATTTGAGGTCACCAGTATGAAATTATTTTAAAATTAAAAAAAAAATGAAATAAAAAAATTATTTCCCAATTGTCCACAACTTCCAAATCTTCATCCCTAAATAGGTACTTTCTTAGTCTAACACCATCCATCTTTATCCAACATAACGCTTTAATTTCAGAAGCAACAAAGCGAAGATGAAGTGAAAAAGCTAAGCAAGTAAGTTGTAAGTTGAGTTACAATGGGCGCAGATGACAGGCCCCCTTAAGTACACGCCACTGTCCTGAAATGTAGACTATCAAAAAAAAATCTGAAGACTAGCCTAGCTGCCGTCAGACAAACTTTAGCATGTAATAAAATAATTCATATTGCACCAGTATCCTCAAAAACAAAACGTTTTTTTTTATTATAAGACCCAAACACCTAACCAATAAATCTTGTTATTTAAAATTATGATTTGGAAGTAAAAGATTTATTTATTCCTGCCTGATCAACTAAGACAAAAAAAATCCCCTTTTGTAACTCAAGAAGTTCCCGTTTGGTCCCCTGAAAAAAATATAACCTGTCTGGTCACCCTTTAAAACTACGACCACTATACAAACCGTTTTGACCAAAACAAGAACTCGAGAACTTATGTTTACAGAAAAAAAATAATATTTTTAAGAAAAATTAAATTATTTTAAAAAAATAAAATTTTGAAATATTTTTACCAATTACGACCGCTTAGCATCTATATCTAGTTGAAAGTTTCTTTTAAATTTACTGACCAATTTCACGGCCTCAAAATGACATTACTTAAAAAATTTACTGAACTTTACCAATGAACTTTACAAATGAACTAAAAAATAATCAAAACTTATATCTATATCTGTCTCAGTTAAACATTTCTTTTGTGGTATTATATCTAGTTGGACTTCAAATTCATTTTCTCTGTATTCAATCCGGAGCAGGCAAAACTTCTCAAGGCCCAAACATAAATGTTTGCTCTCCATTGGCCATGATCAAGCTATGACCTGAACGCAGAAAAAAATATAGAAAAAAATAATTGTGAACCAGGCAAACTTTAATTGATAGAAATACACGTAGGTCATTTAAAAAAAAATGCACTCCAAAGCCCAACGCTGTATTTTCTACCAAAAAAAAATTTGACCAGTCACGAAAACACAACTAGACTCGATAACAAAAGACCTAAAGAACTGTCCTTCAAAGAAAATACCCAAAAAAAAATGTTAACTGGACTTTTGGCATTGATGTTCAGCCAATGTGTTGCTCTAGGGATTTTAGCCTTGTGTTTCCTAACGTCCCGAGCTGACACTAAATAGTAGTAGTACCCTCCTCTGACCCGATGTAACTGAGTGACGTAAGATCTTAATTGTCATCAACAGTTACCACCAAAAAAAAACAAGAAAAGAAAATGACAAAGCAAAATAAACTCATTTTCCTTTTCTTTCATTTTCATTAATTTATACTTTCAACTAAATAAAATTACCAGCTGTTAGGCTATATCTACTTTAAAGCAACTCAGCCAAGAAAAATTTGTGTGAAACCCTGTAAAAATGTTCCAACTTCCAAGTGGTGATATCCCACAAAAAATTAAAATCACCAAAAAAAATAACTTGTTGACCTAAATAAATTGACTGCACTAAAAAATAAACGGTGAAACAATTTCTATCTTATTACAAGCAGGAAATAATAAAATATAAATAAATGAACCTGCAAAAAAAATTGTTAGAAAAAAACACACTACCTATGTCATATATTTAAAACATAAAAGACCATGTCTGGAGGTCCATCCACCTATAAATCAACAAAAAATTGAAGTAAATTTACATTACTGTTAAAAAAAAATTAAAACATGTTTTTCCTACAAAAAACTTTAAAGAATTAAGACATGAGTTGGACTCCGTTCAATAAAAGTCCTATGTTTTTTGTCTACTTATTCTTCCTTAATAAATAAAAATGAATCTTTTATTTTCCAAGAAAAAACTTGTGAAGATAAGCTAACAAAAAACTATGAGAATTACTAAAACAAAACGAATTCCAAATCAACGCTCAAATATTACTAAAAAATATTTAAAAAGTGTTATCAAAACCAACGATGATGGAAAATCTTATTTTTTATTTAAAAAAATGATTGAGTGTCAAAACCACCGACAGCCACTGAAAGCCTTAAACCTGGCTATGGCTGTAACACAAAAAAAATTTATCTAAAAAAAAAAAATTTTTTTAATTAAAAAAATTTTTTTTTTTCTCTTTTTTTCCAAATTCAAAAAAAAACAAAAAAAAATTACATCAGATGTTAAAAAACTAGCCAAAACTCACGTAAGGCGCCATTTGTGGCCAATTAAAATGCGTTGGGTGACATTTGATGCAAACTAAAAGACGTTGCCGCCATTTTGTGATACTGTAAATAGAACAATAACGCTGTGCCAATTTGTGACACTAAAATCAAATTACTGAGTAATTAAACAAATATCTGGAAGCAGAACTGTATTTTCCAGCTAGGTGAAACATTGATATGCCCGGTAACTTTTATACAGAGGAGAAGGGGGGGTTCAGAAATAAGAAAATTTTAAGCGCCACAGTGTTTTAATATCTATGTTTTACAAAGAAGATCTTAATTAAAATACAGTTCAACCCAAACGTTGTAGCCAAACAATGAAACTCTACTTACTTCCGAGGCTTCCAGAGTATTTGTGTAATTAAGAATAACCAAAAAAATTGACTAATAAACAAAATAAAATTCTAAAAGATTCCTAAATGAATCAAAATGACACAAATAGAAAGTTCCTTATAGGTAGATGCACATTTCCAACAGGTCACAGTGTACCTACATTTGAGTCAGTGGTGTAAGACTCACTTATCTAAATGATTGTTTAAAAAAAATATACTTCCAAAATCATTCCATCATAGGGGAGATCTGGACCAAATATCTGCTGTCATTATTCTACGTTAGGTAGAATGAGACAGACAGCAACCCAGTCCGAGATCTACCCCATGAGGTAGAACAATGTAAGGAAACCGCTAAAAAAAATATAACCTCATCTCTCTTTTGTCTCTGCAAAGTTGGTCAATTGGGCTGTACAAATAACACAAAGATTTAGTTCATCTTGTATATTATAAACTGAAGGTAATACCGGAAAACATAATCTAAGTGGATGAATGGGTAGAAAACAAGTCAGGGCCAAAATAGTAAGGCACTTCAATTGTATGATAAAAATTATAAATAACTAGTTATTCCGCAAAAGTGTGGTTATGACGTCATACCCTACCTTACGGTTACAAGAGGTGGCAAAAATTATGCTTAAATAAAAAAAATTATATGAAAAAAATTATAGTTAAGGCTTGCTCCTACCTTGGTCCTTCAATTATTTAATAATTGTTGGTGTTTTATTTGATAAACCTGGAAGTGTTGTTGGTTTTCCGACATACTCCTGCTACTGCTGCTCCGGGTCCTGGTCCTGTCTACGCCCACCCTGAAGGTCTCTTAGCACATGGTGCTAGGGCAGCACATGGTACTCAAAATGTTCTGGGTTCTTGCCCGAGCGTAAAAACCCTGTGGAAAATGAAATGTTTCAGTTTCCTGGAATTCGTCGGTTTTGCACGAAGTTCCCCTACACCGAGTAACTTAAATCAAGAACCCCATGTCGACTCAATAAAATAAAGTAGATTTAAACCGATGAACTAAAATAATCCTAACGTACCTTTCCCAGGGTTACAACTGGTTCGAACCTCGTTCCACCAGCAAAACTGTCCCGTCGATGGAATGGACGGTCTGTAACCAAAGGAGAAAACAATATATAGTTTTATCCAAAACGTGGTTTAAAAAAAAATATTTAAAAAACTCCAAAACACGTCTTTTGCAAAAAAATCACACTACACACGAACACTAATTACAATTTGGGAGGCAAATATTGTCTTGAAGAATTCAAAAAAAATAAAAAAAATCGAACTTACCACGCTTCTTTCCCGTAGAGATGGCGTAGGCCGCCTTAAATCCCTCTCAGAGGATGTGAGCGTCACTTAAGGTTCGCCTAAACAACGACGGGCTCACTTCTACAGTTTCTGGGATATCTCCTGCAATCGCTGCAGTGCCAATAACCAAAAAACAATGGCGATCCCAGAAACTGTTGTCGACCCACCGCCGACTCTTTAGGAAAAGAAAAAAGACACTTTGTCAAGAACACAAAAAAAATGAAGTTGCCGGAAATCGTTCGTGAATCTGGTGGGGACAGTACACAGTACCAACCAAATTTTCCCGGTTAAATTCAAATAAGAATGCAAACGCATTTATAAAAAAACGCTCTTGCCGAAAAATCCTTAGCTCCGGTTTGCGAGCCTGGAGAAAAAAATCCGCGGTTTTCAAACTAACCAATGATGAAATACACTAATACTTCCGTACCCTGCGCATGAGGTGTTGTCGGATCTATTTCCACGGTTGAAATTTTTATAACAAGGACATCGAGACACCCTCCATACATAGACCGAACATTTGCCTACCGGACCCCCGCCAACATAGCAAGTAGGAGGAAAATAACCAGCCGGACTATAAGAAGCACATCAACTGTAAAATCAATTACTGGAGATCAGAGCATGCATCAAACCCTCAACCAATTCCCATATGAGTAAAGCTATACTAAGTGTAGAATTTAGTTGTATTTTAGTTACAGTTTTAGTCAAAAGTTTCCTTTGCTCTTTATATATGTTTTCTCTAAGATTCATATGGTTTGACGCCATTTTTGTAAAACATTTCTACATTAATAAAGTTGTTTCTGAACTTGAACCTAAAAATACACATTGAACTACTGCTTAAACCCGGCCTAAGAATGTTCAGATGTTAAGTTTGCTCACCACTAGCTAGCCCTACACAACCTTTCAATCCGACTGAGTTAGCTATTAACTTTATTTAACTATGATTATATATAAATTTATATACGATTGGTTTATTCTTTTAGTCCTGGTTTTTCTCCCTCGTTTATCTCCCATTTACAAAAGTGCATAACTCGTATTTATTTCATCTTCTCCTTATCAAATTAATAAAGATATCAAAGGGGGCGGGGCCTCGGTTGTTCCTGGTCGAACCGTGGACCCAAATATATTTTCGTGCTATCAAAACTAGCTAATCCGTGAAGGATATGAGGTTCGGAAGAGAAATGATTGTCCCAATATCCTCGAAAATAAACATAAGCGAAATGTTTTCTTCCTGTTACTGAAACCATTTGTGATGCGGCAACACCGCCATGCCCCAGCAGAACAGCTGTTTATCTTCGTGAACGTCAAAGAAAATTTACAGATAAACAAAACAATCGAAAGTTTTTATGTGATTTTTCCCGAAACCTGCGATCTCAAATTCCGATTAGAATGCCCAAATAATACGATGTGCGCAGTGTCCACAGTAATTCGATGGAATGCCTCCTTCATAAGGTAATTTTCTGGACACTTTATAACCTCAAAACCTAGCTCTATAAAATACCCTTAATTTGTGTACAGAAAGACGAGTCGAAGAGCCTTGATTATTTACCTAAATAAACAAATATGTAACGTTTGCCTTAAACGTAAAAATGACACGTTACAAGGGTTTAATATGTTTTTGACGCATCTCTTTAAAAAACTCTGGAGAGAGATGTGTTTGATGCTTTAATAAGTATTCCCAGTCGATACGCCATTCATTTTCCCTTATAAAATTTTCAGACATCCGTTGATAATGACAAAGAAAAGGTCAATAGAGTTCGCTTTTAAACATATGCATAAAAGCTTCGCTTAAATTTTGAGACCTAGACACATTGGGCCAATGCATCTTATTAATATAAGTTGCCATAAACATCTCAGATAATTTTTGTTTACGACAAATTACTTCCCAGTTCACATCGTCACAAAACCATCCAATAAAGTCTTATGTAATAACTGGTGATGCAGAGATCTCATCCCACACTTTATTAATACTTGTATTTTCAACCATCTTTAAAAGCGTTCTTGCTGAAAGTAAGAGTTTCAACTTATAAATTGGTTGAAGTAAAAGTAACCTTTGACCTTTGATATAATGCACTTTGATACTTCTTTTTAACCGCGATAGCCTTGTTTGATATATTTCTTAACTTCTTCGTTTTTCTTATGTTAGCAAGAGCTGTGTTTTGTTACAATTCAATCAGCAGGTCGATGTGGATTTCCTTTGGTACAATAGATGCAACGGTGTTTTTTATTCTTGGTTTAATCCACTCATACGTTGGTAACATTGTATTTGGTTGAAAAAAACACTACGTTTTGATGATCTACACTGTTTAACGGTTGACTATAAAATAACCAACGCAGTCGGTTCAATAGTTTTAGCATAGATGAAATAACCCTTTATCTACTTCTACAGTTGTAGATATATCAGTTTTACTGTGTCTGTCGTAGTGATAGGTTGTGTGTGTGTGAAATGAGAAAATGTTCCAAACCAATTTATCATAATTTTCGCTGTGATAAATGTGGAAGAGTAGACATAGTTAAAATACGCACAGGCAACAAAATTGCTTTATACTTGTGTGACATTTGCAGAAATACAAGTCCAGGAAAAAATCATTGAGAAAAATTTAGAACACAGTAAGATGGACTTTCAATGTAATTATTGGTCAACTAAAATTCACTTTTATCTAGAAAAACTTTTAGAAGAGACAAGTTATGAAAATATTTATAAATGGTTAGCAGAATGGATATGTATTGGTTTTGACCCATGCAGATACATAATAGAAGAAAAACTACCCACATTATACCCATTATTACCTAGAATATGGGGGTGCAACTTAACAGAAGCAGCCCTTGAATGTGCAAAAATATACCCAAACTATAATGTGGGAACACATCTTCAGTCTATTATAGTTAAGTGTGATGGTCGAGATGAATGTGGTCTATATAATATACACATACATGAATAAAGATATTTACACTACTTAGAAAAAATAGTTTTTTTATAATATTTTTAAGACACCCTATCCCTATCAAAAATAAATAAACACTTTTGATAAACTACTAAGAGTATATAATTAAAGACAAAAGCCAATAAAAATAGTTGCAAACAAGAAGGTCTTTTTGATATTTTATACAAAAAGCATTTTTGTAAGATATCAACAAACAACTAACAAAACCCTTTTGGGCGACCTTTGTCTTCCTAAAATTTAGTTCAATTTGGATCTACAAATCTAATACTAAAAGAATTTCTCGAATCGGTTCAATAGGTGCTGAGAAATTAGCTAAAAACTATTAAGGTCCTTTTGGGTAATCTATTGCTGCTTTAAATTTAATAGAAGTTAGATATATCAATCCAATACAAAAACAATTTCTCGAATCGGTTCAATAGGTGCTGAGAAATTAGCGAAGAACTATTAAGGCCCTTTTGGGTGAGCTATTGCTGTTTAATTACAAAATTAAACAGATTTTCTTTTTTACCAATTTTCATAAATCTTGATTTTTAGTTAAATTTGTTATTTAAACACAGGTGATTTTGAGAAATAGGTTTTAATCACATAAACTAACCTTTTCAAGTTTACCTATTTAAAATATATAAATTATTTAATTTATAAAACAACACATTGTATTGAATTTTATATTTTATAATTTCTCACGAACTATAACAATTTTTTAATATAAAAAGAGAGGATTTATCTTAATAAAGCAGATTCAACATTTGATAGTTGTTCTCACTATAACTACTTAAGTTTACTGTACCATAAGCCTTCTTGGTCATTGCAGGGAGTGAGGCTGCTCCCTGGCAGTAAACTTTTTTCCCGCTGCTCAACCAAGCCGAGATAAGCAAGTGTAATTGTCAAGCACAGCTTGCACAATTGCTCCTTTAAATTTTATACAAGTTAGATATATCAATCCAATACAAAAAGAATTTCTCGAATCGGTTCAATAGGTGCTGAGAAATTAGCGAAAAACTATTAAGGACCAAATGATATTTACGCAGTTCACCAAATTACGTCTTTCTTACAAACCCGCGATGTAAAACATACGCACATAGTGTAAAAAGTAGCTTTGCTACCCCCAGCTGATAGCGATCTTTCATTATATACCCTTATTTTTACTTTATTTTATTATGCCCTTTGGCACTTATTGAGGGAGGGCTTTTTTATAATACATGTGTGTTTTTCCAATAGATACTAAAATTAATAAGTATTTTGATGCAATTTTAGTTGTTCTGAAATATTAACATTAAATACATTTGCAATATTCTTGACGATTAGATTGACCATTTTTAAAAAATTAAAAATTAAAAATTACCATTTTTATCAAATATTACGACAATTGCGTCACACCATATAAATAACCAACTGTATTACATAATATTGCATCATATTACGTTGCCTCGTGGCTATTGTTTCCCCTATTTTTTGCTAATTAGATACCACAGAAACATGTGAGGGGTCATAAGGTTATCCGTTAACTATATAAACAACGCTAAGAGATACACATACAAAATAAACATCGGGAAATGATTTTATTTTTTAACAAACGGACAATAATAATAATTATTATTAATCAACTAACGCCTGTTTTACATTTAAACACACCAGGCTAAGCTATTACCGAAGGAACATATCTTAACTGAACTTCAACAACGTCAAAAACGTGCTGCCAATGTCATGGTGTTTAACCTTGGTAATGATGGTAACGATGTTGACCAGATAAAACAAATTTTTAATGAAATAACTGGCACCAGGATTATGGTTAAAGAAGCAGCCAGGATTGGTAAACCAAACAAAAATAATAGAATGTCAATGAGGGTTGTCTTAAACAATCAACAAGATGTTTATAAAGTAATCAAAAACCGTTCTAAACTTAAAGGACGCAAACTTTATATCAGCTATGATCTTACCAGTAGTCAAACAGCAATGGAGAACTACCTCAAAGATCAATTTCGTGAGCATCTGGATCACGGTGAGGATAATTTGGCATTGCATTATATCAAGGGAGTTCCCAGTGTTATTTCAAAAAACTAAGTTCCTGTTCAAACCCTGACCAATCCCGGAGCAAATGCAAAATTGCAGTTTACTTCCAGAATGTGCGTTGTTTACGGAACAAACTTGTTCTTTTACTGGATAATGCTTCATATTCTATATTTGATATCATAGTGTTCAATGAAACCAGCCTTAATTCCAACTACAGCAACTCTGAACTGCATTTGTATGATTACAATGTATATAGAAAAGACAGGTCCGAGGAAACCAACACTGCTACTGTACTGGGAGGGGTCTTAATAGCTGTACGGTCTGAAATACCCAGCAGGCAACTCCAATCGTCTCATGATATAGAGCAACTTTTTGTACTTGTTGGGGCTGGACAATATATAATTGGAACCTGTTACTTCCCACCACGTTCGTCAACAGATGTGTGCCCAACCTTTTATCAAAATGTTGACAGAGTTCAGAATGAATACCCCAATGCGCAGCTTTGTTTATTGGGGGACTTCAACCTGCATTGTACTTGCGAAAAAAAATATAGTTCTGTGGTAACTGCCCTACCAAATACAACACGAAGTGAGGTTGGATCAGTGGAAGTTATGGGCAATTTAGCTTGCTTCTTTAATTTGTTTCAATTAAATAATAATTACAATGATGCCAACTCGCTTCTGGATCTGGTATTTCTCCAAAATGCCGATACCATTATTGAGCAGTCCGAGGATATCATCATTTCTCCTGTGGATAATTACCATCCACCACTTACTTTTTTATTAGGCAGCAACAATTTGGAAACTGATATCTTGATGCATAAGGGTTATTATAGAGATTTCCAGTCAGCAGACAATCAAGCAATCTCTTACTTTCTTATCCAGTTTAATTGGGATACACTTTTGTTGAATCAATCCTTGGAGAACATGGTTGACATTGTTTATAACATTATGAATCTTTCAATAGAATTATTTGTTCCTCTTAAAATTTAAAAAAAAAATCTTCCCGGGTGGTTTTCTCCAGAATTAAAGCAACTTATAATAGCGAAAAAGCAAACCCACAAAGTTTATAAACAATCTAATGCTGAAATGGATTATTCATGGTTTGCTAGGTTGAGGTCAAGATGCAAATCACTAAAAAAGGAATCTTATAAAAACTTTGTCTTTCATACTCAGAGCTCTGTTAGCACAAATTTAAAAGCTTTCTGGAAATTTGTAAACTCCGAAAGGAAAAACACAGGTATACCTTCTGAAATGGAATATAATGGTGTAAATGGAAACAGTGGGCAAGAAATAGCTGAATTATTCGCACAATATTTTTCCTCTGTCTACACCACAACTAGCTGTGTTATTCCAAACAGCAATAATACTGAAAATAATATAAACTTAAATACTTTCACTATTTCCATTTCACCTGTGTTGAGAATCTATATACAATGTGTATTATAAATAATATATCATGTTTAAAAGCAAAAAAAGTGTGAAACTTGTTTTAAAAATTAGCGAAAAGCCCAAACAAAATCAAGAAAAAATGGATAATGCCGAATTATTTCAGGATAGCCATGCTAGAACACAAAATGAAGAAGTTTTATATAGCGAATGGAAAAAATCCCAAAACGAAAAAAATTCACTTAGTGTACAAGTGGATTATCTCCGAAGTCAACTGGAAAGTATGCAAAGAAAATTTGCAGATTTAGAGACAAAAGTCACTAAAAAAGAAGAGTCTGACATGGACTACATTACTGATGAGGACGATCTGGCAAGAGAAACTGAGTGGATCAGACAAAAAGGAAAAGGTTGGAAAAAACGTCGAATGGATACTTCACTCTCACCACCACAACAAAGCTCGGGCACTGGAGAGCCCTCCAATAAAACACAAAATGAAGAACCCCCAACTAAGGTTAAAAAAGCTCCATTACCTCCACCGATTATGGTAAATGGCGTAAATAATTTTAATGATATTTATGAAAAGTTAAATATCATACAAGGAGTTAAAATAAAAGTTTTAAATAACGAAAATATTAAAATAAATGTACAAGACGCAGACAGCTATCGGCTGGTTACTAAAATGCTTAATGAAATAAAGCATCAATGGCACTCATACGAAAACAAACAAATAAGGCCAATTAGAGTAATAGCGAATAGGCTACACTTCTCATGTGACCCACAAAAAATTGTAGCTGATCTACAAAAAAAAGGTTTTAAGGCACTGGAGGCCAGCAACAAACTTAAATGGAGAACAAGACAACCTCTTAACATGTTTATGCTCACATTCAGCCACGATGAAGATATCAACAAAATTTTTGAAATTTCCAGTATCCTTGGGATTGAAGTGGAAATAAAAGCACTAAAAACCTCAAAGTTAGTCCCTCAATGCAAAAGATGCCAATCTTATGGACACACGCAAAAATATTGCGCTAAAGAACCACGTTGCGTAAAATGCACGGGGAAACATCTTACTGTAGAATGCCCCAAACCAAAAGAATCTGAGCCAAAATGCATCCACTGTGGAGGCAAACATCCTGCTAACTACAGAGGATGCCTTGTTGCTAAGGAAATACAAAAATTGAAAAATAAACCTAAGAAACCGAATCTCATACCAAACGTGAGTACAAATAGACAAAACCAACAGACAAGAAACACAGTCACACAAAACTCTGTGACAAGGACATACAGCCAAGTAGCAGCAACAGCTACTATACCTGATATTAATATCAGTAGTCAAAATACTATGGAACAAACACTACAATTAATTTTGGAGAAATTGAACAAACTTGATGAGCGATTAACTAAACTAGAAAGTAGCAATAACGGAGCTACCAATATGCCTCAAAATGGTCAGTAATCTTAGAATCCTAGCTTGGAATGCCAATGGTCTCTTGCAACATCAGCAAGACTTGCAAGTTATTCTAGACATAGAAAAAATTGACGTCTGTCTTGTGTCAGAAACGCATTTCACTAACCAGTCTCACATTAAATTTAAAGGTTATAAAGTGTATCATACAACTCACCCTAGCAATACTGCACATGGGGGAAGTGCTGTAATAATTAAAGAAAATATATCACACTGTGAGGAGATGGGATATAAAACCATAGAGATTCAAGCTACATTAGTAAGTGTAAAAACCAAAACATATACATTAGTCATAAGTGCTGTCTATATACCACCAAGGCACTTACTAAAGAAAAATCAATATCTTAATTTTCTCAGAAAATTAGGAAACCGTTTTATAATTGGAGGTGACTTTAATGCAAAAAATACCTACTGGGGATCTAGACTGACGAACTCTAAAGGAAAAGAACTTTTGCAAGCTATTAGTGAATATCAATGTGAGCCGATATCAACTGGTAAGCCCACATACTATCCAACAGATCCAGGAAAAATTCCAGATCTAATTGATTTTTTTATAGTAAAAAATATATCTTTAAGTTTTGTAGATATAGAAGAAAGTTTTGATTTACACTCAGATCATTCACCTATTATTCTAACTCTTAGCAAAAACATAATAAAGAAAGAAGCAAATATCTCACTAGTTAATAAACTGACTGACTGGATTAGTTTTAAACAAAGTCTGTCAGAAAAAATAAACCTATCAGTACCATTGCAAACGCCAGAACAAATCGATAAAGAAGTTGATTATTTTGTTACAAATATTCAACAAGCAGCTTGGGAAAACAGTCCAAAACCAAAGAGAATTTTTAAGGGAAAAAACTATCCAAAGGAAATTAGAGACCTTATATTGGAAAAAAGGAAACTAAGAAGAAAGTGGCAACAAAGCCGTGATCCTCGGGACAAAACAAATCTCAACAACATGACGCAGCGCATTAGGCGAGAAATTCTAGTAATAAAAAATGAATCTATAAACCATTTTCTTAATGAGCTTACAGATGATAAAAATACCGACTATTCCCTTTGGAAAGCAACCAAAGATTTTAAAAGACCAATTATCCAAATTCCACCCATACGAAAACCTAACAACCAGTGGGCAAGGAGTAACGAAGAAAAAGCAGATATTTTTGCAAGTCATTTAGAAAAAACATTTCAGCCCCACGAAGCACCAGATGAACACTTTCATTTAAATGAACCCCATCAAATCGAGGACCATATTAAGCTTACATCACCAAAAGAAATATTAACAGAAATCAAAAATATTAATTCGAAAAAAGCCCCAGGGTATGATCTTATTAACGGGGTAGTCATAAAACAACTCCCCAGAAAAGCTATCGTAAAACTATGCAACCTAATTAATGCGTCTTTTAGGCTTAGGTACGTACCTAAACTGTGGAAAGTTGCAGAAGTTATCATGATTCCAAAACCGGGAAAACCACTCCATGACGTGTCATCTTACAGGCCAATATCTTTGCTGCCAATTATATCCAAGCTCTATGAAAAATTATTGCTTAAAAGAATAAAACCCATCATAGAAAGACAAGAAATTATTCCATCTCATCAATTTGGTTTTCGAGACAAGCATTCCACGATAGATCAAGTACACAGAATTACTAATATAATAGAAAAAGCACTAGAAGAGGGAAACGTTTGTTCTGCAGTTTTTCTAGATGTAGCACAAGCATTTGACAAAGTGTGGCATGAAGGCCTTAATTTTAAACTAAAAAGGTTTCTGCCAAAACAGTATTCGGATATTTTGGAATCATACATATCTGATAGACATTTTAGAGTAAAACAGGAAGACTCATACTCAAATTTAAGAGAAATTCAAGCAGGCGTGCCCCAGGGTAGCGTACTAGGCCCTTATCTATACTTATTATTCACTTGTGATATCCCAAAGCCAGAAAATTGTCACTTAGCAACATTTGCCGATGATACTGGTTTATTGACGGTAGAAAAATCTATTGAAAAATGCATAGAGAAACTTCAGGATGCAGTCACCCAAATTCACAGTTGGACCACAAAGTGGCGAATAAAATTAAATGAAACCAAATCAATTCATGTTGATTTTACAAACAAAAATATAAATCACATACAAATAACAATTAACAACATTCCAGTACCATATTCGAATCAGGCAAAATATCTAGGTATGACACTTGATACCAAATTGCGCTGGAAAGCACATGTTAAGAAAAAAAAAGAAGAACTTGAGATAAGGTATAGAAAAATGAACTGGCTAATTGGAAGGAAGTCCAATTTAACAATTCATAATAAGTTACTGCTTTATAGACAAATACTGAAACCAGTATGGACATATGGTATTCAACTATGGGGTTGTGCTAAAGAGAGTAACATTCTAGTTGTACAGAGATTTCAAAATAAAGTATTAAGAAACATTGTGAATGCACCTTGGTACGTTCGAAATAGTGACCTTCATCGAGATCTAAAAATCGAAACTGTAGCAGAGACTATAAAAAAGTACGCAAAAAGCCATGAAGATAGACTCCATCGGCATGTGAATGTGGAAGCAATTCAGCTTCTAGACAATACTATGCTAGTTCGACGACTAAAAAGAGTGAAGCCGTTTGAGCTAGTAAACTAAGTGAATTACACATAAAACAAAATAATGCTATAAACACAACACAATTGTGAGTTACAGACTAAACAAAGCGGGGAGAACTGTTGAGTGAACCCTAAGTTTAAATCTGACTTTTCTAGTAAATTAAGTTAAAACAAAATTGCTAATTAGTCTTACTGACTAGATTGTAATAAAAAAAAACACAGTGTGTTTGACAAATAAAAAAAAAAAAAAAAAAAAAAAACTATTTCCATTTCAGAAATTTATACCAAACTGACTTCATTAGATACTCACAAAGGTCCTGGGCCAGATGGTATTCCACCATCTTTCTTAAAATCTCAGAGCTTTATTCTGTCACGCCCTTTACATGTTATTTTTAACAAATCCTTGTCACTGGGTAAATTTCCCAGTATGTGGAAAAAAGCCTTATAACACCTATTCACAAGTCTGAAAGTAGAAATTCTATCCAAAATTATCGCCCTATTAGCATTCTGAGCACAATACCTAAATTGTTTGAAATCATTATATGTGATTTTTTATCATCTATTTTGCAGGGAGAAATAATAGACTAGCAATATGGATTTAGACCAAAAAGGTCAACTGAAATTAATCTTTTATCTTATAGCGACTTTCTGTCGAATGCTTTGGAGGAGGGGTGTGAAGTTCACGCTATCTATGCCGACTTCTCCAAGGCATTTGACCGGGTCAATCATGAGTTGCTGGTTCATTTTTTGAAAACCTCAAGAGTATCTGGCTCTCTGCTTGAACGGGTAAACAATTTACTTCATGAACGAGTCCAGATAGTGCGCATAGGAACTTTTCAATCCAAAGAAATTCTCGTAATATCTGGTGTCCCCCAAGGGTCGCACCTTGGTTCTTTACTCTTCAATCTATTTATAAATAATATTGTCAGTTGCTTCGAATTTGCTAAATTTCTACTATTTGCTGATGACTGCAAATTTTTTGCTAAAATTTTTGATAAATCTGATTGTCAACGGCTTCGAGCAGATTTGGATAGATTGATTACCTGGTGTAGCACTAATGGTATGCAATTAAACTCCTCTAAATGCCATACTGTGGTATTTTCAAGACGTAGAAATATTACAGACTATACCTACAATATTAATGGAGACCCACTAGATCGTGTTTCCACCATAAGGGACCTAGGTGTGACAATGGAAGATTCTTTGTCTTTCAACACTCACTTCTCTCACATAATATCTAAAGCTACACAAATGCCCGGATTTATTAAGCGTAACACACATTCATTCACCAATATAAACTCAATAAAAATTCTTTATTGTGCCTTGGTTAGGCCATATCTTGAGTATGCATCCAGTGTCTGGAATCCCCACTATACTACCCATATTGAACAAATAGAGCGTGTCCAGCGAAAATTCTTGAGATACATTGGTTACAAACTAAACTTTCCTAGACCTTATGACTATTCTCATCAAGAAACAGAATTAAACATGCAAAGTTTAAGAAGTAGACGACTAAGAAGGGAACTCCTGCTTTTTTATGACATACTCCATTCTCATGTTTTTTGCCCTTCTCTGTTACAAAACATTGGCCTGTACTGTCGACCTCGGCCTACCCGTAGAGCTCCTAGCTTCTTCACTCCATATCACAGAACCAATTATGGTGCTAACTCATTCATATCTAGAATAACCAACTCATCTAACCTACTGCCAGAGTTGGACTTCTTCGCATCTAGATCTCAATTCAAAAGAGATTTAAAAAACTGTATCTCCTAGCAAAAACTAAACAAAGCAGCTTTAAAAAATCCATAATTTCGAACTGAATTAATATTTTAACATCTAGGAAATTTATTCAATTTATTCACTTTAGTACCTGATAAATGTGTTTATTAATTTTTATTTTTATTGTTATTTTTTATTATATATATTTTTTTAATCGTGATTTTTTACTCAATGTGATTTAGTTATTAGTAAGTACAATTGTTTTTCTTGTCGTTTCATTCTTTTATGACTGATATATATTTTTTTTCTTAATTAAAGTGTGTTTTGGCTTTGGAAGCTCATTAAATGCAAACTAGTTTAGTATAAGTATTAATATTTATAAGATTCGTAAATGGGCTAGCCCATATGTTATTTTTTTTTAGATAAATTAAGCCTATGAATTTTTCTTATATGTGCTACTCGTTGGAAATAAATAAATAAATAAATAAGCTAGTATGGTCTTTTTGTTGGCTATCCTATCAATTTTACACATTGTTAGGTAACAACACAGCGACGGGTTACGTGAAAAACTATTAAGGACTAAATGATATTTGCGCAGTTCACCGAATTACGTCTTTCTTAGAAACCCGCGATGCTAAACATACGCACATAGTGTGCCCTTTGGCACTTATTGAGGGAGGGCTTTTTTTATAATACATGCATCTATTGCTTGCTTAAGCTTTTGTTTGTTTGTTTTTCCAATAGATACTAAAATTAATAAGTATTTTGATGGAGTTTTAGTTGTTCTGAAATATTAACATTAAATACGTTTGCAATACTCTTGACGATTATTACGACCAAAAAATTACCATTTTTATTCAATATTACGACAATTGCGTCACACCATATAAATAACCAACTGTATTACATAATATTGCATCATATTACGTTGCCTCGTGGCTATTTTTTCCCCTATTTTTTGCTAATTAGATAACACAGAAACATGTGAAGGGTCATAAGGTTATCCGTTAACTATATAAACAACGCTAAGAGATACACATCCAAATTGCACTTCGAGAAATGATTTTTTTTTTAACAAACAGGGACAATAATTATTATTATTATTAATCAACGAACGCCTGTTTTACATTCAAACATACTAGGCTAAGCTAGTGTGGTCTTTTTGTTGGCTATCCTATCAATTTTACACATTGTTAGGTAACAACACAGCCACGGGTTACGTAACATAATAGGTAGGTGATGCAATACAAACACACATCACTATTATATCATGCATTGGTCACGTAGTGTTAAACACCACAAACAACTTTCGCCTTATATCTTTTTAACCAACACTTCGTTCATTCATTCAGCCAGAGCTATAACAGTTAGTAAGACCCTTTTACACACTATTTCTCTCTTTCTCTCTCTCTCTCTCTTAAACTTTTTCGTCGTCGACTATCAGTCAGGAGTATTGCCCCAGCCTAAGGTCTGTTTAGTTAACATACAAATATGACAACTGATCGATCGACCCACGTTGTAAACTCAGCTCACCCATTTTGTAAACGAAGCCTCCATTGACAAAATTGACAAAAGACAGTTTGTCATTGACAGATTGACATATTGCAATTGACATCTATGGCAGTTGACAGATCACCTAAAACTTTATATAACGTAATATGTATACATTTCTACATTTTTTGCAGTTGTGACGTCACACACACATACCTACTTCTTCGGCTTAAACTAATTTAACCTACTCTTTTATTACCTAAATCATTATCTAATTTGGTCTTTCAACAGTCTCTGGTTGTTACGTCATTGCTGATAACCTCTTGCACACTTCTTCTGGCCCCAAGGTCAAACCAAGGTCACTTCTTCAGCAACAGGCCATCCACTTCCAAGAAGTGGATGGCATGGTTACCAATTGCATTAGAACCCACACTACTATACTAGTTAGATATACACAGAGACAGAACTTAGTAGACCATTCAACAGCCTCTGGTTGTGACGTCATTGCTGACAACTTCTTGTATACTTCTTTTAGTCCCAAGCTCAAACCAAGGTCACTTCTTCAGCAATAGGCCATCCACTTCTTGGAAGTGGATGGCATGGTTACCAATTGCATTAGAACCCACACTACTATACTAGTTGTTGAGATTTTTAATAATCAGTGTTACAATTTTAAACAATTCCAGTGTTGCCAACAGAAATTGTTCCGCGATGGCGGAGCTTTTTTCAGCAGTGATTCCTTGGCCAAAGGGCTGAATATGAATATTTCCCAGGATTTTAAAAATATAAATTTTGTTAATATCTAGTTAAGCCGTTTTTTTTTTTGACGGTTAAGCGCACTCGCAAGGAGATCCCTATCACGCTCGAGAAGCGGCCAGTGCGCGGAAATGTTGGTGTGTGTTGGTTTTGAAACGGTTCAGGTTGTAACCTGCAGGGAAAACTGTCGCAGGGAGCGATGCTGTTCTCCAGAGATATGAATTCTGATATAATGAGGTTCTTGGTGCCTCTATTTTGACAGTAAATTGATGGGTACCGTCTGTTTGACGTGTTCGCCTAGTAGGTGCTACTCCCGGGGAGATCATACGTGCCAACTCTTCAGAGCATTTTCCGTGATAATACATGTAGAAGAGAGATAGATCGCCCACAGTTCTTCGATGTTCGAGACTATCCAAGCTACAGGTAAGTGCGGGGTCATTGATCGGCTTGATAGCTCGTTTTTGCACGGTGTTCAAAAGCATTAAGGTATGTTTGGGTGCCGCACTCCATATATGTGACCAGTACTCCATAGTTGGTCGAATATGGGCTTTGTAGAGTGTCAGCAGTTGGCTTGGTGTATACAGATGTCTTGTACGAAATAGGACACCAAGCTTTTGAGACGCCCTTTCAGCTATATCTGCCACGTGACTGTGCCAAGACATGTTGGTCTCTGCAGTGACTCCTAAGATGTTCAACTGGCTCTGCAATGTGACAGCACTGCCAGATAGCATGATGTTTGGCTTACCGGTGCTGGTCTTTTTTGAAAACAGGGTTTTCTGCGCGTTGAACTGTACAAGGTTTTTGTTGCCCCAGTCCTCTATTATCTCCAGTTCGTTATTTATCTGCGATATTTGAGTTAGTCTAAGATGATGGAATTCACGTGCGGATAGACACTGAGTGGGTGGTATGACTGAGGAGACTACATTGCCATCATCTGCAAAGCAATAAAGTGGATTTACTGTTGTATCTATGAGGTCATTTATGTAAATCAGAAAAAGTGTTGGCGAAAGGATTGCTCCCTGTGTGGCCAATTAAAATGCGTTGGGTGACATTTGTGGCAAACTAAAAGACGTTGCCGCCATTTTGTGACACTGTAAATAGAACAATAACGCTGTGCCAATTTGTGACACTAAAATCAAATTACCGAGTAATTAAACAAATATCTGGAAGCAGAACTGTATTTTCCAGCTAGGTAAAACATTGATATGTCCGGTAACTTTTATACAGTGGAGAAGGGGGGTTCAGAAATAAGAAAATTTTAAGTGCGCCACAGTGTTTTAATACCAATGTTTTCAAAGAAGATCTTAAATAAAATACAGTTCAACTCAAACGTTGTAGCCAAACAATGAAACTCTACCTACTTCCGAGGCTTCCAGACTATTTGTGTAATTAAAAAACCAAAAAAATTGACTAATAAACAAAATAAAATTCTAAAAGATTCCTAAATGAATCAAAATGACACAAATAGAAAGTTCCTTATAGGTAGATGCACATTTCCAACAGGTCACAGTGTACCTACATTTGAGTCAGTAGTGTGAGACTCCATTATATAAATGACTGGAAAAAGAACACTTCCAAAATCATTCTGTCATAGGGGAGATCTGGACCAAATATCTGCTGTCATCATTCTACATTGGGTAGAATGAGACAGACAGCAACCCAGTCCGAGATCTGCCCCATGAGGCAAAACAATGTAAGGAAACACTAAAAAAAAAATATAACCCCATCTCTCTTTTGTCTCTGCAAAGTTGGTTCATTGGATTGTACAAATAACGCCAAAATTAGTTCATCTTGTTTATTTTAGTAAAACTACAAAAAAGCACTGGAAACACGAAATATGTTTTTAAAAAAAAAGGAACAAGTTCGGGCCAAAATAGCAAGGCACTCCAAATTTCACAGGAAAAATTGTCTTAAATAAATGAAATGAAGGATAACAAGTCAATTTAGTAAATATGCCGCAAAATTTGGTCATGACGTCATACCTTATCTTGCGTTTACAAGAAATGCAAACGTTGTACTTAATGAAAAAATTATATGGAAAATTATATGTAAAAAAAATTATATCTAAAGCTTGCTCCTACCTTGGTCCTGGATTATTGTATGAGTAAATAAAAAAATATTTTTTATTTTGTAAACCTGGAGTTCTGTTGTCCAGACATCTCCTCACCACTGCACCGGGTCCTGTCCTGTTCACGCCCACCCTGAGGATCTCCTAGCACATGATGCTGGGGCAGCACATAGTCAAAAATGGTTGCTGGATTCTTGCCCGAGCGTAAAAACCCTGTGGAAAATGAAATGTTTCAGTTTCCTGGAATTCGTCGGTTTTGCACGAAGTTCCCCTACACCGAGTAACTTAAATCAAGAACCCCATGTCGACTCAATAAAATAAAGCAGATTTAAACAGATGAACTAAAATAATCCTAACGTACCTTTCCCAGGGTTACAACTGGCTCGAACCTCGTTCCACCAGCAAAACTGTCCCGTCGATGGAATGGACGGGCTGTAACCAAAGGAAAAAACAATATATAGTTTTTATTCAAAACGTGGTTACGAAAAAAATATAAAAAAACTCCAAAAATTCCCCACGTCTTTTGTCGAAAAAGTACATTTCACACGAAAAATAATTACAATTTGGAGGCAAATATTGTCTTGAAGAATTAAAAAAAAAATCGAACTTACCACGCTTCTTTCCCGTAGAAACGGCGCAGGCCGCCTTAAATCCCTCTCAGAGGATGTGAGCGTCACTTAAGATTTGCCTAAACAACGACGGCTCACAGTTATACCGTCTTTGGTATAATCTGCAACTACTGCAGTGCCATTAAGTGCCAATAACCACAAAAACAATGGCGACACCAATAGACGGCCACCAGCCCAGCCAAAATTCTTTAGGAAAGAGACAAGACACTTTGTCAAGAACCCAAAAAAATTAAGTTGCCGGAAATCGTTTCTAGATTTGGTGGGGACAGTACCAACCTAATTTTCCCGGTTAAATTCAAATAAGGATGCAAACACATTTATAAAAAAAAACGCTCTCGCCGAAAAATCTCTAACTCCGGTTTGCGAGCCTGGAGAAAAAAACCCGCGGTTTTCAAACTAACCAATGATGAAATACACTAATACTTCCGTACCCTGCGCATGAGGTGTTGTCGGATCTATTTCCATGGTTGAAATTTTTATAACAAGGATATCGAGACACCCTCCATACATAGACCGAACATTTGCCTACCGGACCCCCGCCAACATAGCAAGTAGGAGGAAAATAACCAGCCGGACTATAAGAAGCTCAGCATTGAAACCATCAACTGTAAAATCAATTACTGGAGATCAGAGCATGCATCAAACCCAGGAATATTCGAACACTCAACCTATTCCCATATGAGTAAAGCTATACTAAGTGTAGAATTTAGTTGTATTTTAGTTACAGTTTTAGTCAAAAGTTTCCTTTGTTCTTTATATATGTTTTCTCTAAGATTCATATGGTTTGACGCCATTTTTGTAAAACATTTCTACATTAATAAAGTTGTTTCTGAACTTGAACCTAAAAATACACATTGAACTACTGCTTAAACCCGGCCTAAGAGTGTTCAGATGTTAAGTTTGCTCACCACTAGCTAGCCCTACACAACCCTTCAATCCGACTGAGTTAGCTATTAACTTTACTTAACTATGATTATATATAAATTTATATAATATAAAAATACGATTTTGTTTATTCTTTTAGTCCTGGTTTTTATCCCTCGTTTATCTCCCATTTATAAAAGTGCATAACTCGTATTTATTTTATCTTCTCCTTATCAAATTAATAAAGATATCAAAGTGGGCGGAGCCTCGGTTGTTACTGGTCAAACCGTGGACCTAAATATGTTTTCGTGCTATCAAAACTAGCTAATCCGTGAAGAATATGAGGTTCGGAAGAGAAAACATTGTCCCAATATCCTCGAAAATAAACATAAGTGAATGAAATGTTCATCTAAATGTTTTCTTCCTGTTACTGAAACCATTTGTGATGCGGCAACGTCGCCATTCCCCAGCAGAACAGCTGTTTATTTTCATGAACGTCAAAGAAAATTACGAAATTTTACAGATAAACAAAACAATCAAAAGTTTTTATGTGATTTTTCCCGAAACCTGTGATCTCAAATTCCATTTACGATGCCTAAATAATGCGATGTGCGCAGTGTCCACAGTAATTCGATGGGATGCCTCCTGTTTAAGGTAACTTCCTGGACACTATCTAACCTCCAAACCTAGCTCTATAAAATACCCTTAATTTGTGTACAGAAAGACCGAGTCGAAGAGCCTTGATTGTTTACCTAAATAAACAAATATGTAACGTTTGCCTTAAACGTAAAAATGACACGTTACACCTGTGGCGCACCATCATTTATTTAGCAAGAGTAGGAGTTCCGGCCATCTAGTGCAACATAAATGGATCTATCCTTAAGGTAACTTTCAAACCAAGTGCGAAGTTTCGGCGACAATCCCATTGCTTTGAGCTTGTTGAGCAGATTTTCATGCCAGACTATCGAATGCTTTAGATATATCTAAGGCAATTGTTCTTGTTTCGCCACGTAACTCAATTGCTTTTTGCCATAAGTGACGTATGTAAGTAAATCGCCAGTTGACCTATATTTTCGAAATCCGTAATGCTTGTCGTTGATAATGTTGTACTTTTCCAAGTACTTGGTTTGGTGATTGTTCACAACTCTTTCCATTACTTTTGATTTTTTTTTACGGGTATGCGCACTCGCAAGGAGATCCCTATCATCACCGGAAGTAGAGCAATTGGTCTATAGTTTATCTGATCTGTCTTTTTCCTTTCTTTGGAATAGGTTGTACCGCGGATTTCCATGATGATGGATATACTCCTTGCCTGTAAAATAAATTGAATAATTTAGCGAAAGTTGGGGTGAGTTCATTAGCACAATTTTTGAGTACTATTGCGGGAATGCCATCTGGACCCATTGGTTTGTTTGTATCCAACTTTTTAAGGGATTTTCGTATTTCTCTGTGACAAAAGGGTACCTCTGGTATACTGTGGGAAACCCTTTCAATGAACGGTGGAGTTTTTCCATTTGGCACTGTTAGGTTTGAGTTGTAGAAAAGATTTTGGCCAGCATATTGGCTTTTTTCTCTGATATTGTGGCTAAGTGAGTATTTTTCTGGTATGGATGACTTGGTAAAGTTTGATCCAACAGCTTTTGCAAGAGACCAAAAGGACCTAGAACTACTTGGACAATTCAGCAACCTGTTTTTCATTCTTTGATTGTATGTTTCTTTGGCGGCGTCAATAGTAATTTTGCAACTATTTCTGGCTTCTATAAATTCTGTGTGGTTTTGAGCGGTTTGTTGTCGTTTCCAAAGGTTATATGCTCTGTGTTTTTTCTGTACAGCCGTTTGACACTGGCTGTTGAACCAAGGTTTTGCATTTGCTCTGCGTTTTATTGTATGTGGGATATATGCATCCATTCCAGACAAGATTACTTTTGTTATTTCATTACAGCAAATAGTGGGATCAGCTGTTTTAAGGCAAACCTCTTGCCATGGAAAATCCAGGTAAAACTGTTTAAGGTCATTCCATTTTGCCGATTTATAGTGCCACATTTTACGAGGAAGTGATTGTTGGCTTGGTGGTATGAGCATTTCGCACTTTGTTATTATAAGTTTATGATCGGATGAACCAAGTGGGGATCTACTTGAATTGTGTACGAGTCAGGATTTGTAGTTAGGAACAAGTCTAAAAGCGCTGCAAATTCACCCCTTTCTGAGATACGGGTAGGTTCATCGACAAGCTGCGTTAGACCACAACTTATGGCAAAAGCTTCTAGTTCAGGCAAGATTCGGGAAAATCCACTTTCTAGAAGCATTTTATATTACTTTTTGGCAAATGGGCAATTCTCCCTATTTTGACCCCGCTGAATCCGAATATCCATGTTGCCAACTCGAAATATTGACAGGGGCTGAGATATTCAAGATGCCGGCCAAAATGGCGGCGGAATTTTAAATTGCCGCTGGAAAGCCCAAATTGTCACAGGTGTACATTCAAAATATATATTTGTATAATTAAAAAATAATAACATATTATTTTTTTTTCAATGGCTGCAAAAACCTCCAAAAACCCCCCCAGACCCCCCAAAATCTAAAAGTTTGATGGTTTTTTAAAATTTTCCTAAAATCTAAGCTCTTAGAGAAAAATCTATAATATACTTTATTGTAAACAATAAAATTTTCTTTTCAACATGGTATAACTTAATAAAGTTAGACTAATAACAAGCTCTCCAGCGGCGTCCGTTAATTGAAGTATTTAAAAAAAGTTCAAAAAATACCTATGTTTTTTCCAAGATTTATTTAACTTTTTTAAAAACTAATATCTACAGAAAACCGTGTATTACATTTTGGTATACTCAATAAAATTTCCTTCAAAATGACGTATAACATGATTAAATCGGTTTTTTAAATAAAACTTCAGGGGCATCCGTAAATTAAATTAATTTTGAAAAAACAGAAAGTAAACCATTTTTATTACACGTTTTATCTAATTTTCTCAAAAACTAAACTTAACATGAAAAAACTTGTTCTACACTTTTTTGTAGACAGGTAAATTCCCTTTTTAAAAATGTGAAACTCGGTGGGGTTTGACTTATAGCAAACTCTTCAGCGACGTCCGTCAATGGGGGTGATTTCAACAAATCATTAAAAAAAACATGTTTTTCATACGTTTTATTCAATTTTCTTAAAAACCAAGCTCTTTATCAAAAAATGTGTTCTATACTTTGTCATAGCCAATAAAATTTACTTTCAAACGATGTATAACAAAGTGGAAGTTATTTTAGATTTACCGCTCCAGTGGTGTTCTGAATTTAAAGAAATTATTTAAGATCAATCCACACTAATTAATTTTGTGTCTTATTAGCTTTTCGGTGGATAGTAAAGAGCGGCGGATAAAAGGTCGAAAGTACAGAATGTCGAAAGTACAAAAGGTCGAAAAAATAAGGTCGAAAGTACAAAAGATCAAAAACAAAAGGTCGAAAGTTCAAAAGGTCGAAAACACAAAAGATCGAAAGTACGACCGTGGGTCCACATCGACTGGACAGGTCAATTCGACTTGATACGGTAAATTTGTATTTTTAATATTTTGTTTTGTCGATTTTTGTTCGACCTTTTGTACTTTCGACCTTTTATGGCTTCGGCGGCGGGCCTGATAATAAAATATCCTTTTAAACAGTGTGTCACAAAATGTGACCCATGGTATAGAAAACACTCCAGGAGCGTCCGTAAATTGCAAAAATTACGAACTTACTTCCTAACAGGTTGACAGGTTGGTTGTTGATCCCAATGAGTACCTAATTATGATTATGCCCCCAAAAACACCTGTGTCAAATGGTGGGTGTGCTTTCGGTCTAGACTGATGTGACCAGTCTTCGAGAGGCCGACAAACAATCAACATCTCCTGAAGATGCCATCCACTCGAGATGGCGAAACGTCGAGAACGAATTTCCAACGACGATGGCCGAACAGCCCGAAAGCACACCCACCATTGGACGATGGCCGCGAAAGCCTTTCACAATTTGTACCTGTGTCAAAGTTACTACTGTTACTTTCTGCACAAAAATATTGCTTAGGGGGGGCCATGGCCCCTATGCCCCCTCCCCTTATAAGCACCGGTGTTTTTTTGCTTTAAAGAATTTATTTAGATAAATCAAAATATCTAATCTAATCAAAAAACAGTTTATTTTAATTTGGAAACATTTTATTTTAGTACGTATAAATTACGAACCTTTTTGAAGTATTTATCATAACATTAACCTCACTTTGTAATATATCATTTAAAAAGAAATTGTCTTATCCTCAATAAAGATTAAAGGCACATTTTTTCTGAAAATCTTAGAAAAGATATTTAAATATGCAAGAGAAACTGATTATTTCAGATATTTTTGAAAATAAGTTTATATTAGTACGCCCCTGAACCCTTAAATATGGCAACAACCCGACATTTTAATAAAGTTTTTAAAAGAAAATGTTATGTTCTACAATAAAGTATACTACATATTTTTTCCTAAACAGTGTAGTTTTTGAGAAAATTTTGAAAAACCTATAATAAACATATTTTTTCTAAATAATCCCAATTTACGTACGCCACTGAAGAGCTACTTGCTTTTCCTAACCTTATTGACCAATACATCGTTGGAAAGGGAATTTTATTCTCCACAAAAAACTGTTCTTTGCAATTTTTGATAAAAAGGTTAGTTTTCGAGAAAATTGCATAAAACTGAAAAAAAAACAGGTTTTTGGGGGTTTGGGGGGGATTTTCTCCGCCCCTGTCGATTTTTCGAGTTGGCAACAGAGATATTCGGATTCAGCGGGGTCAAATTGGGGGTAAAGTAATATGATTTGCTTCTAGACCGAAAACGGAAAGCCTTTTAAAATAATATGTTCTGACTATTCTGCTTCCCTGCCTTCATTATCTGTTTTGTTGTGGTGTTTTAGCCAGGGTATATTGTGGACGTTGAAATCGCCTAAAAAACAATTTCCGCATGTGGATAGTTAGACTGTATACTATCACAGTTTTCGGATAATGTCGCGAAAAAGTTTTGGTACTCGGTGTTACTTGGCGGTCGGTAGAGGCAGCAGATGAACTTGGTCGATGACTTTGAGGTGAATTTTAGCCATAGGATATCGAGGTTCGCTGGTTCTAGCTTCTCCTCTCGATGACATGAAAGGTCATTTTTATTGTACACACAGATCCCAAAATATGTCGAAATCGGTGGTGTAGGTCATAGCCGGGATAAAGATAGCTCACAATAGGTGTTGCAGAACTGATTTTAGTTTCAGTGAGAACAAGGATGTCAGGTCTTTGTTGTTCAAGATGTTGGTGAACTGAATTCATGTTGGTACTTAATCCTCTTATATTGCTAAAATCAATTCTGAGTTGAGTTTTTGGTCTTCTTTTAATATCTTTGCATGAAGGACCCCCAGGATCACCCGACGCCCGGAGATCCGAGTGGTCGGGTATTTTACCTCCGGAATATTTTGATCCTGGAGGCGCCATCATGCTATCTGTTACTCATTGTTGGAACCGGACTGCCAGCGCAGTAGCGGAACGTGCTGATACCACTTGGCGCTACTCAGTTCTGGCATGGTGGTATCTCACCGGTCGACGCCCAATGAGTAAAAGCGTCTACCACCTAAAGTTTTGAGTTATTTAAGTTACAAATCCACGTTGAGGTATACGGAACCCTAGTTTACCTCGTTTTTTTGTACTAAACTCACACATTGTCATCCACCTACTTACTCTCCTTTTTAACTCAAAGTAGTGGGACGAGCACACCCAATCTAAACAGTCTTGCGATTATTTTGCAAATAGAGGTGTTAATAAGATGTCATTTTGACAATCAATGTCAATCAACTTTCTTTCATCAGCACACAGTGGGCTTACGGACATGATTTTTCGGCAAAAAAGGTTAAATTAAAAACATACTTAAACTTAGAACACCTATAATAAAAAAAGAGCAGAGAGCCCAGTAGGCCTTGAAAAAAATATAATTTGATTGACGCAACTTCCAGTTATTTTTTAGAAGTGTCATTTTTCCTTTCAAAGGAACGCGTCATATTTATATAGCGATTTGATCCAGATTTAAAGCCATTTTGCGACAACATTTTATGTTGTATAATAAAACAAATCTTGTAGAGAGAGGTAAGTGGATTTTAAACCTGCATATTTTGATTCCAATTTTGATGTGTAGACTGCTTAGACAATGGTTTTTGCTTGGGATTTCTGAAATTCTATAAAAATATAGATTTCTTATAAATGCTGGACAAAAATTTTGCTTCATTCATTAATCGTTTTCGTGAAAGTTTTATTTTCTTAAAGAGTACATATCTTTCAAAAATCCCATATAATTATATTAATCATATACAACAAAGCATGTCAGTCTTAACAAAAGCGATTGTCTATTATTTCTATTTTTACATATTAGTGGAGCAGAGGGCCTATGTAAAAATGGTTTTATCGTGTGATCTTTGAGGTGGCAAAACGCCGTTTTAACTGTAGATCTAGAGGCTTAAGGTAAGTTTAAAAAGTAGTTTTTTTTCTCAAACCCGTGCAGGGAGGTGGGGGGGGGGCGCCATCTTGAATTTTATCGGCATTAGTTTAGATTATATTTTTTTTTTTGCTAAAATTTCTTTACCAATTTAAAAAAAAAGGTGCCGTTATTAGGCAAATGCCTTGTGTTATTAAACCAAAAAAAACTGGTCAGCAGGCGCAAGCAGCCGATGAGGAAAAAGTTCTTGTAATCATTTTTTTATTTTTTTTTATTTTGCAAAATTTTTGTTTGAGGCCACTTAAAATCTTGATTGGATAAGCTATGCGTTTAGGATATACCTAACGGCACATTTATTGTGCTTTTGACCGTGTATTCAGCTGTGGTTAGTAGCTCGTTGCTATTTTTTAAATTAATATTTTTTATCTTGGGAACACATAATTTTTCAAATTTTGGATGAACCGGTTTCGAAAAACAAATATTTTTTTTCTAGCAAATTGCATCACAGAATCACCAACTTATGTATTGCCTATTACTTTCAAAATATGTCGCTATCAACTGGTGAGAAACATTTATTAGTCCTATAACCTTGAAACATTTCACAAGCCTCCAAACATAAAAAATAGAAATAATTAATTTTTGATCAAAAAAACTACTATTTTAAATACTCGGCTTTTTAACCTAATTTTTTGGTGGTGATTTTGGTTTCATATGCCACACGTTAAACTAGGGTTCTTAGGCTATTAAACTGTCTATCTCAGATATGTGAGTTCTGCGAAGAAATTTTGAGATAAAGAGACAAATTCCCAGGCATAAACATTTTCGTTCAGTTTTCATCGACGGTTTATTATTATATTATAATATTTATTTATATAATGTCCTACGATGATTCTTACCTTTTTGTAACGGCACATTTATTGTGATTTTGACCGTGTATTCAGTTTTGGTTAGTAGCTCGTTGCTATTTTTTAAATTAATATTTTTTATCTTGGGAACACATAATTTTTCAAATTTTGGATGAACCGGTTTCGAAAAACATTTATTTTTTTCTAGCAAATTGCATCACAGAATCACCAACTTATGTATTGCCCATTACTTTCAAAATATGTCGCTATCAACTGCTGAAAAAAAATTTTTAGTCCTATGACCTCGAAATATTTCAAAAGCCTCTAAACATAAAAAAATAGAAATAATTAATTTTTGATCAAAAAAACGTCTATTTTAAATACTCGCCTTTTTAACCTGAATTTTTTGTGGTGATTTTGGTTTCCTGTACCACACATTAATCTATGGTTCTTAGGCTTTTAAACAGTGTATCTCAGATATGTGAGTTCTGTGAAGAAATTTTGAGATAAAGATGCATATTCCCACATATATATCTTCTCGTTGGGTTTTCATTGACGGTTTATTATTATATTATAAAATGTATTTATATAATGTCCTACCACAATTCTAATGTTTATGCTAGGCGTTATTCTCGATTAAAACAAGCTAATTTATTTGAAGCTTAATGACCTTTAAGCACGTCAAATGTAAAAAAATTGAGATAATTATATGTTAATAGGGAGGATAGCCTATGTAGAAATGGTTTTATCGTGCGATCTTTGAGGTGGCGAAACGTCATTTTAACTGTAGATATGGGCTTAAGCTACGTTAAAAAAGTAATTTTTTTTCTCAAACTCACGCAGGGTGGTAGAGCGGGGGCCATCTTGGATTTTATCGACATTAGTTTAAATTATATTTAATTTCTTTAAAAAATATATAACAATTTAGAAAAAAAAGGTGTCGTTTTAAGCCAATTCCTTGTGTTTACTAAGAATAAAAAATTGGTCACCAGGCTTAACCAGCCGATTAGTTAAAAATTTACAAATTTGTCATATTATTTTTTCTATTTTGCAAATTTTTGTTTGGAGCCATTTAAAATCTTTACGAAATAAGATATGCATTTAAGTTATATACTGCTTTTTAATGACACATTTATTGTGCTTTTGACAGTGTATTTGTATTTAGCTTTGTTTAATAACTCGTTCTTCTTTTTTAAATCAATATTTTTTATCTTGAGAACACATAATTTTTTAAATTTTGGATAAACCGGGTTCTAATAACATTTAATTTTCTTCTGGCAAAATGCATAACAATGTTACCAACATGTGTACTACCAATTATTTTCCAAATATGTAGCTATTAATTGGTACAAAACGTACGTCTATGACCTAGAAACATTTTAAAAGCCTCTAAATATAAAAAATAGCAATAATTAATGTTTGATCAAAACACGACTATTTTAAATACATACTCACCTTTTTAACTTGATGTTTTTGTGGTGATTTTAGTTTCCTATATAACACGTTAATCTATGATTCTTAGGCTTTTAAACTGTGTATCTCATATATTTGAGTTCTGTGAAGAAATTTTGAGATAATGAGGCATATTCCAAGCAACGTGGATTTTATCGACATTAGTTTAAGTTAAATTAATTTTTTTTTAAATTTATACACCAATTTTAAAAAAGAAAGTGTCGTTTTTAAACAAATGCTTTCTGTCAAAAAAAACGAAACAAAAATTAATTATCAGGCGCAACCAGCCGATGAGTAAATAATTTACGAATTTATATTTTTATTTTGCATAATTTTTGCTTGGGGCCACTTAAAATCTTTATCACTTAACCTATGCGTTTACGATATACTTGTTTATAATAGCACGTTTATTGTGCTTTTGACTGTGTGTTCAGCTTTGGTTAATAGCTCGTTGTTATTTTTTAAATTAGTATTTTTTATCTTGGGAACGCATAATTTTTCAAATTTTGGATAAACCAGGTTCTAGTAACATTTAATTTTTTTCTAACAAAATGCATTACAATGTTACCAACCTATGTATTACCAATTTTTTTCCAAATGTGTGGATATCAATTGATACAAAACATTTTTTACGCCTATGACCTTGAAACATTTTAAAAGCCTCTAAGCCTCAGAAATAGAAAGAATTAATTTTTGATCAAAACACGACTATTTCAAATAGGTACTTACCTCTTTAACTTGATTTTTTTGTGGTGATTTTGGTTTCCTATACCACACGTTAATCTATGATTCTTAGGCTTTTATACTCTGTATTTCATATATTTAAGTTCTGTGAAGAAATTTTGAGATAATGAGGCATATTTATCGACATTAGTTTAAATCATATTTAATTTATTTTTCAAATATATACACCAATTTTAAAAAAGAATGCCTTCTGTTAATAAATAAAAAAATTAGTTATCAGGCGCAACCAGCCGATGAGTAAATAAATAATTTCTATCTATGAATTGTAAGGGTAGGGAGCGCGGGTTTTATTCATCCTATATTTTGAGTTTTAACACTCAGAGAGGGGATGATAATTAATCGTGAAATATTCAAATATTAGAAAAAGCAAAGAAAACAAGCTCGACTTACTAAATGTATTTGGAGATTCAATGATAGGAGAGTCACGCTTATTCCATGAAAAGCACTTCAATGTCCAAACACGCATGTGTTTATAACGCAAAAATGTAAATTAATTATTATAATTGATTAGGTTGTACCGTACGACACGCATACAATTGTCGCCTTTTCGCAGCAGCGAATTAGTCTCTTGTCCGATGCTTGTTGCTCTCTTTTCAGCAGGACTGCGCACGCATCTCGCTCGCGTCTCCAGTGGTGGCGTGGAAATCAGGAAAAGCGTAGGAAATGAGTTAAATGGGGGGTTCATGTACGGGACGAAAAGGAGAGCACCGAGCACCGAGCTTGTATGAAAACTAAAGTAGCAAAGTAGTTATTATTTCTACTTAATTTGAATTAAATTAGTAATATATTAAGTAAGTGATTTTTAACCATTATTAAAATAAAATCGCGTATTTTCTACTTGCATAGCGACGTAATGAAAATAGTAAAAAAAAGAAAAAATATTAGTTCTAAAAATATTCCCAAAATATTAGGTAAAAACGATATACAAAAGGGCGAAAACGGACTAGTAAATATTTTACAAATCTGTAATATTTAGGTAAAACTAGCTGTTGGTGCAAGAATTATTTGCCAGCTTTTGGCTACTTTTATATTTTAATATTATTTTTCATTTCAAATTTCGCGGGGTATATGCATATGACTTATCCTCGCACCGAGACACGCGCGAGTCTGCGCGAGGAGTCGCAATCGGGAAACCGACAACAAGCACAAGAAACGCCGTGAGTGCTACATTTTTCCCGTTTTTCCTATCTTCCAAGCGACCAAAACGACTGCAACTAGATGAATACTAAGGTAGGTGCACTTTAGATATTTTATATGCATCGTTTTTTCTGATTTCCTTTCAATGAACCTTAAAATTACGTTTTTCAATTTCTTATCTCAAAATATTGGGTATTTCTCGAATGAGTGGTGTAAGTGGTGAACCAGCCAACCTAAAGTCAACACAACTTACGTTTGCACCCTCATTGGATGGTTCTTCTAACCGGTTCCTTTCAATTTACATTTTCAGCAGTTATCCTGTAACTTTTCAAACTTACAAATTTCCAAAATTTTCCGTTTTCGGCGAGATTTTTCGTATTTTCTTAAGTCACGTGTGTTAAAAATATCAACTCGGGTGAGTTATATATCGAATATCGAATATACCTAAGGAATTAAAAGGTATAGTCGACCAATACAGTATTGTAAGCTGCCACGCGCGCGCTGTTTGAATTACTTGACTTGGGTTACACTGCCAGCATACATACTCCGGTATTTTCGTAAAGAGCCCTTATAGCATAGGGTATTAGCGCTCGACTCGTGATCCGCAGGGCATGGGATCGAGACTCATTCAACACAAAACTTTTTTTCTTTACTAGTTTGGTAATTGGTGATATCAGAGGATAGTTAGTATAAACATCTCCTTAATTAAATTTACTAATTACTAATTAATAATTAAAATAAATTAAAAATTCTTTAATTTAATGAAATTTTTATTAATTATTTTTTCTTTCATTTTGTGAACTAAAATTGGATTTTTAAAGCGTTTTAGAAGTTTTAACAAATCTTTGGTTTTAAAAAAAGGGTAATTTTCAAAATCAAAATGTCAAAACCAAAAAAGACATTATTGCTAGACAAGCGTGCTATTTGTGTAAATCAAATAACCGAATCGAATGAGATCGCGAAACAGGCGAAAGCAGACTCTTCGTTCCAGTTCCTCTTCAAATCTAGGTACGAGGATAATGATGAATGTCATCAAAAGTTTTACGAGTCTCATAACCAAATCATCGGATCCCTCGAGGAGTTGGGACTCGATTTTAATGAGCAGGACAAGATAAGAAAAAGATTCGATTTACTTTTTTATGAATGTCGTGGCATTTATTATGATATTTTTCGAGCCAGCAATACTAATTTCGTTTCACTAAATACTTCTGCCAATAGCCCTAGGTCAAATTCTAGATCTTTTCCTTTACCCAAGTTGGCTAGTTTCGATGGCAACTATAAGAATTGGCAACATTGGTTTGACCTCTATAAGGTCATGATTCATGATAGCGACTTGAGCGATATAGAAAAGTTTTAGCACTTACGTAGTTCAGTGACTAACGAAGCACTTAGTCTGGTAAAAACAATTCCGTTATCTGACAGCAATTATCATATTGCATATGAGGCTCTAGTCAAGAGATATCAAAATAAGCGTCTCATAGCTACGACTGCTTTAAATGCTATGAATTCCGTTTCGGTGAAAACCAGTTCTGCGAAAGAGCTCCGTTTTATGTTAGACACCTTTTCCGAGAACTTAGATATTTTGACCGAACTCGGTTTTCCTACGACAGAGTGGGACTTTCTTACAGTTAATCAATTGCTTTCCAAGTTGGACGTTAAGCTACGCACAGAGTTTGAGCTATATTATAGCAGAGAGAAAAGCCAAGTCGACATTCCTTCTTACACTGACTTGTACAGCTTTATCGAAAATCACTGTATAGCCTTGGAGTCTGTCCAACATATGCAGTTAATTAGTAAGCCCCCCTCTAGTTCAAATCATGCTAAGCCCCTGAATAATAATCAGCGGAACTTTAGTCACAATAATTATCCTAAAAATACACCAACTTCATCTTTCAATACTACAGTTTCAAATAATCCAATTCAACCAAATAAACCGTTCAATTCAAATGTCATTTGTGCCAGTCCAATCATGTCCTAGCCAGATGTCCCGATTTCCTAAATAAAAATTCAGAAGAAAGACTTTCCTATGTAAGACAAATTAACTTATGTGAAAAGTGCATGCATTTTTCTCATCAAACAAGGAATTGTTCTTCTTCTTATAGCTGCAGAGGGTGTGGCCTTAAACACCACAGTTTACTGTGCCCCTACCCCCGTCAGAACAATACACGTGTTCAGCAGGGTACAAATACTAGTACTCAGGAAAATCCACACTTTCTTTCTGTTTCACAAGGTACTTCCTCAACCAATTGTCACGCCACAACTATTCCCAATCAATCTACTTTTCTACTTTCAACAGTTGTAGCTGACATTTTGGATTCTAGAGGAAATTACCAACCCGTGCGGATTTTGCTAGATTCAGCATCTGAAGCCAATTTCATTTCGGAAAAATGCCTTAATAGACTAGGTCTCCCCAGACAACAATTGTCAATTTCCATTCAAGGTCTAAATCAAAAGGCATCTTCGACTACCAAAGGCAAAACTAATTGCATTATTCGACCGCAAGGAAGAATAGATCCTACCTTTCTGTTTGAGGCTTTAGTATTGCCTCAATTATGTTCCAATATTCCCTCTGTTTCTATAGATTCCAGTCAATGGGATCATATTCGGAACATTAAAATTTCAGACCAAACTTTCAACATACCTAGCCCCATAGATATTTTACTCGGTTGTGAATTATTTCCTCAGATTTTAAGAAATGGAGTCATCCATGGTCAAAAAGGGCAAGCTAGCGCTTTTAACAGTGTTTTCGGTTACGTCTTGATTGGTAAGGTAGACGCTTTGATTCAATCCACGCCAAGTACAGTCGTTAGCTGTTATACATCTTTAGAACCGCCCTTAGAAGTTTGTTTAGAGAAATTTTGGGAAATAGAACAAGTCCCACATAAAGTTCACAGCAGCCCTGAAGATATTCTGTGTGAAAATATCTTTTCGGACACAGTATCTCGTAACGAATCAGGCAGATTCATAGTTTCATTACCTTTCGTTAACTCAGAGCCTACTTTAGGTGATACTTATCCTATTGCTGTAAAAAGGTTTAAATCGCTCGAATTCCGACTTCTTAAAGACCCTGTGCATTATGAAGCATACAAAGACTTCATGAAGGAATACATATTATCAAATCACATGATTCCGGTCCCTACACCTAGTTCCAAAGAAATCTTAGACTGGTCATATTTCATTCCCCACCATAGTGTTTTCAATAGGGGAAAAATTCGCTGCGTTTTTGATGCTTCACAAAAGGGTTCTAGGGGTTTATCTTTAAATGATACATTATGCGCAGGTGCTAAACTTCAATCTGATGTCCGCGAAATACTTCTGAAATTCCGATACATGCTGTAGTGTTTACTGCAGATGTTGTTAAAATGTTTCGACAAATTCTTGTCACACCTGAGCACACACGATATCAAAATATCTTATGGAGATTCTCTGAAACCGATCCCATTCAAACCTACTCTCTCAGAACTGTTGTCTATGGTCTTAAATCATCACCCTACTTGGCTATACGTACTCTACAGGAATTGGCTAGATTAGAGTCTACAAACTTTCCTAATGCTTCTAGAGTTCTGTTAAAAGACGTCTACGTCGATGACGTTTTAAGCGGCCACAATTCCGTAGTTTCGGCCATAGATCTACAGCAAGAACTCATTTCATTATTACGTCGTGGTGGTTTCGAGCTCAAAAAATGGGCAAGTAACAAACCAGAACTTATTTCATCATTTCCAGAGACTGATACACAAATGTCCATTTCTTTCGACAAAGCAGAGCCTAATTTTGTCAAGGTGCTTGGTCTCCAATGGAATCCAGTGACAGATTCATTTACATATCTTGTTATACCTGAGGATAAGCCTTGCACTAAACGTGGAATCCTTTCTCAAATAATGAAAATATTTGACCCGTTAGGTTTCTGTTCTCCAGTGTCCTTACTGGCCAAGCATCTGATGCAAGATTTATGAAAGGAAAAGATAGAGTGGGACTCTCTTCCGCCCCTTCATATCATAAATACTTGGAATCAGTTTCGCATGGAGCTTCCGAAACTTTCTAATCCTCGTTTACCTAGACGTCTTACAATAGACAAACCTACTCGCATAGAATTACACGGATTTTCCGATGCTTCAATGGTTGGTTATGCAGCCACAGTCTACCTTCGTATTGAAGCATCTTCTGGCGAGCTGTTTACTTTTCTTGTTATGGCAAAATCTAAAGTTGCACCACTTAAAACGGTTAGTCTCTCAAGACTGGAACTCTTGGGCGCTACCCTACTGTGTGATCTTATCTCTTTCATTCAAGCAAGTTACGCTGAAACTTTGGTGTTTAATGAAATTTGGGCGTGGTCTGACTCACAAGTGGTCTTGCGCTGGTTATCTGATTCTCCCCATAGATGGGTTACATTCGTCGCTAATCGTGTTTGCAAAATCCAAGAAACTTTACCCCCTCATGTATGGCACTATGTTCCGTCTTCTGAAAACCCAGCGGATTGTGCTTCTCGTGAACTTACACCTAACCAACTTGTTCACCATGACATGTGGTGGAAAGGTCCACCCTTTCTAAGCCTTCCACGAGAGGAATGGTCTAATGGCTTTCATTGTCCAGATCTTTGCGACAGTGAGGATTTGGAAGAGCGCAAGACATTTCTCACGGTCATGTCAGACCCACATGAGATCGATGTTCTCTTGAATAAACATTCTTCTCTCACGAAAATACAACGAATCATTTCCTACACGCTTAGACCAATTTCGAAAATCTATTACTCAGATCATTAAGTAACGGAAAAGGAATTGCAGAATTCCATGATTGTTCTTGTCCGCCATGTCCAACGTACAGTATTTTCCGATCTTATTTCAAAATTTAAAACAAACAAGTTGCTTCCAAAACCCTTTCGTAAACTTTCATTATTCCTGGGCCAACAAGGCTGTCTCCGAGTAGGCGGTCGCATTAAGCATGCTTCTGAACTTTCTTATTCTGCTAAGCATCCGTTGCTTTTGCCACGTTCACACCGGCTTACTACTTTTAATTAATAATTATCGAATATACACATTCAAAATACTTTCGTCCAGGTCTCAAAACCCTACACTATCTGCTAAGGCAGCAATTTTGGGTGCTGTCTGCTCGATACGCTATTGAAAAGGTAGTTTCTCATTTTATCTTATGCTTCAGGCTTCATCCAAAACCAGCTGTGCAATTTATGGGAGATTTACCTCCTCAAAGGATTTCCCAGTTAAAACCATTTTCCCATGTTGCCGTGGACTATTGCGGACCGTTTGATATCTTAATGTCAAGACACCGAGGTGCCAAACTCTATAAAGGCTATATTCTTGTTTGCGTTTGTGCTGCAACCAAAGCAGTGCACTTAGAATTAACTTCCGATCTTTCAACAGATACGTTTCTTGCGGCCTTTAAAAGGTTTGTCTCCAGACGTGGAAGGATATCACACGTTTATTCTGATAATGGTACCGCCTTTTTTTCTTTTCTTTATATATAATTTTTTTTTCCTTTTTACAATGTACTAGAATTAAGGTAAATTTTCGTGCATACTTGCACGATTTGGGTATTTAGATATAGTTTTTTTTCGTATCCTTACTAAAAACACACGTGTTTTGGTGGCCGGAAAATGTTGGTGCAAGAATTATTTGCCAGCTTTTGGCTACTTTTATATTTTAATATTATTTTTCATTTTAAATTTCGCGGGGTATATGCATATGACTTATCCCCGCACCGAGACACGCGCGTGTCTGTGCGAGGAGTCGCAATCGGGAAACCGACAACAAGCACAAGAAACGCCGTGAGTGCTACATTTTTCCCGTTTTTCCTATCTTCCAAGCGACCAAAACGACTGCAACTAGATGAATACTAAGGTAGGTGCACTTTAGATATTTTATATGCATCGTTTTTTCTGATTTCCTTTCAATGAACCTTAAAATTACGTTTTTCAAGTGTAAGTGGTGAACCAGCCAACCTAAACTCAACCCAACTTACTTTTGCACCCTCACTAGCCGAATCTCATAACTATTAATTATCTCGAAATATATGATATACCAATAAAAACTATATATGTATGAAAATTTTTTTTAAAGCTCAAGACTCGTAGATTTATACAGTATTTAAATCTAAAATAAAGGCAATAATTGTTTTACCAATTAACATAGTATTTTTTTTCTGTGTTTTATATTTAAAGTGTTTTGAAATACTACTTAAAGGTCATTGCAAATTCCCTTGTCTTTATTTATTTTAAATACGTAGTTTCGGTTAGTAAGTATTTCTAACCAGTTTTACATTTGAAAATGGTTAGAGATACTTACTAACCGAAACGTCGTCTTTAAAATAACTACAGACAATGAAAGTCCGAAATTTTATTTATCAACTTAGGAATTATGTTAGGACACTACGAATCTATGAATAAATATTATAATATAATAATAAACCTTCGATAAAAATTCTACGAAAAGGTCTATACGTTGGAATATGCCTCCTTCACAGAACCATAGAAAATATAGTTATATTTTCAGAATGGAGAAAAGGGCGCTTCATGTGCCTAGTGGCCAGGCCTAGAGCCTACCCCACACTACTACTACTACTATATTTTCAGAACTCACATATATGAGATACACAGTTTAAAAGCCTAAAATCCATAGATTAACGTGTGGTATAGGAAACCAAAATCACCACAAAAAAATAAAGTTACAAAGGCGTGTATTTAAAATAGTGGTTTATTGACTTTTTAAATTTCAAGGTCATAAGACTAAAAAATGTTTTTCATCAATTGATAGCCACACATTTGAAAAATAATTGGTAATACAAAAGTGAGCAATGCATTTTTCTAAAAAAAAAAAAGAAAAGTTATTTGAACCCGGTTCATCCAAAATTTGAAAAATTCTGTATTCCCAATCTAAAACATATGAATTTATAAACTAACAACGAGTTAATAGCCAAAGCTGAATACACAGTTAAAAAGCACAATAAACGTGCCATTACAAAGAACTATATCTTAAGCGCATAGGTTACGTCATAAAGATTTCAAGTGGCAAAATAAAAAAAACTAAAAAAAAAATATTACAAATTTAATTACCATATTTTTTGTTTATTAACGGAAGGCATTCGCTTAAAAACGACACATTCTTTTTTAAAATTGGTGTATACATTTTTAAAAACTTAAATATTATTTAAACTAGTGTCGATAAAATCCACGATTCGTTAAAATATGCGTCATTATCTCAAAATTTCTCCACAGAACTCACATGAGATACACAGTTTAAAAGCCTAAGAACAATAGTGTAATAAAAGAAACCAAAATTATCAAAAAAAAGGTGAGTATTTAAAATAGTCGTGTTTTGATCAAAAATTAATTATTTCTATTTTTTATGTTTAGAGGCTTTTAAAATGTTTCAAGATCATAGGCGTAAAAACTGTTTTGTACCAATTGATATCTACACATTTGGAAAATAATTGGTAATACATAGGTTGGTAACATTGTAATGCATTTTGCCAGAAAAAAATTAAATGTTATTAGAACCCGGTTTATCCAAAATTGGAAAAAATATGTGTTCCCAAGAAAAAAATTACTAATTTAAAAAATAACAACGAGCTATTAACCAAAGCTAAACACAAAGTCAAAAGCACAATACACGTGCTCTTACAAGGAAGTACATCTTAAACGCATAGGTTACGCCATAAAGATTTCAGTTGGCCCCAAATAAAAATTTCGCAAAATAAAAAAAAATAAAAAAAATATTATAAATTTGTAAATTATTTACTCATCGGCTGGTTGCGCCTGATAACAATTTTTTTTCGTTTATTAGCAGAAGGCATTTACTTAAAAACGGTACCTTTTTTTTTAAATTGGTGTATAAATTTAAAAATAATTAAATATAATTTTAACTAATGTCGATAAAATCCACGTTGCGTTGGAATATGCCTTGTTATCTCAAAGTTTCTTTATAGAACTTAAATATGTGAGATACATAATTTAAAAGCCTAAGAATCATAGATTGGCATGTGGTATAGGAAACCAAAATCACCACAAAAAAATTAAGTTAAAAAGGTGAGTATTTAAAATAGTCGTGTTCTGATCAAATATTAATTATTGCTATTTTTTATGTTTAGAGGCATTTAAAATGTTTCAAGGTCATAGACGTAAAAAATGTTTTGTACCAATTAATAGCTACATATTTGGAAAATAGTTGGCAGTACACATGTTGGTAACATTGTTATGCATTTTGCCAGAAAAAATTAAATGTTATTAAAACCCGGTTTATCCAAAATTTGAAAAATTATGTGTTCTCAAGATAAAAAATATTGATCTAAAAAAAAACGAGTTATTAAACAAAACTAAATACACTGTCAAAAGCACAATAAATGTGTCATTAAAAAGAAGTATATCTTAAATGCATATCTTATTTCGTAAAGATTTTAGATGGCCCCAAACAAAAATTCGCAAAATAAAAAAAAATTCACAAATTTGTAAATTTTTAACTAATCGGCTGGTTAAGCCTAGTGACCAATTTTTTATTTTTAGTAAACACAAGGCATTGGCTTAAAAACCACACCTTTTTTTCCAAATTGTTATATACATTTTTAAGAAATTAAATATAATTTAAATTAAAGTCGATAAAATCCAAAATGCCCCCCCCTCTCCACCACCCTGCGCGAATTTGATAAAAAAGAATCACTTTTTAAACGTAGCTTAAGCGCATAGATCTACAGTTAAAAGGACGTTTCGCCACCTCAAAGATCGCACGATAAAACCATTTCTACATAGGCTATGCTCCTACTAATATATAATTATCTCTATTTTTTTTACATTTGACGTGCTTAAAGGTTATTAAGCTCAAAATAAATTTAACTTGCAACCTTTAATCGAGAATAATGCCTACCATAAGCATTAGAATTGTGGTAGGACCATATATAAATAAATATTATAATATAATAATAAACCGTCAATGAAAACCCAATGAGAAGATATATATGTGGGAATATGCGTCTTTATCTCAAAATTTCTTCACAGAACTCACATATCTGAGATACACTGTTTAAAAGCCTAAGAACCATAGATTAATGTGTGGTACAGGAAACCAAAATCACCACAAAAAATTCAGGTTAAAAAGGCGAGTATTTAAAATATTCGTTTTTTGGATCAAAAATTAATTATTTCTATTTTTTATGTTTAGAGACTTTTGAAATATTTCGGGTCATAGGACTAAAAAATCTTTTTCACCAATTGACAGCTTCTTTAATCGAGAATAATGCCTATCATTAAAATGAGAATCATGGTAGGACATTACATAAATAAATATTATAATATAATAATAAACCGTCGATGAAAACTGAACGAAAATGTTTATGCCTGGGAATTTGTCTCTTTATCTAAAAATTTCTTCACAGAAGTCACATATCTGAGATAGACAGTTTAATAGCCTAAGAACCCTAGTTTAACGTGTGGTATACGAAACCAAAATCACCACAAAAAAATTATGTTAAAAAGGCGAGTATTTAAAATAGTAGTTTTTTGATCAAAAATTAATTTTTCTATTTTTTATGTTTAGAGGCTTGTGAAATGTTTCAAGGTTATAGGACTAAAAAATGTTTTTCAACAGTTGATAGCGACTTATTTCGAAAGTAATGGGCAATATATAAGTTGGTGATTCTGTGATGCAATTTGCTAGAAAAAAAATAAATGTTTTTTAAAACCGGTTCATCCAAAATTTGAAAAATTATGTGTTCCCAGGATAAAAAATATTAATTTAAAAAATAGCAACGAGCTATTAACCACAGCTGAACACACGGTCAAACGCACAATAAATGTGCCGTTACAAAAAGGTATATCCTAGACGCATAGCTTACCCAGTCAAGATTTTAGGTGGCCTCAAACAAAAATTTTGCAAAATAAAAAAAAATAAAAAAAATGATTACAAGAACTTTGTAAATTTTTTGCTCATTAGCTGCTTGCGCCTGATGACCAGTTTTTTTTTGGTTTAATAACACAAGGCATTTGCCTAATAACGGCACCTTTTTTTTTTAATTGGTACAGAAATTTTAACAAAAAAAAATATAATCTAAACTAATGCCGATAAAATTCAAGATGGCGCCCCCACCTCCCTGCGCGGGTTTGGAGAAATAAAACTACTTTTTAAACTTACCTTAAGCCTAGCTAGATCTACAGTAAAAAGGGCGTTTTGCCACCTCAAAGATTGCATGAGAATATGGAAAATCTGCCCTATTATATCACTTTAAAGAGAATTTTATACTTATTATAAAAATCAAATAAAAAGAAGGCCACTCCATAAAAAATACCAACTGCAATATCTTAAAAACCAAAAATTACAGATGAAAGTAACTTTAACAGGTGGATTGTTTATGAAAAAAAAATAGGTAAAAGAACTTTTAAGGTAAACGGTTTTATTTTAAATCATCAGCAGTTTATCAAACCTGATTTTTAACAAACTATTATAAAAACGTGGACAATTTAAAAATAGAAAAAAAAATTCGGACTTTCATTGTCTATTTATTTTAAACACGACGTTTAGGTTAGTAAGTATCTCTAACCGTTTTCAAATGTAAACTGTTTTACACTTGAAAACGGTTAGATACTTACTAACCGAAACGTCGTGTTTAAAATAATAAAAGACAATGGAAGTCCGAAATTTTATTTCTTCTCAGTCATTGTCTATGAAATTCAAACAAACAATTTAAAAATGTTTAATTTATTGTACTTAAAAACACATTTTTCTAGAAAAATCATTCTTATTTGATTATGCAGTCTTTAAACTTGCTTCTCAGGTTCTTATTCGCTATGGACAAATCGGCCTAAAAGGGGGTTTCGTGTGCAACTCGTGCCAACTTTTTGCCGATAAGCCAAGTTTGTTAAGGGCACTCCATAGATCAGGTTTTAACTTGTTGTCATTCTGGTAAATGCGTTTTTTTAAAGATATGTCCCCCACCACTTTTTTTTGCACGATACTTTTTAAAACGATGCATTTTTCTTAAAAATAGTCGTAGAGGGTTGCAAAAAATGGCAAATGAATCAGTAAACACCCGCAATAAAATACTTTTGCTTCGTTTTTTTAGAAAAAATAAAATAACTGAATTTTTACTTTTTTTTGTATAGCTAGTAAAGTTTAACCTACATTTTTAATAACACCAAAGTAAAATTTTTAAAAAAAGTTTAAATAAAACTTATAGAATGAACATTTTTCTTTAATTTGGTGTATATAAGTTTTATATAGATGTTTATTCTTTATTTGTTTCAATAAAAAAAAAAATTTGTTGTCTCCAAAACGACTACCGAAGGTGTATTACCGTACGCGGACGCCTATAAGGCGGCGCGCGGCTTTACGCAGCTGAGGCGTCTAGTAGAACAGGTGATTTCTATTATTATTGTTATCGTTGTTTGATGGACATTATGACATAACGTTGTTATTGTTATTTTTGAAAGTGAATATCAGAAAGTTTTTACAATATAGTGCAGGTGCTAGAGGTAGTTGAGTATGCAAAATATGTGGACCGCAGTTTGACAATGGATCCTAGCTAAGAATAGGTCACAGACTAACGATTTGGATGGTGCCGGGCAAGTTTTTGGTCAATTTTTTTTATCCCCCCTCTTTATATAGTCGTGTTCGAATTTCTAAAAATGTAACTAAGTTGACACCCTAAAGACACAATGACATAGAAATGGATCAAAAATGTGTAAAATCTAATTTAAAAATAAAATTATATTAGTTTTTTTAATTTTAACTGCAAATCCCCCAAACCCCCCAGACTCCCCAATTCCTGAAATTTTTAGATTTTTTTCAAATTTTCTTAAAAACTAAGCTTACGAAAAAATATGTACTAATCGTTATTGTAGACCATAAAATTTCCTTTTCAACAATGTATAAGTCAGTGGGGTACGACTAATAACAAACTCTTCAGCGGCGTCCGTTTATTGAGGTATAAATTTAAAAAATAAACATATTTATTACAGGTTTTAGCCGATTTTCTTAAAAACCGAGCTCTATATCAAAAATATAATACACACTCTGTTATAGACAATAAAATTGCCTTTTAAATGAGGTATAATGAGGCAATGGTAGTTTTATCTATAACAATTTAGGGGTGTTAGTTTTATCCAATTTTCTCAAAAATTAAGCTTTTTGGAAAGAAAACTATTTTGCCATTTATTGTTGAAAATTAAATTTCCTTTATAACAATGTATTAGTCAGTGGGGTCAGGCTAATGACAAACTCTCCAGCGGCGTCCAATTATTAAGAAAATATAAAAAAATAAAGAAACCACATAGGTTTTACCCGAATATCTTAAAAACCAAGCTCTCTATCAAAAATTGTGACCTATAGTCGATTGTAGACAATAAAATTTCCTTTTAAACGTGTATAATTGTGTAAGATTTATCTTCAGATTAAAACTTCACAGGCCTGTGCAACTTAAATCAATTTTTACAAATCACTAAACATATTAATTCTGTTACAAGTTTTTTTTTCCAATTTTCTCAGAAACTAAGTTCAATTTGCAAAAATGTGTTTTATACTTGAACCAGATTTCAATAAAAAATCAAAATAGCTATCTTTTTTATATAAACTTTTTTTTTCTAGCTCCAATAGTTTTATAAATAAAATAAAAACATTTAACCTTTTTTTTGTAACTTTTTAATTTTTTTGACAAATACAAAAAAATACATATTTTCTGACCAAAACATTTTTAAATAAATTACAAAGCAAGTATTTTAAACTTTGTTCCATGAGAATCGGATAAGAAATAAAAAAGTTACAATTTTTTTAAAGATACGCCTTTCCGCCATTTTGAATCCGCCATATCTTTCAAAAAACGCATTTACCAGAATGACAAGTCAAACCCTGATATATGGGATGCCCTTAACAAAGTTAGCTTATCGGCAGAAAGTTGTCCCAACTTGCACACGAAACTTGATTTGTCCATAGACTACAAAGTCAGGGTTATGTTCGTATTATTTTCTAGTTTTTGGTACAGCCATATTTTTAGTTTGGTTTTTAGATTACCGGGTGGGCCAAAAAAAACAAAAATTTTTTTTTTCATTATAACTTTTTTATTATAACTTTTGAACTATACAATTCAAGATGTCAGAACAAAGCGTGGATCAACATGCGGAAGTGATCACTATTTTCTGGAGTCCAAAATTCTCTTTCCTTATCAAGGCCGAAGCCTGCATCAACAACATCTTGATGATACAGTGATTGAAGAAATTGATCACTGTAAATATAATTTACTAAGCCTAGAACATGACAGCGTAAAAAACTTATACAAAAAGAGACTGAACGAAAAACTTAATACAAGTTCAGGTGAAACCCCAGATGAGGAATACGAATGTATTATATTAAGCATCCACCAAGCTGCAAAGGAAGCACTAGGATTAGTGGAAGAAACTTCTAAAAGAAGAAAACCATACTGGTGGGATGCTGAGATTGAAAGAGAAATAGAGGAAAAAAGGATATCACACCTACTTATCCCAAAAGACAGATAGAAGCAAACAAGAATACAAAATCGCACAATCAAAGGTGAGAAGAATGATCAGTGATAAGAAAAATCATTCGTGGACGCAAAAGTGCCAGAAAATAGATTCTTACTTAGGAGGTAGGAGCAGTACCGACAGCTGGAAAACTATAAGATCGATTAAAAAAGAAACATGCAGAGATATCTTACCAATACCAGACAAAGAATGGGATGAGCATTTTAAAAAACTTTTAACTGAAGATAGAGCAGAATTCAAGAAAGACGCAAGAGACTTTATAATTAGAACGATGGGATCTCCAGTACCCCTCACAATCTCCGAGGTCAAAAACGTGTGCACAACCTTAAAAAGCGGTAAATCTGCCGGACCCAGAAATATCCCAGCGAAACTTATTAAATATGGCACTGAAGAACTGTTCTGGAGATTACGGAATCTTTTCCAAAAACATTTAAATGAAACTGTAGTACCAACTGAGTGGAAAACGTCATATATATCCACAATACACAAAAAAGGAAGGAAAGATATATGTGACAATTATAGAGGTATATCTGTGACTAGTAAGATAAGCAGAATATACGGTAAAATAATAAGAAATAAAGTGGAGAGCGAATATAAAGACATGGAGGCAGAAGAACAAGCTGGTTTCAGGGCGGGTAGATCGACTTCAGATCATCTCTTTTGTATAACCCATTGACTTCTATACCCTACGTGTAGACCCGGCATGGGCCTAAATTGCCATTTGCCATAAAGCTTGATATCTTTTATCCTTAGAGTAATAATAATATAAAGAGAAGAAGTCAACCGCGGCCCCGTGTAAATTTTCCCTATTCGTGGCGGTCATTCCTGAAAACTTAGAATTTCCAGAATCCCCGGCAATGGCAACATAGCTGCGTCTCTGGAATCATCTCGAAAAGACCACACTGGGCTGAATTTTCACAGTATTTTCAGAAACATAGCACTTCTTGTTTATTTTTACGTCCAACTAAGTTCTTTTTTACAAAAATAAAACTCAGCACACAGAAAAAAACACCAAAAATTCAATATACCGAGTCCCACGGCCAAGACAACACTGCATTTAATACAAACACATGTTACTGTCAGTGTCGACCTTAGCGTTTAGGAATATCTGGGCTAACCGTTCACGACTTGAGGACCCACCTAAAAACTTGTTGCCATTCTATAAGTGAAAAAATAATCTTTTGTTGGAAACTCGTAGACAATGGTTGAGTAGAAATAAAACTTTGGACGTCCATTGTCTTTATTTAAGGGCACGGGAGTGCCTCGCCACGTTCGCGCTGCCGTACCATCATTTCTTGAAACATTTCAGCCCATATTTGACCTATCTAAAACTATGATAACTATAGGAAAAAACACCTCAAAATTCTAATTTACTTCCCTCCCATATAAATGTAAAGTTATGTAAAAGTAACACTGCCCATTTCCAGAAACGCTAGAGAGCTGAACTTTTTAAGACTGAAAGACACTATGATAGAACTATAGGAAAAAATTTTAAAACACAAAAATTTTAATTTACTTCCTTCTCCTATAGATGTAAATTTATATAAAAGTAACATAGCTCACTTCCAGAAACGCTAGTGAGCTGAGCTTTGGAAGGCTGATAGAAACTATGATAAAACCATGGGAAAAAATTTAAAAACCCCAAAAATTTTCATTTACTCTCCTCCCCTATAAATGTCAAGTTATGTAAAAGTAACATTCCCCACTTCCAAAAACGCTAGAGAGCTGAGCATTGGAAGACTGATGGGAACTATGATAAAACTAAAGGAAAAAATTTAAAAACACGAAAATTTTAATTTACTTCCCTCCCCTATACATGTAAAGTTATGCAAAAGTAACATTGTCCACTTTCAGAAACGCTAGAGAGCTGAGCTTTTTAAGACTGAAAGACACTATGATAAAACTATTGGAAAAAATTTTAAAACACCAATATTTTAATTTACTTCCCTCTCCTATTAATGTAAATTTATATAAAAGTAACATTGCCCACTTCCAGAAACGCTAGAGAGCTGAGCTTTGAAAGGCTGATAGAAACTATGATAAAACCATGGGAAAAAATTTAAAAACCCCAAAAATGTTCATTTACTTTCCTCCCCTATAAATGTCAAGTTATGTAAAAGTAACATTACCCACTTCCAAAAACGCTAGAGAGCTGAGCATTGGAAGACTGATAGGAACTATGATAAAACTGTAGGAAAAGATTTAAAAACACAAAAATTTTAATTTACTTCCCTCCCCTATACATGTAAAGTTATGCAAAAGTAACATTGTCCACTTTCAGAAACGCTAGAGAGCTGAGCTATGGAAGGCTGATAGCAGCTATGATAAAACCATGAGAAAAAATTAAAAGACCTCAAAATTTTAAGTAAGGCATTGCAAAAGTTTTGAACAATATTCCGCATATTTTACAATTTTAAAAATTAAATATTATCCAATTCCTTTAAAAAAAGAAGTGAAATCATAACAAAAACATTTCATGTAAAAAAAAGCCAAGTACGCGGCATTCCATAAAAAGAATTGAGATAAAAGTAAAGTCAAGTTCTCCAATAAAAATTTCAAAATGAAAGTAATTAACTAGTTTGGAAATGTTTTTCTAAACTTGGCTATTACGGCTGTAAATGACTCTTAGGGACAGTGCTAAATTGAACATAAAGAAGTTTGGCTGTTATAGCAAAGTTTAGAAAAACATTTCCAACTAGTAAAAATCTTTCATTATGAAATTTGTATTGGAGAACTTGGCCTTACTTTTATCTCAATTCTTTTTACGGAATGCCATTTTTGCGTACTTGTCTCTTTTTTACATGAAATGTTTTTGTGTTGATTAATTTTAAACAGGACGTTTCAGTAAGTAAGTATATCTAACCGTTTTCAAGTGTAAACTAAACAATCCAGTTTACAGGCTACTACTTATACTACTTGGTGTGCAGTTGACCCGCCCCCTTTTTACCTTCCTAGCCCGCACAGCAACGGCTAGAAAAGGTATTGTTTTCCACAAAAAAATTTTTTTGAGATAACACCGTAAATGTGTTATTTGTATGTATGTATATCTGTCCGTACCGCGATAGCTCCTAAACCGCTTAACCGATTTACATGAAATTTTCAGGTAAAATAGTACTTGATACTGCAACGAGCTGATTAGATTTTAGTCAAGATTCGTGAATACTAATGAATTAGTTTTATGATAGTTAAAAAGTTTAAAAAATGATAACTTTTTAATGGAACGTCGCATCAATATGCGGTTTTCGGAATAGCGCGCGTTTTTTGAAAACAATTATGATATAACCGAAAAGTAGTGGCTTTATGATGGTTCTGGCTCACTTTGGGGGGGGGGGTGGGGGGTGGGGGGCCAGGGCCTTATTCGACGACCCCTAAAATCAGTCAAATTTACTAAAAACGAGCGAACCGTAGCAAAAATTGAACGAAAAAATCAAGTGAACCGAAGCAATCGATCTCTAAAATCAGTCAAATTTACTAAAAACGAGCGAACGTAAGCAAAAATTAAATGAAAAAATCGAGCAAATCGAAGCTGTCGCGCTATTCGACGACCTCTAAAATCAGTCAATTTTACGAAAAACGAGCGAACCGTAGCAAAAATTGAACAAAAAAATCGAGTGAACCGAAGCAATCGACCTCTAAAATCAGTTAATTTTACGAAAATCGAGCGAACGTAAGCAAAAATTGAATGAAAAAATCGAGCAAACCGAAGCTGTCGCGCTATTCGACGACCTCTAAAATCAGTTAAAAGTCCTAGCCCAAGTAAACTCTTGTGTTTTTTAGATGATATTGAGAAAAAACAACGAACCGCGTGTTACCCTTGCATCAAATTAAGCTAACCGCGTGCTACTATAGTTGAAATTATATAAAAGCATAAAAAATTATAGAAAATCCCAAAGTTTAGATGAAATTGTGAAAAAAGCGACTAACCGCGTGTTAGCATAAATATCAATTTAGAAATGTGACTAACCGAACCAAAAATTTAACGAAATAACCAACACAGGTCAGGTTTGATAAACAAATTCATGCATTTGCAAAATGTAATAATACAGTTTTCTGTAAATATAAAATAAAAATTACAGAAATCTGCGATCGAAAATATCCATTTGTACTTTTCAATACAGAAATCTGTATTTGAAACTATGCATTGGTATTTTTCAATATAGAAATATCTAGCTTTCGAGTGCTGTGAAGAGATGGCGTTAGCCGTTAGCGTTGCTGCTTTCAATTAATACATGTCTATCTTTCGAATACAGCGAATAGATGGCGCTGCGCGATGTATTTGTCACAGGTTGTCTAAATATTAGCTTTGAATTGTTATGGTTTATTAAATGTTAAGAAGCTTATGTTTGTGTACTACATTGTGTGATTAAGTTAGAAATCTTGATATTCTGTGTTAGTAGTTTAAAGTTCAAAATTTCTTTATTCAGAAGAATCTATCAAAAGGTTTACAATACATAATGAATTTTCATTTCAACTGTTTTGCGTTATGATGCAATCCTAATACTTATATGCGCTGGTTCTATTGTAAAATAAATAACTGTTAACAAACGATTTTAAAAATACACTTACAAACTGTGATTAAATTGCTGATTGTAAAATAATGAATAATTAAACTTAAAAAATTTTAAGGTTTTGGTTGTATGTCCGGCTGAGGCCTGATTTTTACGTAGGTCATTCGGACTCGCGGTTCTACTGCAGCGCTTGGGCTCGAAAGTATTCGAGAACCTTTAACAGCGTTCCTGGCTTTTCATTGGCAAACCGCGAACAGTGGCTCGTACATATAACTATATATAAGCTAAAGTAGGTTAAACGAAAGTCAGTGCAAATTGCATCATATTTAAAACTGTTAAAAGTGGTAAACGATCAGTGAAAGTTTTTTATATTCAGTATATAAAAATGCATTTGTGCACTGTTTGCAATAAATCTTTTGCATATCTTAAAGGTTTAAGACGTGATCAACGAGATAATTGTAAGGTTGAAGCCACCGCCGACCATAGCCCTTCGAAGAAACAAAAAATAGAAAATCGATGTGAAAGATGTCAAAAGAATTTTTCCCGTCAAGAACATTTAAGGCGCCATCAACGAAATAATTGTAATGTTGAAGCCACCGCCGAACATAGCTCTTCGAAGAAACAAAAAAGAGAAAATCGATGTGAAAGATGTCAAAAGAATTTTTCCCGTGAAGAACATTTAAGACGACACCAGGAAAAGGAATGTAAGTTAAAAACTCGTGTTGATTTACCTTCAACATCAAAAAAGAGCTCTAATATTGAAATGGAGCTATGCACAATCTGTGATGTCGATATCCAGAAACGATATTTGATGGCACATCAACGCAGTGAAGCACACCGGAATAAATCATGTAAACAATTGTCTGATAAGGTATTTATTTTACAAACTGCTTTTAAGTCGAGGTTGGCTAGTTATAGATTACTTTGTCGGAATTCCGAAATGGACTATAAAAGATGTTTTACTGAGATGAAGAACCAAGTGTTGCAGTTATTACAAAAATCAATCGACGAACATTGTGCTGTAAAGGTTAATATGGAGTTATTTGCAGAGTTTTTGCATCCAATCAAAGAAATATGCTCAATAAAATCATTCAATACTTCCAATCTGATAGTATGTGAAGGCTCCGACCTGTCTGTTGTTTATGAAAACTTTGTGGATCAAATGCTGGCTCAAAGTACAGAATTCCAGGAGAGTGGATCGGGTTGGGCCTTGCACAGGATTTTTCACCTGGAAGTCAACATAAATAGGTATACACCTCTCAAAGGTAACTCATATATCAAGTTACCGAAAAGTATAGAAAAGAAAAAGGCTGTAGTGAATATTCAAAATAGCGATAATGCTTGCTTTGCATGGGCAGTCACATCAGCATTGTATCCAGCTCAGAAAAACTCCAATAGAACCACATCATATCCCCATTATTCATCAGTTCTGGACTTTACAGGTATCGAAATGCCGGTTCAAGTAAAAGATATATCTAAATTTAAAACTTTAAATGATATATCGATAAATGTATATGGATTGGAGCAACAATCCGAAAATAATAAATATGAAGTTGTGGGACCACTTCAATATTCTGGACGCCGACTTCAGAAGCATATCAACTTGCTGTTACTATTTGAAGGTGTTAAAACCCACTACTGTTGGATAAAAGACCTTTCACGTTTGGTAAGGAGTCAGATTACATCACACGTTAGAAAAATTTATTTTTGTGATGGTTGTTTGATTGTGGACAGGATTGTGGTCAGGTTTATGTGACAACACCTTCCACTGAATGGAAGAAAGATAAATATGGTAGATTGATTAAGGAAAATATTTTAAAGTTTAATAGCTATGAAAAACAATTAAAAATACCATTCCTAGTCTATGCAGACTGTGAGACAACTTTGCAACCAATGGAGGTTTGTGAACCGGATCCCAACAGATCATATACAACTAAAAATATTATACATAAACCATATGCATTTGCATATATAATAAAGTGTTCATTTGACGATTCACTTTCAAAATTTGAGCTATATCGTGGACCAGATGCCGCCCAAGAATTTATAAAAAGGCTCGAGTGTGACCTAAGAGAGCTGTATAATAAATTCTTAAAAGACATCACTCCAATGACACCTTTGACCACACAAGAAAGGTTTTTAAAAGAATCAGCAAAAACGTGTGGCATTTGTGATGAACCTTTTACAGCAGAATAAAAAATTGTGACTGATCATTGTCACATAACAGGAAAAAAGCGCTATCTTGCCACACACTCAATATGCAACTTACAACATAAGATACCATCATTCGTACCAATATTTTTCCACAATCTAAGCGGTTATGACTGTCACATGTTTATCAAGGAGCTGTGTTGCCACGAAGACAATATTGATGTGATAGCGAAAAACAAGGAAAATTATATTTCATTCACCAAATCACTCTATGTAGACAGTTATAAAGACTCAGAGGGAAAGATGGTAAACAAATATTTAAAAATGCGATTTCTAGAAAGCTTTAAATTTTTGGCAGGCTCGCTGGATACTCTTAGCAAGGGACTGGATACTAATATGTTTTTAGAGACACGAAAACACTTTGACACACAAGAAAAATTTGATTTAATGCGGCAAAAGGGTGTCTTTCCCTACAGTTATTTAACAGACTTAGATAAATTGGAGGACAAAAACCTGCCAACAAAAGATCAATTTTATGATCATCTAAGAGAAGAACATATATTTATTAAATGATTGTTTGTTACTAACCGATGTTTTTGAAGAATTTAGGAGCAAATCGATAAATACATACAGGCTTGATCCTGCTCAATACTTTACTCTTCCATCCTTATCATTTGACTGCATGTTGAAAATGACTAAAGTCGAATTGGAGCTGCTTACAGACATCGACATGCTCCATTTCTTTAAAAAAGGAATAAGGGGTGGAATTAGTCAGTGTAGTGAGAGATTACACTATGCAAATAACAAATACCTACCCGAATATGATCCAAATAAACCCTCCTCCTACATAATGTATCTTGATGCAACGAATCTATACGGGCATAGCATGCCTCAAACTCTTCCAACAGGAGGATTTAGATGGTTAAAAGAACAAGAAAGTTCAAGTTTTAATGTGCTCGATATACCAGATAACAACGAATTAGGTTATGTTCTGGAAGTGGATATATGCTATCCCAGAGAATTGCATGACAAACATGCCGATTTTCCCTTTTTAGCTGAGAACATAATTCCACCGGGATCAAAATCCAAAATTCCCAAACTAATTCCAAATCTATATGATAAAATCAAATACATCATACATTACAGGAATTTAAAACAGGCGGTTCAAAATGGTCTAAAGATTACCAAAATTTACAGAATAATCGAGTTTCAACAATCAGAGTGGTTGAAAGAATACATCGATACAAATACCGACTTACGAAATAAAAGTAAAAGCAATTTTGAACGTGATTTATACAAATTATTTAACAATGCCGTCTTTGGAAAAACAATGGAAAATGTAGACAAATATAATGACATCAAACTTGTAACAAGTTGGAACAGTTATTTAAGAAGGGAAGGTGCAAGATCCCTATTGAGCAGACCAAATTATAAAAGTTCCTCAATCTTTACCGAAAACCTTGTTGCTATCCAGATGGAAAAATTAAAAATTTGCTATAACAAACCCATATATTTGGGTTTCTGTATTCTAGATCTTTCTAAAACGGTGATGTAGGAGTTTTTCTATAACGTTATAAAGAAGGAATTTGGATCGAATGCGACAATGATGTACTGCGACACAAATTCTCAAATAATTAAGGTTTTTACTGACGATTTTTATAAATTTATCAAAGAAAATCCCCAAAACTTTGATACATCCAACTATAATGAGAATAACCAATATAATATAACGAAAAATCTCTCTATATTGGGGAGAATGAAGGATGAATTTGCTGGAGATCCAATTCAATCGTTCATAGGAACCGGTGCTAAGGCATATTACTTGAAATCTCTTTCGAAAGAAACCAAAAAGTCGAAAGGTGTTAAGAAATATGTCATTAACAAGAACCTAACAGAACTGGATTACCTAAATGTTGTGAGAGAGAGACAAGGTATGATATTTCGTAAGATGAACACTTTTAGATCTGATATGCATGTCGTTTATACAGAGATTATTAATAAAGTCGTCCTGTCACATCACGATAATAAAAGATTCCTAATACCGAACACGACATGCACGCTACCTTGGGGACACTATGACATTGATCAGTGATTAAATTAATGTATTTTTTTTAGTTTGTAGAAAAAATTTGAATTGTACTATTTTTATGTGTCTTCTTAAAAACGTATAACTAAAAATGTATAAATTTTAGTGGTGTAGGGTATCTCATTTTTTTCTTATTTGTTTATTTTAATTTCTGTTATTTAAAGGATGTAGTGTTTAAAGAAAGGAATTGTACAGAATGTAATTTTTTTATTTTAAACCTATAATAAAGGGATTAGTAAATAAAAAAAAACATTGTTTTTATTGCAAATGTTTATTAATGCTCCGAATATATAAAGTATCATTTACAACTTTTTGTGAGTTAATAAATAAAAGCTCTTTCATAATACATATTTCTAAACTATCAACTAACTTTGCTAAACTATTTAAAACAAAGAAAACATGTGAATACTGTTCATCAAAACACAGAGTACTCGCAACTTTAACAAATCGATTATAAAAACCATTAAAGTTTATTCTAACAAGTGTTTGGATTTTGTCCTGCAAAAATAATTCCAAATATAAAAATTCTTCCAAGTCATTTTGAAACAAGATGATGTTTTTATTATTTCTTGCAAATTTAACAACTTTCACTTCTCCCAAAATATCAGGTAATATGGAAAATTTAGTAAATTTCCATCCAGATTGTGTGCGTTGTTGACCTTTTAAAAAGTAGTTTTCGTAAATATCTCTTAAAATTTTGATCAACTCGGGCAACTCTTGCGGGTTTATGCACACCCATTTCTTATCAACACTATTCTCGTGTTTAATAATTCGAGTAAATTCTTCAAGCAGCGAAACGTGTAGTCCAGTACTAAGCATATTATAACCATCATTCAACCGAAGTATGCTTTCACAAATTAGTTGGGGGGCGTTCCAAGTATTGTTGTCAACATCATTTTCAAAACCAGGTCCGGAATGGTATCCGGAAGAGTAATTACTACCAAAACTGGTACAACTGGAGCCACTGTAATACATCTTCTTATTCACTGTTACTGGTTAATTATGAATCTGGCGTGGAGTGATTCCTCCTTATATAGGTCATAAAAATGAGGGCGTGATTCAGTGCGCAGACGCTATTAAAGTTTGCTTATTAAAAAAATATATATATATTTTATTTATAATTTTTGTTTTTTGTCTGCAAAGTCTGTAAATTCCTTTGTTAGCTTTAACAGATTAAACTTTTTAAAAACTTGCTGGTTAATTTCATACATTTCCAAAATCTTTTTTAACTCTTGCAAATTGTTTAAATGCTTTTCCAGACGACGATGATATCTCTCTTGTTGCAACTTTTGCCGTACACTATGTGATGGCATTGTAAACACTAAAAACTGTTGCGACTGTTGCTCTTATATATAAAAAATTATACCTGTCTGACAGTTTTTGTCAGTGGGTTGTAGGAAAACATTTTATCATATATCACGAGACAGAATGCGGTTGTTTTTGCTGGAACGTCTTTGTGAGTTTCAAAGGTTATTCTCATGGTAATGTTGGAAGATTGCACAGTATCCCTCTGAAAGGTTGTATCAATATACAGCAATGGCGCCAGCTCCAAGTATTCTAAAGGTGAAAATAGCGGATCAGTGATAGGGACTCCGTAGTAGGAACTTTGAAATTTTGAATACATTTCATACGCCGATGCAAACTGGTTTTTATCAATATCCAAAAAGATCTCGTTATAGGGATATCTCTCTTCATTCAAGTAAACATGAATATTTCTTAAATTGATGTGATCAAATCTTGCTCTGTCAGCTCCTGGTTGATCTTCTCTATTAGTTTGAAATCCAATTATTACGTGTCGGGCAGCTTCTGCCTTTACAGATGTTTTTATTTGCCAATTGTGTCGAGTTGTTTGCATACGTTCGGGATACTCTACCAGTTCCCATCGTCGAAAATTAATTGGGATCTCTGTACCTTTGTTTACAATCTTTGATAATGTCAGTTCGGTGGGGATATTTGTTGTTACATGTGGCATCATCCATCGCATGGTTGTTAGTAAAATTTTTACTTTTTCACCAGCAATGTCATTTTTTATACAATTGTTATCTGAATTGGATCGTATCAAAGTTAACTGTTGCTTTGAATTTAAGATAATTTTTCTATAATCTTCAAAAAATTCAAGCAAATTTCTCAATGGATAAATAGCATTAAAATTGCCTTTCTTGTCATACAGTATGCTGGCATCATTGAATTTAATGTTTGGGAACCAACCTGCATTTCGCAGTTTTTTGCTTTCGCCATTGCTTAGCGAACAATATCCTTTAAGCAAGGTGGTAGTACCCACATCTCTTACAAAATCGACAGTGACATCATTCAAGTCGTATCTTATTTCTTTAAACATAAACGCAATTGGGTTGTTGCTAAATTTTCCATCATTGGTTAGCTGTCCTTCAATGTATAGATAACTCTCACATGGCAAAGTGTAGGCTTCAACATCTGGTATAACAATTTTAATTTCGTCATTGTTGTTTAATTTGTTGGGTGAAAATGGATCGTAGGAATAGGTCTCGTATCTTATGACCGAGTTATCCTCAATAATTTTATCTGTCACATTTAAAAAATTCATTGTCTCCTTAGTTTTAAACCAAGTGATCTCAGGAAAGCGCGGTTGGTCTTTGTTAACTGTTTTGAAGCCGGTGTAAGACTAACTAATGAATTGGTTTTTTTCTTTCTTTTATACGATTTTTTTGCGTGGGTATGTTGGTGGGAGTTAAAACTGTTTTGACTTAAATACTTTAGCACCATGCTTTCTATTACGCGACAGTTTAAATAATGATTTTATAATGGCGTCCACTGCCTTTTTATATGCAATCTGAGGGTGATAGTCTCTCCACTAAAATTGATCAGTTCATTGTTTTGGTCCCTAACCCATACGGTTATGTTACTTAACGTTTTTACGTTGACTGGGAAGTAGATGAGATTCTGGGGTGCTTCAACAATTTTATATCCGACTGGTGCTAATGGGAAAAATACATATATTGTATGAGTGGGCTCTCCATTGAAATATGATCCATTTGCAATGTTACAATTTATCAATATTGAATTAACTCTAATAATCTCTGTAGTATTTTGCGAAGTATGCAATTTATTGCCTTCGTACGATCCATCTTCAAATCCTAAAATACTACCAATTGTTTCACTGGTAAATTCGATATTTTCACTGCATTTCATATGACAACGCAAAGTGTTGACATTTGGTATTTGAGATAAAGTAATCCCATGCTGTTGCAGTTGTGTCTTTAAATATTCTTCGATATCCGGCAGTTCATATGCTCCAGAAGGAATTTCTATTGTTTGCTTTCCAACAATAAATTTGTTGTTTCTCTTATCAATGTTTGGAATAGCGTTAAACTTTTCAAAATTAATAATACTTCGTACTCAGCATCATGCAAATCTAGTGGAGGATTAAAATTGGCTTTTAAAGTGGGTGAATTCCCAGACAAAGTTATTGTAAAAGACATGTCTAAAGACTGATTGTAAGCGTGTCGCGGCTGAGTATATATATATAAGTTCAAACCAACGATAATGACTTTAGTATTAACAATGACTTGTGACAAGAAAGATCGTCGTTGTCGTGGTGTCTCAGCTGGGAAAAAACATAAAACACAAAAGAAGGGTGGTCGTGGTTTGGTAAATACCTTAGTTAATAAACTACCTTTTGAAGTGCATTTACCAAAATATAATTACTGTGGTCCTGAAACAAAGCTAAAGAAAAGATTAGCACGTAAAGATAAGGGTATTAATCCTTTGGACGAGGCGTGCAAAGAACACGACATTGCCTACTCACAAAAGTCAGATCTACCAAGCAGACACCAGGCTGATAAGGTTCTTGCATCAAAAGCAGCACAACGAATAACAGCATCCGACGCTAGCTTTGGTGAAAAATTGGCTGCTGCAGGAGTTACAGGAATTATGAAAGTCAAAAGTAAGTTTGAAATGGGTTTAAAGAGAAATCGACAACAAAACAAAAAGATCAAGAAAAAGAAACCTCCACGAATTGGTGGTAAAGGAATCTCGTTGAGCAACGCGATAAAACAAGCTCACAAAAGTATTGTTGGAAAAAGATTTAAAAATTTACAAACAGCTGCTAAAAGTGCTTTGCGTTCGCTAAAAGGAAAAAAAGTTGTTTTACCGAAGCAAAGGACTATTCCGATTCCTAAAACAGGAGGCTTCATACCATTGATACCTCTATTTGCCAGTCTCTCAGCTCTTGGTGCTTTAAGCGGTGGTGCTGCAGGAATCGCGAAAGCTGTCAATGAAGCCAAAGCAGCAAAAGAAAAATTGGAAGAGGAGAAAAGACATAATAGAGCCATGGAAGAAGTAGCTATCGGAAAAGGTCTGTACTTGAAACCTTACAAGACTGGTTGTGGTTTGTATCTAAAACCGTATTCAAAAAACTGCTAAAGAAACTACCTCACAGACCTTTGACCAACATTGATTTAGAAAAATTTGGAAAACACATTCCATACTTCCGAGGAGTGTTTATGCGCGATGAATTACCAAAGGAAATTAAAGAACATGAAAGCGCTATAATCAATTTGGATAGCAAGAAGAATGCAGGTAGTCATTGGGTTGGATTTTATAAAGATATTTACTACTTTGATTCATACGGTAACCTAAGACCACCCTTGGAAGTTGAAAAGTATTTCAAAAGTCATGGTAGTTTAAACAAAATTCATTATAATCATACACAACACCAATTTGGAAGGAACTCCTACAACTGTGGGCATTTGGTTCTAAAATTCTTATATAAGCATACTTTATGCTAAATTATTTAGTTGCTTTTAAAAGGTTGCGCAATGCGGATTGTAAAACAAAAATTTACTTTACCAGTGAAAAATTACGATAATACGAGTGAGGAATTTCGAAAACATGGTAGACTATTCCTAGGTAGCTGTAAACGCTGTGTGATTGTAGCACCAAGTGGTGGGGGAAAAACAAATGTAATGATAAGTTTACTTAAAGATTTAAATGGATTAAGGTTTGAAAATGTTTATGTTAATTCAAAAACCTTAAATCAACCCAAGTATGAGTATTTAAGAAATCTTTTAAAACCCATTAAAGGAATTGGATATTTTGAGAATGACAGTGAAGACAACATTATTCCACCAAACAAAATTAAGGATAATTCTGTAGTTATTTTCGATGATATGGTATGTGGTGGCCAAAGCATTATTCGCGATTATTTTTGCTTCTCTAGACATAAAAATACAGACTGCTTTTATTTAACTCAGACTTACTCCAGTATACCAAAGCAGCTTATCAGAGATAATCTAAGCTTACTAGTTATCTTTCCACAAGACCTAACCAATTTAAAGCATATTTATCAGGACCATGTGAGCACAGACTTGTCTTTTCAAACATTTAAAGAACTTTGTTCGTTGTGTTGGAAGGATAAATATAGCTTTTTAGTTGTTGACAAAGATAGCGATATTAAAAACGGTCGATACCGACAGGGCTTTGACAAGTTATATATAAGAGGTCTAGTTGCAAACTTTTGATCATTACTGATTTAAAAACAAAGATGGACAGACGAAAAGCTTTGGAGCTTGTTAAAACTCGCAAGGCAATAAAAAAGAAACTTCAAGCCTTAAAATCCGATCTCGTTGAATCAGAGTTTAAACGAGAGAAGCAGTTGAAACCAATAACTAAACCTCTTGAAGAATTTTTATCGAAAGTGAAAAATGAAATGTCAATTAAATCGGAACCAAAAACCCCAACTCGAGATTCCTCTACACCCAGCAAAACAAATTTAAACTTTTCCTCATATCGTCCAATTGACTTAAATTCTACCGCTCGAAGTAATTTGTATAAATTTCAACCAATGTTGACACCTACAATGCCCAGTTTTTTAGAAGATAGTTTTGTTAGCGACGATAATGATGCTCAAAACAATGGTGATACCAGTGAAGAAATTGATAGAACACTTAACGAAATAAATGAAAGTAGATTAAACTTAACAAGACTTCCTGTTTACGATGAGTACTTGAAAGGTTTTGATCCGCTGCCCAGAAAGTATATTGACGAACAAATGAGAGATACTAAAGATGTTCACGATTATACCTATGGAATCTATCACGATGTTGAGAATGAGAAGTTTCTTATTGGTAAATCTGAGCTAAACTTTAAAGGTAAAAATGTTTCAGTCAATGGTTTAACCTACCCCGGTACTGTTGGTTTATATGAGTTGTTGTTTAAAAAAGAGCCAGCGGCTTATAGGAAAGATGATTTAGATCAATATATGGATATTTTATCAAGATCCAATGCCTACCGTAGAAATTATGACCCCCAGGATCAGATTCAAGGTACAAAAGTTTCGAAATGAAATCAAATAGTTAGACCATATTTGATTAATAAGAAAATTCTTCCCCCACAAAATCGGGAAAGACTTGCTTCTTTTAATAAACCACTTCCTCCGAGAAATTTAAGACCTAGAGCACAATCTACTTCAAGTACTTTACAGAAAAAAGGTGGATCTATGCTCTTGTCGAACAATAAAATAGACTATGTATATTATGATGATCCAAATGAAATTGTGGAAAGATTGAAACTTTTGATAGCGTCACAAACAGCCGGGAATGATGGTCACACAAATGAAATACAATCAATATTGGAAGAGCTTAGAGAGCGTAAAATTTTAGTATAAATAGAGATGTATACAGGTAGATAAGTTTATTTAGTTTTTACAACCATGACGGTGGACAAGTTCTGGAGACATGTTTCGAGAAAAGGTAAAAATAGTCAATACAACATTAGTCAGAGCGATTTGGAAAATAGAGTTTTGTCAAATGTTTCGAAAACACTTTAACCGCAAAGCTCTGACTTTGAAGGTTTAAAGAGACGAATGGTGTCAAACGACTATGAAATGTCAGAAATTCGAAAAAAAATTAAATTAACCGATGAAAAGTTGGGCAATGTGCAACAAAATTGTGTTAAAGAAGACAACTTGTTGGAAAGGGAGAAAAAGCTTAAAGCAGATATACTAAATACTACTTTTAAAGACCAGAATAAAATTGTGGATGATTTCAAAAATCGAATCAATGTGAACTTTGAAAAAATAGTATCCCTTCAAAACCTTGTTGGTCAACAAAATAATGTTACTAATGATATAACTTTATTAAAAAGAGAAGTAAATGTTCTTGAAAGTGAGCTTAAAAATTTTCAAAATGGAAACAAAACAGAATTAGAGAGTTATGGACAAAATTTTACAGTTTTCCTTACAAAATTTAATACTCTTAAAAGTAGTTTTAAAAATTTTCAAGACAAAATTAATGGTGATATTCAACAAATTGCAACTACCAACAACACGAAGCATTTGGAATTTAAAGAGCTAGATGACAAAGTTAAAAAAATTTTGCAAACAAATTCTGATTTACAACAAGTTGTGGATGAACTTGGTTTGAAATGCAAGCAGGTTTTATCAAACGATGGTTTGGAAAAGGATAAAATAAATCAATTCGAAACCGAACTTGCTACATTAAAAACACAGCTTTCAGATCTCGACAAAATTTCAACTGATGCCCTAAAAAATTTAGAAACCAGTATTAAAAAACAGTTTCAAGAAATTATTAACGATCAAAATCAATTACATATTGAAAGTTTTAATCAACAAATTAAAAAATGTTTTGAAACAAGCTCAGGTTTAATGGAAAATGTTAATAAACTAAGTCAAAAAGTAAATGAAATTTCAATTAGAAACGTTTCAGAAACAAGTCCAGATGTGCAAAAAAAATATGGTGAACTAGAACGTGATCTTTCCATGTTAAAAACCCTGCTTGAAAATATACCAAAAATTGATGAGGAGTCTTTAAATTCAAAATTTTTAGAGACTGTTAAAATAAAATTAAAAGCACAACAAGATCAACTTGAGAAAAATTTTCATGAAAAATTTCCAACAATCGATTATCTTGAACGTAAAATTAAAGATCAGATTGCATACAACAACGAAACAATAACAAAATTAAATAAATCGATGAGTGGCTACATCGAACAAGTTAAAAACTTGGAGATACAGTATGATACATTATGGAGGGCGAGTCTTAAATTATATGATGGCAACTTTGATGAAAGACTGGAAATTGCAAAGTATAAAATGGATCAAGATGTTAGCGCTTTAAGTGAAAAGTTAAAAACATTTCAAGATGATTTAAAATGTGTAAAATCACTTTTGACTATAAGCACAGATGAGATTAGAGATAAACATTCGCAATTGAAAACTGCTTATAAAGATAGTAATAAACAAACAATCAAAAAACTTTCCGAGTTTGAAATAATTGTCAACAATCAAGATGAAAAAATTACTAAACTACAAGAAAATTTACAAAATAGTGTATCGTCAAAAGAGATTCAACTCACACAAAGTATAAAAAACTTTAAAGATGACATTGCATTTAAAGTACAAAATATGGAACAAAAAATATCTAATTTGAAGCAAGAAAATAAAACATTTTATGGATATTTACCGCTAGATTTTGTGGGAAAACATATGGAGCAAGAAAATAAATTTTTTATATTTTCGTTAAAAAGTGTTTATTATACTATGCCCTTGAGAGAAGCACAAATTGAATTTGCAAAGTTTCACCCCAATACCACGATTATGGTCGTTGAAGACGAGCTCGAAAATGTAAAATATTATGATTCAACAAATGTGGAAGATATAAAATTGAAACAAAATGATAAAATTTCGTTTGAGAGAGAAGCAGCAACTTCATCCACTGATTTTAGTGCTACTATACTACTTAAATATCCAATAAAATCATAACTTGTTCACTTGCCTTCAAGATGTCTTTGAAAGAAATTGTGGTAAATGAACTGCATAAAACAGCTCGAAAAAAATATTTTCGTCGAAAAGTTAACATCAAGGGATTGAATGATTTATGGGAGGCTGATTTGATTTCCATGATTCCATATGAACGAACAAACAGAAGACATAGATTTATTTTAATTGTAATAAATGCATTTTCCAAGTTTGTATGGGCACGTCTTTTGAAAAGTAAAACCTCTGCAGATGTATTTCGGGCGATGAAATCCATTTTGGAAGAAGCGCCATCAACACCAAAAAACTTACATACGGATAGGGGCAAGGAATTTTTTAATAAAGATTTTCAAAAACTCATAAAAGATTATAATATCAACCATTATCACACTTTTTCCAATATGAAAGCCTCAATTGTTGAAAGGGTAAATCGCACGCTAAAGAATTTAATGTGGAAAAAATTTAGTGTGCAAGGCAACTACAACTGGATAAATATTTTGGATGAAATTGTAAACAAGTACAACGCCACTGTGCATTTGACAACGGGTGTGGCCCCCAGCAAAGTGTCTAACAAAAATGAGAAATATATTTTAAGAACGTCTTACCCATCAATAAAACTTCCAGATCCAAAATCAATAAAATTTAAAGTTGGAGACTATGTCCGTATCAGCAAAGAGAGACAGGCCTTTACAAAAGGTTATACACCCAACTGGTCCAATGAGGTTTTTCGAATTAAAAAAGTAGTACAGACGAATCCCATTACATACCTGCTTGAAGACCAACAGAATTCCGAAATTAGGGGTGGATTTTATACTGAAGAATTACAACTGACCAAATATCCCGATGTTTACCACGTTGAAAAGGTATTAAGACGAAAAGGTGACAAGGTTTATGTTAAATGGCTTGGAATGGACAAGTCACACAACTCATGGATTTTGAAAAGAGATATACTTTATGTTTGTTTGGGCCCTATATAAGGTGAGAGGTTTGCTCCAAGTCCACATTCTACATTTCGAAATGGATTTAGCCAGATTAAACGCTGTAGCTAAATTTGAACTGCGGCAGACAAAACGCATATCAGAGTTGGAAATTGGTAAAGAATACATTATAAATCATCTGAGATCCATCAAAGTTGCGTTCGGCCGCTCCATTATTGCTGTTTTGGAGAACTGTAGCTTTGATGTTTACCTACCGACACGCATATCGCTTGAAGTAGAACCCTACAGAGAAGAATTTAAAACGAACAAATACATCCTGATTTATGAAGGCCATGTGAACACATCGTTTGGACAAATTCCATTTTTAGAATTTAGAAAAATAGATTAAGATTTTTATGTACTTACTTTAAAAAAAATTAAATATTTAAGATTTTGTTTGCTTCATTTTTTCCCCTCCTTTTTTCAAAGAACAAATTTTTTTTAACCTTTTTTATAATTTTCACTACGTGGTTAGTCACATTTCTAAATTGATATTTATGCTAACACGCGGTTAGTCGCTTTTTTCACAATTTCATCTAAACTTTGGGATTTTCTATAATTTTTTTATGCTTTTATATAATTTCAACTATAGTAGCACGCGGTTAGCTTAATTTGATGCAAGGGTAACACGCGGTTCGTTGCTTTTTCTCAATATCGTCTAAAAAACACAAGAGTTTACTTGGGCTAGGACTTTTTATAATTTTGACTATAGTAACACATTTTCAATAAATTTTTCCTTTGGTTCACTCGATTTTCGTAAAATTAACTGATTTTAGAGGTCGTCGAATAGCGCGACAGCTTCGGTTTGCTCGATTTTTTCATTCAATGTTTGCTTACGTTCGCTCGATTTTCGTAAAATTAACTGATTTTAGAGGTCGATTGCTTCGGTTCACTCGATTTTTTTGTTCAATTTTTGCTACGGTTCGCTCGTTTTTCGTAAAATTGACTGATTTTAGAGGTCGTCGAATAGCGCGACAGCTTCGGTTTGCTCGATTTTTTCATTTAATTTTTGCTTACGTTCGCTCGTTTTTAGTAAATTTGACTGATTTTAGAGATCGATTGCTTCGGTTCACTCGATTTTTTCGTTCAATTTTTGCTACGGTTCGCTCGTTTTTAGTAAATTTGACTGATTTTAGGGGTCGTCGAATAAGGCCATGGCCATGGCCCCCCACCCCCCCCAAAGTGAGCCAGAACCATCATACAGCCACTACTCCGAAAAGTTCGTAGGAGCTTTCATTTCGGAGATATTTACAAAAGAACTGTTTTCAAGGTTGATATAACGTGGAGTGTGTGTATCAGATCCGTCATGGATCCATTTATTTAATCCAAGACGCTTGTTTTCCTTAGAGCTTAGGTGTGGTTTCACACAGAAAAACTACAAAACTACTAAATACTTAGGAAAATTAAAACAATCCTATGAAATTTTCGCTTGAATGGTTAATAGTGCTTCAACTCTCCAAACAGAAAAGCCGCATTTTAAAATAATAAAATAAAATATCCTTAATACCGGTTAAAACTGTTGGAACAATGACTAATAGTTAATCGTCCTCTACTATAGGAAAAAGGATTCCCTGTTTACCTGGGGATATAGTCCAAGTAGCTCAAAATGAAACCCGGCCCTGCTAACACGAAATCCGTAATATGATGTCATACACCTGTTGCCACGTCCTGAAAAAATTGTGGGAAAAGGGGCCGTTCATAAATTGTGTTGTCTTAATGAGCTTTTATCGCAGATTGTAATAAGAAATACACAGCATAAAACGACGCGACGCGGGCTAATAAGCGCATGACAAATTATTGCACGGTTTGAATAGCCTAACCAACTCAAAGCACTATATATTTTGGTAAGGTAAGAAGTTGAACATTACTTATTATTTATAAAATTTTACAGAGGCAGAGGAGGCGGCAACAGCGGAAAAGCGACATTGTTTACCAACAAATGAATGAATGACCGCCGAAACCGGGGCTACTACTTCTCTTTATATGTTATTACTCTGAGCTTTTATCGCAATTGACCAAATACAAGTAAGAATTTAATGAGCAAGATAGGGATGAAAATAG